>VWPU01010580.1:0-427814 GCA_013398955.1 Callaeas wilsoni
GCCCCGCCCCCGCCCCGGCCCGGAAACAGCGGCAAAGTCCCTGCCGGGGAGCGCCCGCCGGGCCCGCGTCACGTGACGGGGGGAGGCGGTGGGGGATGAATGGACCGGCGGGGGATGAATGGACCGGCGTGGGAAAGGGGCGTGGCCGAGTGGGCACGTGAGGGCGGGCGGCGTAGTCAAGGGAGCGGGGACCCGGGCCGGGAGGGGGGCGGGGAGGGGGGGGGGGCCGGGGACGGGAATGTGGCCCGGGACCGGGATGGGGACGGGGATGGAGGTGGGGACCGGGGCGGGAATGTGGACCGGGACCGGGATGGGGGTGGAGACTGGGACGAGGATGTGGACCAGGATTAGGACCGGGGATGGAGACGGAGACAGGGATGGGAACGGGAACGGAGATGGGGACCGGGACGAGGATGTGGACCGGGATCGGGATCGGGACCGAGGATGGGGACGGGGACGAGGATCTGGACGCGGACTGGGACCGGGGATGGGGATGGGAACCGGGACCTGTACCCGGACCGCGATCGGGATCAGGAGGGGGACCGGCGCCGGGACGTGGCAGTGTCTCACGGACTGGCGGGCGTGGGCTGCACGGGATGGGATGTCGGGGATGGGCAGCCCGGGATGGGCTACCCGGCCCCTTCTCCTGCCTCTGCCGTTAGTGCCGCGGTTAATTACGGCTCCTATCAGTGGGCAGGTGCCGGTGGGACGTGGCCGGGACGGTGGCACGGTGACAGCGGACCACGACGTGCCCGGCGGGGCGGCAGAGCGCAGCCCGTGGGAGTTTGAGGGCAGGAACGAGCGGCGGGGCTGGCGGGGGCAGCTGTGCCCTTGGCTGAGGGAATGGGGTCGCTTTTATGGCCAAGCGAACTCCCGGCCCGTGCTGACAGCTTCTGGCCCTGGGATGGCTGCCGGGAGTGGAGTGGAAGTGCTGGGAGGATGCTCTGGCTCCCAGGAGCACATTGTGGAGTTACTGGATTTGCATTCTTTAAGCATATAATATTAAGAGGAAATTCCGCCCTGTGAGGGTGGTGAGGCCCTGGCACAGGTTGCCCAGAGAAGCTGTGGCTGCCCAGTCCCTGGAAATGTTCAAAACCAGGCTGGATGGGACTTGGAGCAACCTGGGATAGTGGAAGATGTCCCTGCCCACGGCAGGGGTTAGATCTAGATGATCTCTGAGGTACCTTCCAACCCACACCATTTTGTGTATACACAATGAAGCAGAGCACAATCAGTAAAAAAAAATTGAAAATTCTAGTGCCCAAAGCAGAGAGAAAGTTGTATGTATTCCTTAGACACACTTGGTGAGCTCTTGTACTGCACAGAAATCAGTAGATCTGGATCTCCTGGCACTCTCCCAGGCAAAATTTATTACCTCATTGTAACAATGTATTTTCTGTGTCCAGAGAAGAGGAGAAAGGAGGAAACAGATTAAAGATATGTCAAGATCAATGCTGGTATCTGTATATAAACATTTGGCTTTGGAGGCTCATGTTTTCAGGCAAACTATTTTGTGTTAAGAGTGGCTGACACCGCTGAAGGCACTGGGGTTAGGAATCCAGAAACCCCTGTCTGACGTCTCGGATACAAATCACATTCAGCATAAGAGAAAGTTTCAGTTGTAGGGGACACAAACAATATTTAGGTCTCTAACATGAACTTTCAGAGCTCGGTGTTGGTCTCTGAAGGAGACAAACTGATGGATCAGTCTGTTGGACTGGCAGGTTTTGGATTAATATTTAGATTGCAGTAGGGCACCAGTGATCTCATTTTCCTTATTTACTTTCCTGAAGGGTAATCACAGCTCCTTCATCTTGCTCAATCCTCTCTGATCTTTTTTTGTCTCTAGACAGGCATTCAGTGGAATGGAGATAATGTGCATATGACTCTGATCTTCACCTTCTGGATCTTAGGAAGGTCTTTCATTCAGGCTGATCTCCAGCTATAAAAGAAATTGTTATGGCTCAATCTTGGCAGGCTTCAGAAAAACTCCGGCACTTCAAATGCATTCAGTTAATATGCAGAATATTGACTCACTGCTTACTCATGTGACTAACATTTAAATGACACTTTCTCATTTTTAAAGGGTATTATAAATGACGGTTTAATCCTCACAGCCTGATGAAGCCAGTTGGCATCATTTTCCCCTACTAATGCAAGAAAAGTTTGTAGGAAAAAGTAAGAAATTTATTAGATGTCATTATTGCTTTTAGGTTTATTTCAAGGAAGTGCTCCTGTAAATTTGTGCTTAGCTAATGAATGAAAACTACCACAAGTGATGGAGGAACTGATTGTAATCCCAAGAGACTAAGGAAGAAGAGGATGTTTTGCCATTAATTTACCCTGTAGCCCAGCTGTCCTGAAATAAGTTTGGAGGGAATTTGAAGTTACCAATATATGAGAATAACACTTGGGCACAGCAGCTCAGCATAAACCACAGTGAGGGGTGCTGGTTCTTAAAGCATTTTTTACAGACTTCACTGACAGCACCTCTCTTGAGATTGCTCGAAGGACAAGATCACATTCCAGCTTAGTGAAGGAATGGGTGCATCTTTTTCTAGATGTTATTCAGCCTGAAAGTCTCAGTTTGCAAGTCTTTTTCATGCATTGCCACGTTCTAGAAAAGTTGCAGAGAGAAGCAGAGCAAACTCGTCTGCGAACAACGAAAGCAGTGAACGATTTTTTCTCTGTGGGGCACCAGGATCTGTAAGGAGGAAAGAGAAGGAAATAAAGTGAAGGGGGGAACAAATATCCCCAAGATCTACCTTTAGATAACTTGGAGTTAGTGCCTGTGTAGTTGCCAGTTGGATATGACACACAGTTACCAGTTATTTGATTGCCTTACCATGTGGAAGGTAGTTGCTTTCTCCTGACTGTGTCATATTGTGTATCCTGAGGCATGTCTGACATGAGAAACCTCTGCGTTAGAGAAAAAAGACATTTTTGGAGCGAAACCTCAGTTTTGGTAAGTGGTCATGCTGTGACATTGAACCCAGCCTTTTGGGTTGACCCGTGATGTAGCCAGGTAGACTAAAAATGGAGCGTGAATGGAGAAGGGCAGTGACTTCTGCAGAAATGTTACAGTAGGTGTGTTTGAATCATTTGTCTTTTTAATGAGAATGCTTTTATGCTTTTCTTCATAAGCTTGTTTTAAAGCCAGCCCTGTGTTTACAGCTCTTCTGCTATTTAAACAGTGAATGCAGTGTTTCCCCTCAAAGAGAAACAACTGTATTGTTCTGGTGGAACATACGCTAACAGCCAAACTAAGGAGTGACTCTCTGCCTTATTGAACTTGGAGATTTCCCTTGTTGTTTACAGCTGCTGGGAAATTCCAGCCAAAATCCCATGTACTTGGAAAACACCAATGCCACTCTGATTTTGTTTCCCTCTTTGTTGTACTGTCCTAGCCGTGATTGTTACATACTCAGAGATTTTTATAGAAGGGAGCTTAAAGTTCGTTACATTGCTACCAAATCTTCAATTTCATGTGTGTGTTTTACTCAGCATAAAAGAGTATCTTTCTCATATTTTCTTAGAAGTACCATAGGAAAATATTACTGAGGGAAACCTAGCATGAGCTAAAACTTGCTGTTTATAAATAATGACTAAATATGGGAAATCAGGACAAAATTTAATGACAGAATTGTACCACTCTACAGTATATAAGCACAGAAGAAGTTGCATAAAAACTGGGGCTACGGAAGCTAGAAAAAATTTCTTTGCAGTTGTTGCATGAGTGAGGAGTGTGTGTGAGCCTGGATGAATCCGACCTCCCTTGTTTGGAAGAGAAGAACATTCTTTTTCTGACTGATGTTAATGGTTTGGGATGCTAATATAGTTGGATCTCAGGATTTTAAGAAGGGGCTCCCGTCCTGTGTACCAGATGAACAGAAACACTCCACAGGCTGCAGGGTAAATGCTTTTTTGTAGACTCGAATTAGATTAACCAAAGAGATGGCAGAGCAATTGGTGCCTTGCAGGAAATCTCATCACCCACTGGACACAAGAAGGTAAGTCGCTGGGGAAAAATATCTTGTCCCTGTACCCCTAAAGATACCAAACACTGACAAGAGGAACATGTGTAAACAATGTTTACAGAGGTCTCCCTAATCTTGTATTTTGGATAGGCAAGGCACTTGCTGTTTAGTGTAGCTGCCTGCTGGGGCAAAGGATTTCTTTACTGCCTGTACAAGAGTATCTGGGATATTGTAGAAGCCAGAATTTGTACAGTATTGCAAAGAATTAATTTAGGTTTTCTGGAATGACTTTATCTTTCCTTCCTTCCTTGTATTCCTTGTCCCACCCAGTCTCTTCCAGTTTCCTGTTTCTAGTTTATTTATAGCTTAATGTAATAGGTGGATTTTAAGGAAGTGCCTTGGGAAGTGCCTTCAAATCCCCTCAAGTTCTTGAAAATCACATTTCTTATATGTAGATATTGATGAATTGTGTTTGGTTGCCTTTAGCAGAGGGGTTCAAAGTGTTTGTGTAGAGAAAAACTTTGTAACCCCCCTCCAAGGTACAGCTGCAATGGAGAAATAAGAAAGTATATGCACAGATGCTTTTGACTCCTCAGGTAGCTGTGCAGCCTCACACAAAACAGATTTTAGCAAACACAGGAAGTGTGTGAGTCTGTTCACAAGCACCAGCTGACAGATTCCTGCAATACACTTCTAGACTTCGTCTGTGGTAGGAATTTTTGCTGCCTTCACAGCTTTTGTCCATCGAGAAAGGAGATTTGAGCTGGGGCAGCCGCCAAGGCTTCGCCTGCTGTCAGCAGTGATTTGCAAAGAGGCAGCTTCCCGTGTTTTCAAGCTGGGACTTGTGCACACTAGTAATCATAATTACAATATTTAGCTCAAACACAGTGCTTTTAAGATGGGTATCTAACAAGCCTTTTGGGGGATGGAGGGATACCATTAGCTCCTCAACGTGTATTAATTTTTGCAACAGCTATGAACTGTCGTGGGGCTGAAAGGGAAAGAAGGTGAACAGATCTCGTGGTGTTGCTCTGCCTCCTCCAGCAAGTCTGTCCCCGTTGTTATTCCAGCGTTCAAAGGGAACAGGAGCTGAACCATGACCGTTTTTCCTCAGCAGAATCTTGGTACCCGCTGGCCTCCTGAATACGAAAATGAAGTTTCATACTGTTTCCCTTGAATGGAAACAGCATGACGTGAGCGTGGAAAGAGTGGAACAGTATGTTAAGGGAAACAGGACTGAAAGGAAAGAACAGCTGACTCCAGGGGCTGAGCAGATCTGCCCCCTCTGCTTCACTGTGTGGGTTTGTTTTCAGCTCTTCAACTCAGCCCCTTTCATGGGTCTCACAACACATCTCCACGGCTCTGGGCTGGGAAATGGAACAGTTGCAAGGAGGTTATTCCTTCTTCCTGAAACAAGCTTTGCAGCCTGTGGGAAATGAAAGCTAAGGCTGAACTTTAAAACAAGCTGAAAGCACTCAGATGCAGAAGTGCGGAGTGAAGCCATTCAATATAGTCAGATTTGGAACAGAGCCCTGAAAAAACCCTGCAGTTATGACTAATCAATTTTTAATGTGTGTGGTTGTAGGTAAAATCACTTTAAAAGATCATTTCTCTTCCTGTGTTGGTTGCAGTTCTTTACCGTCATTTTAGATAGATGATGTGTTGACCTGTGAGTTCGGTTTCAGATGGGCTGCAAGGGCAGAATTATTTCTGATGCTGGAGAGGCTTTGGCTGAGCTGCTGGTGAAGGGGAGAAATGATACAAACAGGATTTTCAGTGTCAAGCTGCAGCAGCACCCTGAGAGACCCACTCAGGGGCAGGCTCACTCTCTCCGGCAGCCAAGTTAGCCAAGGAAACTTGATGTAATAGTTGACTGTAGAGCCCCGTTTGTGCAGGGACGAGCTCAGGCAGTGACATTTTAGAAGTGAAACAGTCTGAAATGGAAACTTCTTGTTGCACTGAACAAGTCTGTCAGGCACCACAGAGTTTTACAGGGTAGCCTTTGGGTACTTTTGTTTTGTCCTCAAGCTGTCCCAGCCTTGCTTGCTGGTCCCCTTGCAGGGATCCCTCAGTGCTGTGTCACAGAGCCAGTGATGTTAACACACTGCTGCAGGGAGACGTGTGACACTCTAAATGTCCTGGCTGTTGTGATACCAGCCCAACACTTACAGACTTTGCAGTCTTACAATCACTAAAGCTGTGAATCAGAGCATGAAATCACTGCAAAGGCGTGTTGACTGTGGTGGGGAACAGCATGGGGACTGTTTAGGCAGGTAGAAAACAGCACAGCAAATCCAGCTCTGATGGGATGTACTCAAAGACTCCCTCAGTCTGGCTGAGGGTGTGTGGTGTGGTGACAGAGCCTGTAGTGACATGCAGTGCTCTGGGGGTGAAGGATGTTCTCAGTGGTGTGTGTGTGTATCTGATATCCAGGAACAAAAGCAGCTGGCGTTTCCCCGGTTTACACTGAAACGTGGTGCAGTGTGATAGAGCAACAGGGAACTCCTTGCTGGCTTCTTGCCCTCTGCAGATTCCTTCTGAATTAGGTGCTGACCTTTAAAACAAGACCTGCTTCTTCAGTTTCTCATTGTCTAAATTCTGCACCGAAGCTTGAGAAACAGGTCTGTGAAGCTGCAGGACTTTTTTTAAAGCTCTAATTAGTGAAGCACAGAATAGGTTGAAAGGAGTCTGAGGGAGAGAATCACCAAATGGAAACCTTTTTACAGATCTGGTGCCTTTTATTTTGTGTTTTACTCCATTCCATGACAGCACAGGCCTGTGTGGTGCTGGGCTTAAATCAGCACCAAAAAATGGTTTATATTAAAGACTGGTCCACAACCCTCTCCTGCTGTTAAAGGGCACCTCCTTGATTGAAACACCACCTTGTTTGCCCTCAGTGATTTGGAAATCCAGAGTTGTGCTCCTGCTGCCAGGGTTTTGTACTAGAACACTGCAGCTGCTTGGCACTAGCAGGACTTTGGAGGTGAGAGAGGTGAAAACCATTATCCTGACTAAAAATCTGGAGGTATTTAGGCAGAGGGGCTGTGATGGAAGAACCTCTTTCGCTTTTTGAATGTTTTTAACATTACCATTGCTTCAGCTGCGTTTTCACAGGATTTCTCCATTTTTCATTCAGGCAGATTCTGACATTTCATGCAGATTATGAAGTGCTGGCTGAAGGGCAGCTGGAACTGGGACTGAGCTCTGGGTGGGAGGCAGCAGCTGTCCCGTGCCAGTGAGAGGCCTCAGTGCAGTGCTTGGGGATCCGCAGGTGGGACTGCAGGACGGGTGGAAGCGTGTGAATACTTTTGCTTCCAGCACAAGGCTTAATTTTTCAGAAGCACGAAGAGGTTCTTCAAGGCTGTGAGAGCCTAAAGCCTTGGATTTCTCCTGCCTCATCCGCCTGCTGGCACGCACAGCCGTGTTGTCCCATTTACGAGCATTTGATCTGTCAGTGACTCATTCCCAGGCTCGCTATCTGCACCGGCAAGGTGCTTCAGGGCCGAGTCGCACCCATGTATCAGCTCTGGTACTGTACCCTGTTATCAGCTGCTCTTTTCACTCCTGGGGTGCTCCCGGCCTTTGATCTCTTACCGAACTGCAGCAACAGCTTTCCTTCTTTTTTAATGCTTCATTAGCTTGTGCAGGGCCACCAGCCCGCCCCGAATGCCGCAATCTCTGCTGCCAGTGCGCTGCTCTCGCAAGTACATCCAGGCTTTTTCTTGAAAGCATAGAATAAAACTCTTATTCCCCTCAGCCCTCAAATAATCATGGTGGAAATCAGTTTGCTTCAAAACGGCAATTTCCATCAGACACTACATGGTGGTATAATGATATGGTTAATTATTCCCTTGCTTCTCCCTGCTGCATTTAGCTGCTGCTTTTAAAAAGCTATGGAACAGAGGCTGTTTACTTCATTCTTACAGCACCTGGTGCTGTGGGCTCTGACCAGTCTGTAAATCCTAATGTTACTGAGCAGTCCTGAATCTTGTCTTCCAGCAGAAGTCCCCTTTTGCTGGCCAAACTGGATCTAGTTTAATTCGAGGGTGATTCTGTCAAAGCTAGAGACCCCAGTGGAAAGAAAGGTGCTCTGTGTGCTGAAGGATTGAAAGAGCTTTCTGTGTTTTACAGTTGTTTTTTTTTTTTAGAGTGGTAAATAGGCAAAGGCAGACACACACAATAATTTAAAATGTATTTGCTTAAAATCAGCTAAATTCATAGTAATGCTGGAAGAAACCAGTAGCAGCAACTGAGCTGGTTCTGCTGAAGATGGTGCTTATCATATGACCTAGCAAAACCTTGCTGGCTTCTAGGATTTGGGGCAGAAACTCCAGCATAACAAGCACATTCCTCTGAGAGCCTTCAGAGCAGCCAGCTCCTGCTGATGTGGTGCAGATCAGCGATTCAACTCGTTTTGTCCCTGCACTCAGGCATGGGCTTTGGCTGTGCTGGGGGCTGGAGGACAGACACACAGACAGACAGACAGAAGTGTTTGCTGCACTAGGTCATGCACAGGGAAGGCTGTGGCTCTGTGTTTGTCTGCTCATGGGGTCCAGTGGCACAGGCCTGATCTGCAGCACGTCTCAAACACTGGCAGTCCTGACCACGGCGTGCTGGTCCTGATGTGATTTAATGGTGACGAATCGCTTTCCTTCCACTGGCCAGGTCGGGCTTGTTTTGTTTATGCCTTGGAACCTCTCCTCTCCCCCACGCTGTGATCTGTGCCAAGCTGTTTGGCAAGTTAAAAGCTCTGCCTGCTGCGTGGGCAGGAGAAGGGCCACAGCGTGGGGCAGAAAGTGTGTGAGATGTGGTCCAGGCTTGTGTGGAGGATGAGGCTAGGACCCGAGGTGTCCTTCATGTGCTCAGTTCATGACTTGCCCAGCCTGTTTCACAGGCTTGTAACTACTGATCCTTGACTGTGTTTCAGGCCTGGCCTACAGTCACTAATTGTCAGTGTCCTGGGGCTTCTCCCAGGTTTTAATTGTTCCTATTAGTATGATGGATGTGGGAAAAAGGACATGCTGGAGAAAGGTGGCAGTGTTTTCGCTGCTGCCATTGTCATTGTCAGGGCTGCCATTAAAGCTGCTTATTGGCGTTTACCCTCCTGTGAAATGTGTAGGTGAGCTATTTATAAATGTGCAGACAGATCCTACATCTCTCATTTGTGTTCTGATTTCAGAGTAATCTCCACCAGGAGGGGAGAATCTGTCCAGTACTGCTGAGGAGGTTATTGGCAGAGCTGGAAATAATCCACGGCTTGTGAGTCTCAGCGTTGCCTGTAGGATGGGGTGGATTCAGGGGGCAGATGTGGAAACAGAGAAGCAGCAGGCTGTTTCCCCACTAGCTCTGTCTGTTCCAGTGTGATCTCCCATCTTCAGGGCAGGAACAAGCACTTTTCCTGCTGCACAGCCCCCTCTCCTGTTCTCTGCTCCTTCTACACAGCAAATGCACTCAGCTCTCTCCTGGGCTGCATCCAACCTCAGCTGTCGCTTGCTTCTACTATTCCTTGCTGGAGCAGATTCAGGCTGGTGTGCAGGAGGGAATGGCCCTTTTCCTGGAGCAGTCCAGTCCCAGGCACGCAGGAGTTAGTGTCTGTACTTCTCAAAAATTCTTCTGAGAGTAGATACAGCCATTTGCTTCCATTATTCCTCTCCTGCAAGCTGCAAATCACCTTACCTTTTAAACCATGCAGTTTCCTGAAGAGCAAGATTAATATAGCAGAATTATTAGTGCATCTGTCTTTTACCTTTCCACATGAAGACTTGTTGATGACTAATAACAGAGAAGCTTCTCAGACTGTCCTGAGTGGGAACACGATTCTTCTTCCTGACTCCCA
This sequence comes from Callaeas wilsoni, assembly GCA_013398955.1. Lineage (NCBI taxonomy): Eukaryota > Metazoa > Chordata > Aves > Passeriformes > Callaeidae > Callaeas > Callaeas wilsoni. The sequence continues at coordinate 9,814 of VWPU01010580.1, forward strand.
GATTTTGTTTGTAATGTTGTGTTGTCTTGTCTTCATAAGCTTGTTTGGAAATATCTTGCATTCAGGTTAAGGATGCTGATTAATGTTATTTCCAGAAAAAAAAATTGCTTTCATAGCTGTTATGAAGTTTCCCTGTTAACATCAGTTTGAGGTAAAACTTTAGTAAACCCAGGAGCCGGAATTTGATAATCCTTGTGGATCATCACTCAGAATATTCAGTGATTCTGTGATTTCATGAAGTTGAGGGAAATTACCTCAATATCCAAAAGGCTCAGGTAGGGTCACACAGACACGAATGCATCCCAAATGGATAGCAGGAGCCTAATTGCTGTGAGAAGGTTAATGTGATGAGGAAATGAGGCTCTCTCCTTGAGAGATCCTGGCCTGCTGGCTGGAGCTGCAGGACACACTGCCCTCCCTTGGCCGTGGACGGGCTGTGGATCCGGGCTGAGGAACCTGCCTTTCCTGAGCATCCCGGCGGCCAAGGGAAGATTACAGGAACCTGGTATGTGCTGTGATTTATAAACTCGGTCAGGGGTGCAGACTTTGTAGGTGATTCCAACATTCTCTCCAGGAGTTCATAACAAGATTTATGTGACGCTTCAGCACCGTGTGAAATCAACTCTGAAAAAAATAACTTAGGAGTGATTTTATCATTGTATGCAAGAAAGTGATGTAAGAAACCACAGAAATCTGCTAGACTGATTCTCGAGCATGCAATGGAAGACTTTCATCTGGTTTTGCTTGTAAATGACAGTTTTATGTAAATGTTAGAAAATCATAATTATGACAAACTTTTCAGAGAATTTGTACTTCCAGATGAAATGGAGATGTGGGAGCAATCTGAGAACAGAGACTGTCTGAAAGAGACATCTCTGACTTTACCTCTTTTGGGGTGATGCTCACTCAGAGCCTGTCCCTGGTGCTGTGATTCAGTGTCAGGCTGAGCTCTGCACTGGTCCATACAGGTATTGTAACAAGAGGGGTGTAATGGTCCCACACTTTTCCATTTCTGCTACATGGTGTTCTTCTTGCTGCCCTTGTGTGGGTTATGTCGTCCTGGTAGTGTCTGACATTGTATTCAACCTTTTTCATGGCCTGGAGAACCTCATTAACATTCTCTATCTCTTTTTCAGATGACTGAAATTTCATGTTACAGCAAGATGGAGGTGAGGGGGAGGAAACGTTAGCTGTTTTCCAGTGTGATTTTGTTCTTAGGTTTTGTCTTTTATCAAAATAATTTTTGTCAACAAGGAAACTCACTGTGTCTTGGAAGTGTGCGTACTCACAGCATGTACTCTTGGAGGAGCAGAAGCTGGAAACAGGTCAGAGTGTCTCAGAACAGCCACTGTCCTGAGGCTGCACAGAGTGATGGATATCTTTATATTTACATGGAGTCACACAGCTAGTTCTAAAAAAAAGAGGGAAAAAAAAAAAAGGAAACTGTGATCCCAAATATCTAATCTCTCTTACCTGCCTTGCTCAAGGGGTCAGGTCCCCTCACTGTGCACCCCCATGTGGGCTGCAAATCACCCTGTGTGCCTGTAGCTCTGTCTTTCCACCACCCCTGCAGCTGGGAAGCCCCCAGGGATGACGCCCACAGTGTGTCAAACTCTAGGCAAAGTTAAAATATTAACACGTACACAGGCAATGGGAGAGCTGGGTTTTTGGTGTAGCTGGGGAGTTCACACACATCTCCCAGAGACTGCCTGACTCCATGAGCTGCTGGGGGGAGGCCTGGGCAGGCTGAGGGAGGGGTCAGGGAATCTCCCTTGGGAGCAGAGGGGAGAGCAGGGCAGAGGTACCCACGTGGGAAGGCTTTGCGTGCTCATGCAGGGGGACCAGGCTCGCTCTCCGTTTGCTTTTGCAAAAATCCTGGCATGTCTCTGTTTAGAAACCCACTGCCCTGGGGTACAGGACACTTTGCCAGGCTAGTACTCTTCTACCATTTTGTTTTTAAAAAAATCATTTCTGATCCACAGCACCACACAGCAGAGATTGCCTGTCCCTGAAGAGCATTCCCAGCCCCGGATATAAAGAAGCCTGACTGCACAGTGTTCAGAGGAAGGGGTGTTTAAATGATGTCTCAGTTTCCTTGCCTTTGGCAATTTCTTCTCCAAAAAATATATTCTTTGTGCCTAATTCTTATATCTGGGCCTGCGGTGCCTAGTTTTGTTTTCTGGCTGGCAATGTTGGGGGGCCAGTAGGGGCAGAGAGACATTGGGTTAACATGGAACTGGTTACCTGACCCACTCTTGTTGTCCTGTGGCAGCTAAAACACAGAATTAGGTGTGAAAACCTATCCTGGCTAACAGGGCTCATCTGGTACTTGCCCCCATGAGACTGGCAACACCCTGGGCATGTGGGTTTGGTGAGCAGGAGAGACACCCCACACCCATTTTTGGAGTTTGCCTTTTCCTCTGGCATCCTGCAGGTTTTCTCAAACCAGGACCTACCCTTGGCATTCTCGGCCTGTGGACCACCAGAAATCAGATTGCAGTGGGAGGAGTTGAAGTGCCAGGAAGGGAAAGTGCCATGAGTTTTGTGACATCTTCTTTGGGAGTCTGCCATGCAGGGAATGCTCACCTGTACCAGCGGTGATTTCCTGACTCCCATTCTGCTGAGGAACCAGTTGTATGAAAGTGGGAAGTTTTGGTACTTTTTCCTGTGGCCTTGCACACTCACTGCTGGTGATCAGCTGCTCTATGTTGGCGCTGTCTGGCTGTGCCAGCGTGAGGGAAAGGCACTCTCCAAGCCTGGGATAATTCCAAATCTCCACTTGGTATCTTTCTAGTGATTTCCAATTTCTGAGGTTGGACCTTTGAACCAGCACTTTGTTCAAAACCAAAATGAAAAGAGAAAGCTGGAAAAACATCCAAAGGATGTTTTTTTTCGCCCCAATACAACCAGGAAGGATTTGAAGACATCCTCGGATTGCTGCTGGCAGAGGACACTGTGGCAGCCTCCCTGCTGGGGATGGGTTTGTGCAGCTCCTGCTGTGGGTGGCAGCCTGGACAAACCCCCAGGTAACCTCGGGGAAGTCCAGACCATTTGATTTGCAGTTCTCACGCCTCGGCTTGACCAAACCCATACCCTGACCTTATAGCTGCGGGCAAGATCAAAATTACTTAGCAACGGTTGTTTATTCACGTCCATTAGTCACTCCCGTAATTAGGCGATAAGGGAAGGTGCGTTCCCGGGCGGGAGCCGTGCCACCGCGGCTGCTGTGGCTGCCACCAGCAGAGGACACTCTTGGATAGCCTATGGATCCTTCCCAGCACGGCAGGGCCCCTTCCCTGCCCGGCTGGTCTCAACTTCATCATCCCGCACTCCCAGCTCCAGCCTCCCTCTCTCCGCCACCCTCCGTCTGCTGAGCGCGCTGTCCTTGGCGCTCCTTGCTCTGGCTCTGGTTCCTCTGGAGCTGTTCCCTGCAACCCCGACTATCCATTTTCCTCGGGCAGCTTTATCGCCCAAGGTCACCGTGTTGCAGTATCTGGTGCTTTGCTCTGTCTCTGTCCCCAGGGGCAAGCAGCCAAGACAGCAATTTGCTGGGAGTGTGTCAAGGACCTGCTCGGAGCTGCAGCGCTTGGCACGCTCGAGACCAAGAGACATAACCCAGACACAACCTGCCCTGAAATTTGGAAGCACTCGGAGCAGAGATTTGGGAACAGGCCTGTTCAGGAGATTAAGTTCAGTCTGGGTTCAGATCACAGAGTTCTCCACGTTAAAAAAAAAGTCCTATAATTCTATTCCTGGTAATAAGCGTGAAGTGTAAGGTTCATTGCTTTTGAAGTTAGTGCCTTGATGGTTTGTGCAATAAGACTGACATGTCCTTACTTGCTTGAAATAAATAATAAAAAAAAAGGTGTCAGATTGCTTTTTCAGATGGAAAGAGGCATTCCTTAAGGAGCCTGAGCAGGTGGATATGTGAGTATTGTGGTTCTCTTCCTTCTGAGAAGAGCAAGTTGGGTAATTTGTGTGTTAAAGTGCCTCCTCTCAGGGAAGGTCACTAAGGGAGGGCAGCATCCCTTGCTGCTGGGGAGAGGTTTCTCTCAGCATCCCGCACCAGGAAGAGCAGTTTGTCTGTGCTGACTCTCATACAGGCAGCCTCGGGGCAGGGGAATGGAGGAGAGACTGTGAGCCGTGTCTGGGGCTGGTCACTCATGGTGGCAAATATGGATTTTGTCCCTTACAAAGGCAGGGCTTCCTTAGGTCCAGACTCAAATGGACAAAACCACTCTTGAGTCTCTACGGTTAAACCTGTGGTTCACACTTTGCTTGGGACTTGCCTCAGTACTGGCTGCCCCTGTCTTCAGCTACTCTTGGCCTTTGGAGTCACTTTGCAAAGTGATGGAGAATTGCCCTGCTCCAGGCACCACAGACACCTTTTGCAGGGCCTCATTCTGAGTGTAAAACTGCTTCATCTGCCAGAAGTTTTGGGATTATTATAATTTTGGAAAGGATATTCCTTCTTTTCTAGGATCCCTCAAGGCATGAGGTATCTTCTGATTTGCACTGCTGCCTGAAGATCAGGACAGTGTTTTTACCATCCACTGTTCTGTCTTTCACTGCTAACACACAGGCTTAGAGGGAACATAATTCTGTATCTGTGCTCGTGTCACTTGGCATAGTTGCCTTGAGTTCAGACTTCAGTCCACCTGAGAATCTCGTCCATCTTGTACACACAGGGCTTTGTTTTATGTCGTGGTATTTCTCCAAACACCTTTGCCAAGTGCTGATATTGCCCCAGATAGAAAGTACACGCTTGTGCTTTGGTGGGAACTAGTGTGCTGAAGAACTCCATGCCTTGTGCTTAGACCAACAGGGCTTCAAGCACCTCTGGGAAGTGCTTTTAGGTGGCAATTTCCTTTCTGTTTGGGAGATGTTCCGTTCAGAAAGTGCAACAGTTACTGTAGGAGAATTTCAGCTCGTGAGTGCTTTTATACTTGAAGTGTTTAAAAAAAAGGATGGTGATTTTAGAAACGAAGAGTAAAAACGGTCTGGCAGTCAAGTGATGTTTAACGATGAATGTGGTGTAGGCAGTGTTCCCTATTCCCCAGTAATATGTCAGGAGGCAGGAGGCAGCAGTCTGTGTTAATTATGCTTATGGTGAGCAGCCAGTGCTTCAGCAGAGATTGACTGTGCTGATTATGATTGATTGGAGTTCCAGAGAAGGCTCAAACTCAGTGTGTCTTCTCAAAGTATGCTGAGATGATAATAACAATTCATTAAAGTTTTATACTCTTTATGGTGCTTTGTCCCTTGTGACAGTAGAAGCATTTCTGCAATCCAGAGCACGTTGCATTATTCCTAGAACACTTCTTTCCTAAAGAGTGTTTTTACTCAGAAAACTGATTCAAGTCACTGGGAGCGAAAATTTCCCGCAGAGCCCCATATTTCACGTGCATGTGGCCACCTGGAAATTGGTGGAAAGAAAAGCAAGGTGCTGAAACTCATAAGAGAAACCACTCTGCTTCCCTGCATCCCACATTGCTTCCTGAAGCGGCCAAGGAGTTTGGCAGGGCCTCCTGGCTCTCACAGAGACACTGAAGGGTCTCCATGTCACTGAGGTTTAGGGCATGTGTTGGAAAGGTAGTTTCCTCCTGTAGTTAAAGAAGAAATAGATATTCTGTTGTGAGAGCATCTGGTCTGAGGATAAACTTCTCTGGAGAGTTTTCTTGGAGTTAGAAACCATGCTCTGGAAGAGAGGCTCTATTTTAAAGTAATGCTTTTTTTCTGAATTTACCTTTGCAAAAATATTTGCGAACATGTGCAATATACAGAGAAGGAGAGACCAGGGCCTCATGGCTGGGATCTGAGGCAGAGGAGCAGGAGGACACCACGGATCTGCTTTCATGAAGCCAGCACGTGGAAGCCCCTCACTCTGTGCCTCAGTTTCTCCCTCTGCAAAGAGGGAGATTTGGTAACAGATCCTGCCTTGCAGGATGACTCCCACAGTGTGGCATCAGCATCTCTGTAACAGGGCCCCAGCAGAGCAGCTTTTGCAGTAAGACGTGATTTAAATTATTTAGGGTGTTGTCATGTGATCACAACGGATTGAGTTCCTGTGGCTTCACAAGTTGCCATCTGTTATCATCCCCATTATGAATTATGCATTAGCTTAAATCAAGCCTTAAACCAGAGGAGTTCAAACAGAGTCCTCACACAGTGATACCATAAAACTGTCTTTAGGGTGTTAGTACTGGATCCAAAACACTGCAGCCACACGAGGGATCATGCTGGTTTGGTATAAGCTCTCTCTGCTGGTTCAGACCATCCTGGAAGACTCCCTTGTTAGTGGTAGGATTTACGCTGGGCCAGGTGTCACCTGCTTTGCTGATGTAGACTCATAAAACTGGACAAAATTCCTTTGCCTGTGTCCTGGCTAAGTGAACAGAAACCACAGTCCCACACCAGAGCCCCAAAGATCTCAGGATTGTGTGGTCAGGGAGCTGCTGCTGGAAGCACAGTGACCACATGCCAAATTGTTGACTGGCTGGATGTGAGGCTTTGGGAAGCTGTTGGTTTTGGAATTGCCATGAGGTCTCCTCCAACACCTGTCAGTTCATGTGTGTGTGGTGCTGTCAAAGTGGCCATGTTCAGTAAAACACTTCAAGACCAACTGAGACACTCATCAGAGTCCTCTGGCCTGGAAGTGTCATGGCCAGAAAGTGGGTTCCTCCAGAACATTCCTGTTTCTCAAGCTTATCTGCAGTGCACCATGTAGTCAGTGCCTTTTCCTTGAAGGAGAGGTGCCGTGAGCCACTCCAGCTCGTGTGTGGGTACTTCCTTCTTACGCCAACGTGCTGTTGCTCCTCCAAATCTCCAGAAGTTTCTACTGGCCAAGCTGTGAAGTCTTTCCCTTTTGGTTATGTAGCTTATATTGGATCTACAATTGGGGCCTGCTGTCCTTCTTAAGGGTGCAATTCCCTGATGTCCCATCCTCTCTCAAGCCACATTTAGAGGCCAGGCTTTCTCTGCCCGTGCTGCACCAACACAAGGCAGCCAGCTTGGCAGCCCAGGGTGATGGGGCAGGCTTGGCTCTCACTGTGGGGCTGGGCTTGCTGAGTTTGTACACATTTGCTGGGCAGCAGATTGGGTCAGTGACCTTGTTCTGACGCAGAGAACAAGGTCACTGACCCAGTTTATTGCCGTCTATTTGAGATCCTATAAAATAAACAATTCTCTCTGTTGGAACAGGCATCAGAGATTACTGTAGCTAAATCAAGACTTGGCGAGTGTGTACAGTAGGGAATGCAGAAAAATTCATGGCGTCCCCAGAAGCCAAGTGCTTTCACATTGATTGTGTGGCTGTCCTAGGGAGCACCACTGGGATTTGTGAGCCAAGCAGGATGGATAGGCAGGGAATGAATGTCTCCTGGCATTAGCAGTGGTTGCAATGATAATTTCTGTTTGAATTTTTGGGTCATAAATCTGTTTGTGTCTGCAAGGACACACTCAGTGGCTCCAGCTTTATCCTGGTGTTGGAGCTATTTTTCTACAGCTGGAGGGTGCTTGTTCCATCAGCTGGCACCAGGGCTGACTCTATAGCTCCTGGTTTCTGCCCTTGGATATCTGAGGGCAAAAATCCTTTGACTTCAGAGGGAGTTGCTCACACAATGTCCTTGATAGAAATAGAACTGTGTCCCTCCTCTTTAAAACAGGGCCAGATTCTCTGTCTGCAGCTTGATGTGCAAAGCCTTTCCCTTGGGAGGGAGCCAGCCTTCTTTTTTCTCCCAAATTCACAAGTGTCCATACTTCTTGCAGTTTTACAGAGGGCTGAGCAGTCTCTTCAACCGAGACAGGAATTCGGAGTATTTCTTAACCTCTTTTGGAAAGAGGGTGGTGGATAAGACAGCAGTGGTGCCAGTGTCAAGGTGTTTGTAAATTTTGGTCATACCAGAGATCTTCTCTCACATTTTTTCCCCGTGACTTTGCAGTTTGGAGGTGAAGAGAAAGAATGGTGAAGTTCTGGATGCTGGGACCATAACGGGTCAGGAAGAAAGGAGTAAGAAAACAAAGGAGAAGGAGTTGGGATTTAGTGTGGACCACCAAGATGGGAGAAAAGCGAGACAAATTTTTGAACTAAGTCTTAAATTGCTCCAAACCACAGGGTGCTGTGCCTGAGGGAGTCAGGGAGGGAATGGTTATGCAATTTCACCCTCAATCACGCAAAGGCAAAGTACTGGACAAAGGGATTGCCTTAGATATATTGCAGTTGGAGCCTAGTAGAGCATTTGATACAGGGTCTTACAAGATCTTGCCCTCCCTCCGAGATTGTTTGGCTTGTTTTGAATAGGAACTCAGTCGTGTGGATTAGTAGAAATGACAAATGATACATGGCTCTGGTAATGCAGATTTTCAACCAATGTGACTGATGAAAGTTTTTGATTCATCCATTTCACTGAGGGCTCCTCCTGTGCATTAGCAAAGCAGTAAAGAGCATTTTAATGACAGTTTTAGGTGCGATGTTTTTCAAACATTACTGAGTACCTTGTATATGAAGCATGGCAGAAACCAGGAAGTTTGGTCATTTTGGTGGGAAAGTGATTGAATGTTAGAGGAGGAAAAGTAGTTTTTCTATATGAGAGAAACAGGTGAAAGCAAAATACTTTAAGAAGGAGGAACCCTGAAAGCTTTAGACACAGCAAAGTGAGCCCTTGGGTGTGTGTGACAGACTGACAGCAAGACAACTGGAGTCAGGTTATTGGGCTGGACTGGCACTGGTCAAAGTGGCATAGCTCCATGGAAATTACAGAGATCTGGCAGTTTATCCCTGCTGAGGATACAGTTGGGGTAGAATTTACTGACAAGAAATTACCAATCAACTGGTTTGAAATCAGAGCTGAAAGTATGAGGGATGAGTTAAATAAATCTACTTGCCCCCACATATTAAAGACTGAAGTCTGCTTATTCCAGCAAGAGGAGAAGGAGAGAGGCTGTGCAAGAGCCTGCCAAAATCTCCGAGGTGTGGGAGTATTACTGAGCGGTGTGGGAAGACTTGGCACACTTGAAAGGAAGTGGAGTATGGCACCGAAGCCCATTCCTTGGGAGCAAGAGGGCTGGCTGGGAGGCAGCCTTGCTGCCCAAATCTGTCTTCCTACCTCATCCTAGCATTACAGTCAGTCCATCTCAGGAGGTAATTGGGTGGTCAAAAAGTTACTTTTGAAAATACTTAGCTTTGTACCTTCATTTTGTTCCTGTCTTTGTGATTTAATTCCCTAAAAACGACTGTCGGGTTGTTAAAGGCTGCATTTGTTAAGCAAGGAGTAAGCAGCTGGGTTTCAAACACTTGCTGAGCTGGTCCTTCAGGCAACTCTTTGAGAATTTTGCACCAACAGAAAAGGAGAGAAGAAAGGAGAAAGTGGAAGGGAGTGTTTATATTGAAATCTTTATTTAGTTCCAAAAGCCTAGAGCAAGGCATCAAAACACAGAGTGCCTAATACAAGCCAAGACAGGGCATAGAATTTCCATTTTATTCCAGATGAGAAGTAGGTCTTGTTATAAAGGGGATTGGGTGACAAAGCTAAACGTAATTTAAATTTCTACTCCAATCTATTTTTAATTATTCATGTGTAGATTCTTTTGTAGGGTTAACAAGGAATTTGCCAGGAGCCAGGCCACAAAGGCTTGAATCGTAGTTTTCCAGCAGACATCCTGAAAATACACTGTCACAGGCAATCAGTGTCCTTGGGGAGGTGGCCTGTTAGCAGGGTGTTTACTAATTGGGATCATTCCGCAGTGGATAATTGTTTGTGACACCCACGCTGATTGGACCCACAGTATCTTCCCATCCTGCAAATGGTCCGTGACAGTTTTGATGAATTTGAAGTTTGGAGTCTGAATAAATCCAAGGAAGGAAAAAAGAAGTGCTTCCACTGGAAAATACATGCAGAAGAGCAGAGCTGTGCCCCGGGTCAGCCCCCAAGAATGGAGACACTTGAGCACACAGAGAAAGGCCACTGGTGGGTCTTGTCACACTTACTATTTTTTCCTCTTGTGTTAATTAAGAGACTGGAGGAGGACCAGCCATGCCAAAATAAAATAGGGAGAATTGGTTTATTTTGCACAGGACAAGGGTGTCCTAACCAAGGACTTTTGGACTTATGGGGAAACTGCAGATTTATTGAAATATCTGAATGAGTTCAGATGTGGGTCAGGCCTTGCTGCCAGACAACAGCAAAAGTGATGCAGATAGCAACAGCAAACCAGCAGCTCTCTGGGCTGGGAGCAGTATGTGAGGGTTATAAATACTGTTTTGCAGAGGGGACACAGAGATTTTAAAATTTTGTTTCTGGGGGCTGGCCCAAAAGGTATTTGATATTTTTGCTATTTTTGACTGATACATTGGTGTGTGTTTTATGGCCAGTTAGAGAATCACAGAACTGCAAGAGCATTCCTGTCCAGCCACTTGCTCAAAATTTATTTGCCTTTGTGTCCCAAGCATGAATTGCTTTTTCATGCATTTGACAGAAGTGTGATTGCCATGTTTTGTCTGGTTTGTATCTGTGTGGCACCAAGATGAGCAGGAGAAGCAGCAGGCTTAGTCTTTGCAGTTCAGAGCTCGCAGCTGCAGTTGGGTTCTGTAAGCTCCATGCAAGTGCAAGTGCACGGCGTTTGCCAGATTTCAGACTGAGGATCACGTTGAAGGGCTGGTCTCTGGCCATGGATAATGGTAGATATTCTGGGCTTCCCTGCTCCCAAAATGTCCTAACTGGTCAATAATTTTTCTATACATATTTCAGGTAGGCTCTAGGAAAATTAGTACTGGACATATATCATGTCTAAGAATCACTGCTACAATTCCCATATCCACTGTCTGGACCTTTTGATTGGGAAGTAAAGAATTAAAGAAGCATTACACTGTAACAAACTTGGCAAGCCAGGGAAGTTATTAGTGCTGTTAGGAGAAACTATATCCTTGTCCTGGCTAGTAATAGGCTAAAGTAATGGCTAAAGCATAGGAGACAAGGATCCAAAGGTGTCCAATAGCAACAGAGTTCATATTCCTATCCAAACAAAGGTCAGTCATCCTCCTGAGCCAGAAATTGTTCCTGGAGAGAGACCTTTCCTGCTACAGTAGTCATGCTCCATTCCACAAGCAAATGAAGTTCCAGATGCAAATTGGCATGGAAAATTAGGAGAAGCCATCTAGATCTGAGCCTTGAAAATGGGGACTCTTTATATAATCTCTCATTTCTTCCAGATCCTCCCTGCCCAGCCCAGTGTGAGAACTGGCCCATGGAAGGCAGGCTCACTGAATGTTTTAATTGTGGTCCTTGAAGAAGTAATCATAGTGAGCTGAGTGGTGGTGTGTGATAGCATAGAAAATCCCTCTTTTCCATGGTCTTGTCCAAGTGAAAACTGTCTTTCAAAGATCTGTCTGGATACTGCAGAATATTCTCCACAAACTCATCACGCCGAGGCCTGTGGTTGCACTGCATGAGTTCCGCAGTGGTTGGCCGAGTTAGGTATTGGGAGAGAAACCAGTGCCTTGTCTTTGAGGCAAAGCTGGAGGTGCTTCTCAGGACATCAAAATCATGGCATTGAATAACAGTGCCAGGCCAAGGAATTGTGTAGGTTCATTAATCATGCAGGTGTGTTGTTCGATTCCATCCAGAATCCCCATTGCAATGAGAGCTGCACCCAGCACAGCACAGGCTGGATGGGTGAGTGGAAATGCACAGGACCTGCAAGAGGAGATCCATTGCCACAGAAAGGCAGGTAGCACCTGTCAGATACCGACCATTTGACGCTCTATTTAAGATTTCCCCAGGGAAACCCCCCCAATCTAAAAGAACAGTATTCCCTAAAATAAAACTCAAGTTCTTGTCAGGACCTTTGTTAGCTGTGTGTTATGTTGTGGTGCATTGAGGAGACTTGCCCAAAAGCCACATCGAGAATGAAAAAGTCCAAAATGGAAGTGTCCAGGTGTGCTTTACTGTTGCCCCTTCTATGAAACAAATGGGGTTAATTAACTGTTTCTAAAAATATGTCAAAGGTTTCCCCAGTAGTAAGAGGCAGGATACTGCTCTGGCCATGCAGCATTCCAGCAAAGCCGGCAGGATCATACAGGAGTGGTGTGGTCCAGCTTTCTGGCTCCTATCAGCAGATTATGACTTAAATGGGATCAAGGACTCAGACTTTGGAGTGGGAGCACTGGTTACATGAGATGATCATTTTTATGGGTCTTAAGAGAGGCAACCCGCCTCCTAAAACCCGGCATCCCGCACATTCGCTTAACTCTGATAATCTTCCGGAGCTTTAGCAGATTCACAGGAAAGGGTGGACCTGGAAGGATTCCTGGAGGCTGTCAAATAAGTATCCAGTGTTTCAATTGCAATGAGCTCCAGTGCATCTTCTGTAAATCTGTTTCAAGTTGTTTTTTCGGGGTCAGTGGAACACAGTATAAATCCCAGCTCTCTCAAGTCCTTCAGGCAGAGAATTTGTGGAATACATATGGAAATACTTTTGCCTGGTGTTCTCTGCTCTGCACCTCTCCCAAACAGAACTCACAATTGTGTTGCAGTATAAAAGGGAAAAACCTCCAAGCCTGGAGTAATGTATACAATTCAATAATACATGAAATTCAAAGCCACACATTAATCACATTCATGTTTAACTTTCAGATTTAAACCCCTGCAGGTTGGCTGCCCTTTGTTCTGCTAAGTGGAAGGGGGCATTCCAGCCTCTTGGTGCAGAGTTCAAAAGCTGCCTCGGGTAACAAGTGCAATTGGCTTTTTAGTCCTCATTGTATTCTCCCTTCGGGGTATAGTGAGAAGCTACTGCACAGGTTGGCCCTTATCAGGCTGTTCAAAGGGAGAAAAGTTTGGATAGCAAAAGGTTTGGCAGGTCACTGCGAGGGGTGCTCGCGGGTTCAGGAGGCCAAGACAGGAAAAGTGATGATGCTGCAAGTCAGAATCCAGCTGCATTGGCAGGTCTGGGCAGGAAGGGCAAGTTATACAACAGCCTCTCCTTTCCTCCCGCCACCATCCAGTTTCCAAGCCCCTTGTTTTCATTACTGTCAGCTCATTTGCAGATTTTTCTGAGCAGGGTTTCGGATGGGCGTGCTTGTCTCTGACATGCCCTTGTGTGTGTAGGATTCTTATTAACTGTTCCTGGTGGTTACCTTTGTCCAGGATTCACTCATCCGAGTGCTGCAGCTTCCTTGCCTCTGGCTGTTCAGACCCCCGTTGTCCCTCCCTCCTTTCAGTCCATTCAGAATGCTGTTGCAGTATGGCTTTATCCTACCCTTTTCCCAGCAGCCTGGCTTTCCAGGGCTCCACACAGGCAAATTAAGCCACAGGGTGCAAAGACTATTCTGCTGCCCTTCAGAAGAGGGCTGCCATAGGAACCTGCCTGCTTGCTAATGCCTACTCTGGCCTTGGTTATAAACACCAGTGGGGTGCTGTGGCTAACTGGAGAATTATTTACAGTAGCTGATTTGCATCAGGGTTATAGTCTGGGTTGATCCAACCACAGCAAGATGTGGCAGTAGTCATAATTGTGCTGTGGCTGCAGATATATTGGGAGTAGCTTCAGGTGGACAGATCTGGGGTCTGGTAGCTGTCCAGCTGTGGTATTGTGGGGGTTAAGCATGTAGCAAAATCCTCACCAGAAACCTGATAAATTACAATCAATCTACAATATTTTGGCCATCAGGGAGTTTAAAGTCCATCCACAGAGCTGTAATGACATGTTGCCCACCTTCCAAATCATATAATCACATTTGGGTTGACAGGGAGCTTCCAGATGATCTTGTTCCGACCCGCATTAATGTGCAGGGACATTTTCACTATCCCAGCTTGCTCAGAGCTCCATCTTGGCCTTGAACACTGCAGAGATGGGGCATTCACATCTTCTCTGGGCAGTGCCAGTGTCTCGCCATCCTCACAGCCAAGAATTTCTTCCTAATCTCCAATCTAAACCTGTTCTCTGTCAGTTCAAAGCCATTCCCCCTTGTCTTGTCATTCCGGGCCCTTGTCCGAAGTCCCTCTCCACTTCTCTTGGATCCCCTTTAAGCACTGGAGGGTTGTCTAAGGTCTCCTAGAGCCTTCTCTTCTCCAGGCTGAACCACTCAGCCTGTCTCCATAGGAGACGTGCTCCAGCCCTTGGATCCCAGTGCGTGAACCCAGGGAAGGCCAGAACTTGAGATATTCTGTCTGAATGGGGGAGACACAGTGAGCATCCCAAGAGTGCTTATAAACATCCCAGAAAACAGGATATGGAGCAGACTGTTTAGGGGTAAACACGGGTGACTCAGTGACACTACCCATCACCAGCCAAATGAGCTTGAACTTTGAAGTTAAATGGTCTGAATTTCAGAGAATCCAAGCGTTTTACACACTGAAGTGAAATGCCAAGTTCAAGGTGTATAGGAGGTGTAGTGTTGGATTAAGTGCTCTCCGTACAGTGATGACCTCTTGCTGCTGGGTCATCCAAGGACATTTTCCGTGCTAAATTCAGCTGCTGATGGTGCACATCATTAACAGTCATCAAAGCAGTGGAAGAGTTTGATCCTGCGAGGGCCTCTCCAAAACTTAAAGGAGGAGAATAAAGAGGTCTTTTAACAAGGGGTGGAATTCAAATGTTTGTTAAGATTGAGTGGTAAATTCATCACTCTCACCTGCAAAACTGTGGCCTGAAAAATTGGGCTGAGCCCAGTTGTGGGCTTGGCCCACCAGCCGACAAAGACAGTGTGGCCTGAAAGACTTTCATGTAGAATACAAATATTGAGGTGCAACAGAGGGCAAAATTTTCCGGTGTTGTCAGTTGAAGGGGGAATATTTTATGCGACAACACAGACTTCAAATTGCAGTTATAAAATATGTACTGTTCTTGTAGGGCCACACTGGGATTTTACTGAAGCAAATGGCAAAGCTCCCACTGATAGGATTTGGCCCTCAGCAACTTTGGCTCTGGAAGTTATTCTGTATTATATGTAGAAAGAAGAAAATTTCCAACCTATCAAGCTTTGATGCAAAAAACTTTTCCTATTTATGTCAAAAGAATGATTGGTGTCCTGTAAGCAGCATGCAAAAATTTCCAAAATGTTGGATTATTGAATAGTACCTTGGAGCTTTAGTGAGAGTTCACAGAAGTGACTTTGTAAACTCATTCCCTGTGTTTCTGCACTATCCAAATATATGGAAAAACGTGGAGCAGGCTTTCCAAAGGCATTAAGCACCCCACCCCCATTTTGTGGGCTGTGTTAACTTGAAATCAATATAGAGCCACGTGTCTAATTTAGGCAGTCCCTGGTGTTTCATAGTTGCCATAAGGAGCAGTGTTAGTTAGGACATAGTGAAAGATCTCAGAAAAATTCTGTTCACTTAAAAAGGAGCCGGACTCAGCTCAGCTTCTGATCTAAAGGGTTTGACACAGGAGTAAGCATCTGTCAGCTGCCCGGTAATAACTTGCTGTTGGTGTATTCTGACCCTGTGACAGTCCACAATAAATGGGAAACAATTAGATTTAGTGTTTTACTCTCTAGCTCATGAGAAAGCTACCCCATATTTGAAAAAAAGGCTCCCCAGGTACATGAGTGTGCACGTGGACTGAGGGAAGCTGCCGTGTGGCAGTTTGTTACGTTGCAATCACTCATGATTTCTGAGTCAGAGTTCTGAGATACAGCAATTTCCATCTCCTCTAATTTCTCTTCATTCTTCTGTTCCTTCCTTTCTATTAATTTTCCCCTTACAGAAAGGAGAGGATATTTCTGTCATAGACCACTACTGAAATTGTAAGTTTGATGCCCCTATAAGATTTCTTCTTTCTATTTTCCTAACTGATGAAGGCGATCTGTATCCCATTTTCCTAAGGGAACAAGACCCATGATGGTGGTTTGCTGCACGTTCTCTCAGCTTGGAATGACACCATCTGCAATCTGCAGCTTTGCTTTATGTCCATAAGGGCTGGATGGATGCTCACTCGACGACTGGAGGCTCCTGTCCTTTGAGGAGGGTCATAGCTGGAAGATGTCTTTATGATCAGCCAAACTAATTGAGTTTCTGAAACTGTCACACTTGGTTTAAAGTTTGTAATTAGTGGATGGTAAAGAGGGGCTCAGTTCCTATTACACAAGGGGCAAAAATCAGAGAACAATTTTTTTGGTTCAAGGTGTGGGAAGTGAAACTCCTACAACATTCTAGAGAGGAAAAACCGGTGGCTTTTTGCTTTACAGCAAGACGGAGGTGCCACCTTCTAGAAATCTGTGTAGGCCTTGCTTGGGACAGGCTCTGACAGAACTCTATCAGAGCAGAAAATTCTTTCTAACATCCCAAATGTTTAAAAATATAGATAGGAATACACTTTGAAGGAGCATGAAGTAAACATGAGGCAACAGGTTATATCTAAAAGGACTTTTTTCTTAAAAGGCAGTGTCTGATGAAACACTTTCAGTCTCTCCTCTGTTCATGTGCTGGGAAAAGAGATTCTGGCCACACTGCAGGCAGCCAGATAGTTCACAAAAAGATTCAGTAACTTAACATGATCTTACTTGTATAGAACTTGCTGTTCTTTGACCCAACTAACTCAATCCAGGAGGGTTTTAAAAGGAGAGAAAGAAGGTGTTTCTAATTAAAAATTTGAAAAAAAGAGAAGTTTTCAAGAAGAAAAAAAATAAACAACAGAAGAACATCGATTGAAGAATTATTTAATTTAAAAGGTTGCCTAATTCTCCCCATGTTTCGACATGAAAGGTGGATCTGTGGCCAGCTTGTAAAGTGCAATCACTTGGCTACTGGCCCACACACATGGGTAGCAAGTCAACTTCTGCCCTACCTCCTCACTGCTCTCTGATGTGCTGCAGCGTGGCAGGAGGAGACAGATGGACGTGAGCAGGAGCACTGCAGAACTGGCAGAGTCAGCACTTGATTGGATGCCATTTTTACAGCTGTTGGATGTTTGTGTTTGGGAAAGGAAAGCTAATTCGCGAGTTTAAGACAAGGATAATTCCAGTCCTTCCAGTGCCTCAAGAGGGGAGTGACTGGGAGGGAGTCACAAAGTCTTTGAGATTTTGCAACTTGTGTGCACAGCTCTTAAGGTGATAGATTGGGAGAAAGGCTCTTTTTATTGTTAAATCTTTGGAGGGGAAAGCATGTAGGATATTTTAAAAATAGGCTTAGTTTAGGGGAATCTTACTTGATCTCGAGTTTCACTGCAATTTTGATCATTCTCTCTGGCATCTGGTGCCCATTTATAAGGTACAAAATAAGGAATCAGTTAAAAGCATGCACAAGCAAATGTGAAATTTGTGCTAGAACAATGCACTTGGGGATTTTAATACAATAATTGACCCCTTCCTTGTTTGTCTGTCTAATGCTCACTTTGTTCTCTCTAGATCTCACAAGATATTGAATTTACTGGCTAGAGAAGGGCTGCAGACTAGAGAAAACAGAAAAATTTGCTGAGAAAGCAAAGTAAGAGGTTAGTGGAAAAATCTTGTTTTCTCTGGGCAGATAGTACTTATTCTCTTTGTGATCAACACCAGATACTCTCCAGCAAAGGTTTCTTGTTTTTTCACTCCACCCTGAAAGAGTTCTTATAACCAGAACTATTGTTTCAGTGACTTTACAGTTTTGGTAAAAAAATCCAGAGAGCCATACAATCCCTGTCAGATAACAATAGAACAGGACTGAAAACCTACCACCTCACAACTTTCCAGCTACCAAAGAGATTTACAGCCAGTGGTGACAGACATAAGCTCTCTTCCTCTTACTCTGCATGTTTGTCATGCTGCAGGCTTCTTATATTTTGCAGGTAGATCTTAAATTTGGGATGGAAAAGGAAGCTGGTGAATATTTTGTGCCTGGCAGGCTGGGAGGGAGAAACAACTCCTGGGTGAATAGTTGTGCTCAATAGAAAACAAATGATCCATGCTACAAAAACCCTGTGCTTCTCTGTGACATGGGCACCGTGAAACCTTCGTGCTGCCACCACACTTGGAAGTGTTTGTTCTTTGGCCCAGAAGATGCAAATTTTTGAGGTACCTAAGAATTTAGGGTGCTGGTCTTATGTCTCAGGGCTAGGGTAGATCTGGCGGTGGACTTCACTGAACTGCTCTGAAAGCAGAAACAGGGACAAAAGCCCCAGTTTCAGAAGGGTCATTTCAGTGGTGTCTTCTTGCCTCCATCCTTTACTTGTGTCCCGTTGCACCAGACTCTCCTCTTCCAGCTAGATCTGCCTTTTCTAGGCAAGACTACTTCAATCAAGGAATGCAGTGATTCTAGTATTTCCTATTCTAACTCTTGGACCAATGTTTGGGTCTCTGGCCTCTGATTAATTCCTTGCTTCTCGGGTGCCAAGTAACCATTTGGATCCTGTGACCAGGCTTTCCTTAGGCTCCCAGAACAAGTTACCCTCATGACCTCATTCCTATCTATAGCCATGTAGCCTCTTTGTTTCTCAGCCTGTTGGTTTTACCTGTCTCCAGGAGCAAGTGTTGGGCAGAGGATGGATTGCACAGCCAGGCCCTGATGCAGATCATCCGTTTTTCTGGCTGGGGAATCCTGAATTCTGAGGTCTGATAATTAAGTGTTTCATTAGCCTGACACTGCAGTGGAGCCTGGAAAAATATGTGAGCACTTTCACATGCTGGAAAACAGGGCTCTGCTAGAATCTGACACTGGGGAAGAGCTGAGTCTGCTGTGTTGGATTAAACCTTGTTCTGAAAGGATCCAGTGGGTCCTGGGTGAGGAGGAGGTGCAGCTGATGGCAGCTTATCCCAGCACAGGCTGCTCCACCTGCAGCCTCTTCCCCAGGAACTGCCCGGGTGGAAGTGGACTGGGCTGAAAAAAGAGCAGAACTGTCCTTGGGGGAGCAGAAGGAGACAAAAGAGGATGCTGAGGAAGGCCAGAAAGTCCCAGGGAGCTGGAAGACTGTCAGAAGGGAAAGACATGACTGGAAGTGTCCCAAAGACTTTAAATGTAGGAGGAGATTTTCTCTGCAACTTTAGATGAACTGAAAGGCGTTTGAGCATGGCTGGTTCCCTGTCAGCTCCTTATCACCGTACCCAGGCACCTCTCCAGAGCCTATCAGCAAAAAGAGGTTTCTCCATGAATCATTTACACTGAGTAATTCTGCTGCAGACACCATCGCTGGAAGACACTCTTTGGTCCTGTGCAGCTGTACTGCTCTGCATCACATCTCCTCCCAAAATCTCTTTTGTCCTGAGCGGGACACTGCTCATCATAATCGAAACAGTTTTATTCTAAAAAGAAAAGAAAAAAAGCATTAAATGGTAAACAATTCCAGTAAAAGGAATTAAATCTTAGAAAGGGAGTCAGGTTGTGCTGGAGTCAGTTACATCAGAACTGAATTTTCCCAATTCCATTTTGGTTTATGTGTTGTACCTGTAGGAGAAAGAAAAACCTCGTATGATGCTGAGAAGTCCCTGTCCAGGCACCCGTGTGTGGACAGGTGATCTGGATAATCACAGTTAGATAAAGGGTGTTCTGTGGTTGGAAGGAAACACTCTGCAGCTTTTCTTTTACACCAGTGGGAATAACTTCTGATCTCTGCTTTTCTTTTCAGCCTGATGTTTATTCCTCACAAACAATGGAAATAGCTCACATTTAAAGCGCTTGCTCATCTTAAAACCAAGACCCAATCAAAAAGGAGCTCTTTGAAAGAAGTTTTCAGCAATAATTTATTTCACTATAATATGAACAAGCTTGAACTGAAACTTTTATGACCTATGACTTGTCAGATTTTTCCTCACAAACCTTACCCTTTAGCACATTTTTCATGATAATACAAACCAATCTGTTTATTATTTTCAATTTAAAAAAGTAAAAAAAGTATCGCATCCTCATGAAAATTGCTTCATTGTTGGGCTGTTTGAGTGGTCAGTGTAATATATCATTGTTTGATCTGGCAGAACCATCTATTTATAAGCTAGTATGTGTCAAACTATTTTTTTGGCAAAACTGGGAAGACACCTGGTTTAGTTTAGATTCCTCGCTATGTAATTCCAAACATCGCTCAGTCCGCTTGGATGGAAAACATGGGCTGGGATCCAGACTTAAGAGTGCTGCTGTCATTCACGAGATGCTCAAGGGCCTCTGCTCTCAAGGTTCATGAGATCATAAATTCTTTTTCAATTTTTCTTTTTTCATAGTTCAAGTCTAGGCATGAACCCGGTGCAGGGCACATATGAAATGTGAGTGAGGCACTGTCAGCCCCATCTGCTGTTTCAGAGTTGCCTGGATTGACCAACAGAGGCAGCAGCAAGGCAGCCACTGAAAGTTTGCTGATGAGATCAGGAGGAATGTGTCACCTTTGCAGAGCTGTCATAAAGCTTGGGAAGGCTGCACAATCCTGGGCC
Organism: Callaeas wilsoni; assembly: GCA_013398955.1. Classification (NCBI taxonomy): domain Eukaryota; kingdom Metazoa; phylum Chordata; class Aves; order Passeriformes; family Callaeidae; genus Callaeas; species Callaeas wilsoni. The sequence goes on from VWPU01010580.1 coordinate 30,140, forward strand.
AAGCTTGGGAACAGAAATTAGAAACGCAGTATTTCTGCAGCTAGGTACATTTAAGGGAACTGGTGATTGATTTGCTGTTGAAAGGCACTGTTCAATAGTAGTGCAATAATGCCTTTACAGAGGTGTCTTTGTAGTTTGTTCGTTCCCTCTTGTTATATATGACATGCTACATATGACATGTTATATATGACATGTTATATATGACATACTGTAGCAGTACTGTATTTTAACACAGTTCCCCTTTTGAGTCAGCTAGATTGTGTTATTAGAAAAGATGCAGGCTGTGCCTGTCACTGTTCCTTGGTTGTAAAGCTCAAGAGCTTATATTGATGGATTCATATTGATTTCAGCTGTAATTGGTTACAGATCTCATAAAGGGTGCTGGGATCATCACTGTCAAGTGATTGGTGTGATGAGAGTTGTAGCGTGCAAGGCTCTGTGTGTGTTCAGCACTTACATAAATGTAGTAGTAAAGATGAGGGAGAAGGCAAGGTGAGAGCCAGAGAAAGAGAGGAGGAGAGAGGAAAAAGAGAGGCACAGATCCTGACCATCTGCTATGTTCCTGGTCAAAGCCATGAACCTGGTCCTTTTTGTCCAGTAACATCAGAGCACTGAATCAGCATCATGATCAGCCTTTAGCAGGCTTTGTTTTTCCTCTGTGGTGGATCTTCTGTCTTCTACCCGAGAAGGAGCCCTCTGCAAGGAGCTGACCAGTTGTCTAAATAGGCTCCAGCCCCTCTTGATTATTTTCTCTTCATCCTCCTGGTGAGGGAGATAGGTGGTCTGGAAAACAGAGGCTGAGTGAAACGGTTCATGCCCAGAGCAACTAAGCAAAACTATGCTTTGAGGCCAACTTATTTTTCATAATTTATCTTGTAATGTAAGCCAATGCAGTAGTTTAAGGCAAATTTATTTTAAGCCTTAAAGGGCAAAGGACTTGTATATTTAGCCACAGGCTAAGTCTGACTTAAGTACACTGAAGTCAGCAATGACTGTTAACTTCGGTGGCCTCCAATCTCCTGTTAGGCAAAGTCCTGTTCCTGCAGCCCGTCTTTAGACACTCCTCAGTAATGCAACCTCTACAGTGCTCTGGAAAGAAGAAATGCTGCTTGGTTGTGAGGGGATGAGTGGTTATTTGTGGCAGCTGAGCAGTTACCAATGCACCGAGTCCCACTGTGTTGCCATCTCTAATGCGTGTTGGGCGCTGAGATAGGAGCTGGTCACTCAGCCCCAGCACGGACCTCGGCCAGCTTGCTGAGGGCTCTGAAAGGCTGCCAGGAGGAATGGAAAAGAGGAAAGGAAGTCTGAAGTATTTCCCTCCTTGTTACTTCAGGTTACTCAAGTTTCCTGCAGGCTGGGTTTAACCAGTTTGCTGAGGTTGTGCTCCACAGCCCAAAGTGTCCCGGAGTGCTGCGGTGCTGCATTGCTCCTTTGGCCAGGGCTGTCCCTAAAGGCAGCCAGGGGGGCACAGCAGTGACAGCCTCCTCTGCAGCAGACCACAAGGATAAAACCTGATGAAGTGGGAGAGGTACACTTTGAACCTTCTTCTGCCCAGGGTTAAACCTTCTTTAATCCTCCTTTAGTCCTTCTGATCCACCTCCTTCAATTGCATACTGGAAGACAACTCAGGATGAGGGAAGGGGATTCTTCAGCTCTCCTGTTGAAGCTGCCAGGGCCAGAAGGAACATTACTCATGTCACAGAAGGCATTCCCTTGTTTTCCAATGGACTTAAAACCTACGCATATTTCACTTTGTGTATCTTTAATGCAAAATTCAGAAACTGTTGAGTTACACGGCGTTTGTGTCTTTTCTTCTTGGATCCTGATGTCTCTAACACATCCAGCTTGAACTGTAGGTAGCTAAGTGGTTTGCTGGATCTGGCCCTAAATATTTCTTCTGCTCAAAATATGAAGTGTCACCTTGCTAATAATGGAGCATCTTCTCTGATAGGGCCATTCTTTTTCTTGGTTGTCTAATACCAGTTCCAGGCTATTTAAATGAAGTTACATGGATATGCATGGCAAATACATCCATTTAAAATCAGTCAGTAACTGTGCCAGCACAGACTCTGATGGTTTATGGATCTGAAAAGGAAGCTAAGCTAAGAACCCATAGAAGGTAAAAGAAAATATTATTATCAAGAGCCAGTAAAGGGGCTACATTTTCTGCTTTTGTGTTGGAGATTCTTTCCTGTAGCTCTTGCAGAAGCAGTGGGACACACTATCCCCACTAAATCATTCCTTTGAGCATATATTGGGTTTGAGTTGTTATCCAATGAGAGAGAGCAGGATGTTGTGGATTGGAACCGTCTCATATTGACTCTGTGTGGAGTGAGAATTCAGTCCTGAGACAGGGAGACACTTTGATTTTTATTTTTCGTGTGCTAGTAGATCACTGTAGAAGCAGCACTTAGTAGCTGCTTGAAAATACTAGAAAAATTGTGAACATCCTTTACAGCTTTTAAATGCAATATTTAATTTTTAAAAAGTTCTGTGTTCAGAGCCTGGGACTATTGCAGACTTCAATAAATTAGCATTCCTTAATAAATGTGCCTTGAGCTGTTTCTTAGACTGTTGCCATTCTGTCCTTGGTGGACGTGCATGTCCTTCCATTTCCTGTAAGGAATGGCATTTTATTTCTTGTTTTGCCAGTTTTCAGGATCCCAAGATCTTTGACTATCTGAACCTTGGAATTTGGAAACACTGTGTCACCTTTACCACTGTAGGGCTTTGTTGAAAACTTCATATTTCTCAGAAAAACTGTGCTGGCCCCTACCCAACAGTTACAGAGAAGAGATTCACAGTAATACAGATATTAATTGAAGAGTTTGCAACAGTTTTAAGAATGCCTTTTTACCCTGCAGTGAATTACACATCTTTGTTCTGCTCCCTTAATACTTCTGACTTCTCTGCTTCCTGTTGTACCTATCCATTACAACTAATGGGCTCTTTTATATTTATCCTTAATTTCATAAGGGTGAAGAGGATGCAGTCTGTGGGAACAACTGAAGTATTTTGTCTCCCATATGCAATATGGAATCCCAATACAGGATCCTTCCTGCTCCCGAGTGTCTGTTTGCTGAGCCCTGACAATGAACACTATTTCCAGTTCTGTACATATCCTAGCAAAAAGTATGGCCTGTTCCAGTGGTGAAGGCATAAATTTGTTTTATGAGTGTGTTACACAAAACCCCACAAGCTAGTAGATTCTGATTTTTATTTGGTGGTAATCTTGATCAATAGTAGCTAAACCATTTACAGAAGAAAAATAAATGGAAAGAAAATTTCACATTTATATTCCAGCTGTGCAAAGGGATCTTGGGTTTTCCCCCATTCTCTCCTCGCAGAGCTTGTCAGCAGTAGGAATTCATAGTAATAAAAGCCAGACTTATTTCCAATGCAGGTGTTTCTGGAGTGATTGTAATCTTTTTGATTAACTGCATCTGCAAGAGATCTCATCATTACAAGCAAAGCAGAAGTTATGAAGGAAGGTGCCCCTAAAGTAGCGAGCGGGCAATTAAAATAATATGATATGCTTTGGCACATGGGATTGGATGGGAATTTTGGAAATACATAAAGGTAGGTCTGAAGATGTCATTATGCCACCAAAATCTTTGAAGCCTGCAGCAACATAATGGATTGGCAAAGGCAAAGGAGCCCAAAGTGATTAGGTAGTGCTGAAATCCAGCTTTTGGAGATTAAGCTGCATTACTAAGATCAGGGGCCCTTATCAAACTCAGTCCCAGCAGATTGCCCTAAGTCATCAGGGAAATGGCTGCAGAAAGGTGCTGATTTTGTCAAAATAGCATTTCACTGTTTGTGAAAGTTTCTAGGATGACAGCCTTGGAGGCTGGGGTCTGGTTTGCTCATGCCAAGCAGCAACATAAGCTTTGGGAACATTACAAACTGAGTGGTCTCACTCTGTATTTGGAACAACAAGATTTAATTGAAAGGGAAATTGATTAACAGTTGCTAATCAAGGCCACATTTTCTTCTAGCATCTCATTTGGGGCATGTGACATATTTATGAATAGTTGTCATTCCAAGCTGAAGTTTTAGAGAGAAGGGTAAATTTGCACATGTAAAATGCATGTGCTGTTTGTAACCTGCCTAGAAGTTTTCACAGACTTTACAACTACAGCCTGAGTAGAGTTGTCACAAAAGGGTGGAACTGGGAAAGGTGGAGCGGACTGATGACAACATTGTCCCTTCCTGCTCACCCTGCTGCTGGCAGACCTTTTTCCAGATCTTTCTTGGCTGCCTGGAACTGAGATTTTATTTTCACCTGACGTTCATCACTACTCTGAGCCCTCCAGTCATAACAGGACACCATCCCTACAGAAACCTTTTGAGGTGAGAAGTTACTTCCACACATCCAGGTGCAAAAATGGGTGGTTATCCAGGACGTGTGTCAGGGCTTGAACCTCTGAGTGCCAGTCCAAAGCCCTGTTTTTGAGATAATCCGTCCTGCTTTGTGGTGTAAGATCAGCTGACGCCTAGATGCGTGGCACAAAGAATTAAATTGTCATTTCTCAACCAGAGGCATGGCAATGCTTTGGCTTTCCCATCATTACTTGCAGAGAGACAAATGAAAGGCTTCAGTGTCATGCAGCCATGACCCAAAGTCAAAAGGCTGTCTAAGTTGTTACTGGAGGAGATCCAGTCGTAGGAAGAAAAATTCTTGCCAAATCAGCTAGAGAAAGTTGACTGAAGTGTGTTTGAACAGACAGATTGTTCAGCCATCTATGCAGCTGGCTCAGTAGAGGAAACAGTTATTCCTGGGTAATTGGAAGCAACTATGTGTATATATGTATTAAAAATAATAATATATGTTGGACAATCTTTCAAGCTGTCACCGATTCTCTCAGTGAGGAGGCTGAATTCCAAGGGTAGTAGGGGGAAGAACTCAAACCTAGAAATTCAGGGTTGGTACCCTCCCACCCCAATAATCCCCTATTTTGTCATAGGAGTATGTGGCTCTGGATAGTGCTGTTGTTTGACACACTTCACCCAGCTGTCCCTGTTCTGTCCTGCCTTAAAAAGCCATACCAAACTTCCTTTGCCTCATCACATATCATTGAGCAGGAAAGGCCTTTTGGTTTAGTGAACCTGGTTGCTAAATCCGGGATGGGATTTCATGAACAGCTGAATATCGATGCAGAACCACGGCGTGTACTTGCTAGCAAAATATTTCAAATTCCCCATTCTGCATTAATTTGCATTTTGGGGCTTGGCAACAGCACCAGATTTTGTATTTTTTTGGGGATGGCACAAGAAGAAATTCTGTTCCTTTTGAAGCATTTACCCTTCCCTGCCAGCCTTCTCTGTTGGGCACATGGCAGGACACTGCAGCTCTGGCCCTGGCTTTTCTAGTGGGGACTGAAGGGTTAAACTGAGCTCCAAGCACTTGTTCTTCCAACATACCCTGCACTCCTCACTCTCCAGGATTTATGGTCATCTAGTCACTTGTTTGAAAGATTATTGGAAAAATATGTAAATGAAAGTTAATAAGTGTAGCAGAGTGGTGTAAAAGCAGACTTACTAGCAACAGGATGCGAGGCTCTGCACATGCTACATTTCTGTTGCTGGAAACATCATCAAAGAGCTTTCCAAGACTGCAAGGCCCAGATGGATTTTACATCTTTATGCACCAGCCCTGAGCCAAAGCTGAATTCACAGGTGAAGCTGACACCACTGCACATGGGGAGGTGTCTGGGTTGTGTGTCTGTCCCTCACCACAGCTGCACTTCTGGCTCCTGGGAGAAGTGGGGGGTCTCCTCAGAAAAGTGGTTTTGGGTAGAGGTTTACTACTACTACTAACAATAATAATTAAAAAAATCGGTGCAAAGGACAGCTTTGCTTCTGCGTTTGGAATTTAATGAGGCTTTGGCCTTAAGGCTGAAAATACACATCACAACTATTCTTTTTCCAGGCCCACTGGAACATTTCCCCCTCCAGAAGTTAAACATCTTCTGCCAGCAGCCCATGGGGCAGTGCATTAACCATGCTTTCTCTTCCTTTGCTGGCAAAGAAGCTGTAGACTTAAATAGCAAAACGCCAGTGCCACAAACCCCATCTGCTTTCAGCACCCACACGAATCATGGCAAGGTTTTCTCTGGCAGCTGGTGGCAGTGGCCACCTCTCTGGGCAGCAGGACATGGAGCAGAAAGAGCAGAAACTATTTTCCCCAGGGTATCTGCTGTCCCTACTGCAGGCTCTGCTCTCCTGAGGGAGCAATCCCTCATCAGTTACACAGATGGAGAGATCCCACAGACACGATATTCCACACTGAGAACCAAAGACGCGTCTGTGGGTATACTCAGGTTTTTGGGAAAAGGTCCATATGGCAAAATTTGGGAATTATTATTATTTCAGTGTCAAACAGTTAGGTGTACTTGAACTATACTCTGCAGAACCCCTCTTAAATTCCAAAACAGAGGCTGTCAGCATACCAGGCTGGATTCTGTAGCCTAGTGATGTAGCCAGAGGCCCCACTAAATTCCCTGTCTGTGCTGGTGTTCGCTCTCCGATTGCCCAAACTCCACGGATCCCTTTTGTGTCGGGAGCGGAGGGTTTGGGCTGCTGCAGAATTCAGCTCTGCCCCGCTCTCCCTGCTGGGAAGGCGCCCCAGCCCTGCAGCAGGCCCCGTGCCCAGATCCACGAGAGCTCCAGGGATCCTGCTGTTCACATCCATCCTCTTGATCAGCAACCAGATGGGCATGTTCAAGACACCTTAAATCCGGTCTTTGGAAACCTCAAACTGAGAGAGCCTTTACAAAAATAAGCCCTCAAACAATAACAACAAAACCAGCATGTGACTAAAAGCTGGAGTGAGGCACTGCCAGGATTTCTCTTGGCAACCCGTCACTCTAAGAATCTGCTTCTTGCCACACTTGTGCAAGGCACATTATTGAACATTTCCTGACTATTTGCCCGGGATGCTGTAAATGCTGTCCAAATAGCAGGGTCTCGCCTGCTGCTTTGATACATCTGGCTAAATTGCATTAAGCAGCACGCCAGAGGCTGATGGAGTCCCCACAGGACGTGCTCCGTCTGTCAGGCTCTCCAAAGAGCCCGGGTGATGAATGATAGTGCTAACATTAAACAGCCTGCCTGTGATGTTTTTCAAGTGTCCCTCCCCAGCAGCTCGCCTGCCGCCCTGTCTTCCAGGAGATAACCCAGCACAACAGAACATTACCTCATTAAACAAGCTAGCTCTAATTAAAAACAGGCAGGGCACCACCTCCCCTGTATTAGCCTGAAGGGTCCACTCTGCCATTGAAATTCCTCTTTGGAAGATTAATATCCATACACGTTGTGAAGAGTGACGTTCTTAGAAGCAGTCAGTTCGGAGCAAGTATTAGATGTGATGAAAGCAAGCATCAACAACAAAAATTTTAGTCGTGGGGGCTTCAGATGTTCAGGCCGTGCTCTGAGAGGGTTTTGTGGATATGTGTGTGTGAGGGAAGTGTGTGTGAGGGATCTCTCCATCCCCAGCTTAGAGGAAATGGAGAGATGTGATTTTGTGCAAATCCCACATTAATACCACCCAGACGTATTGTTTAGGACCAAGTTCTCTATCATTACACTATACCTATATACATCTATGTATGTATGTATGTATGTATCTATCTATCTATCTATCTATCTATCATCTTTTCACAGGACACTCACAGCAGAGCCTCCTACAAACATCCTGCCACATCATCTCCTCTTTTCCTCCCATTACTCTGAGTTTCAAGGTAAAGAAAGGCCAGGTAAGAGATGCGTTTGGCTGGCCCCTGAACGGATGCAAAGGAAAAGGGGAAAATGAATCAGATCCATGAACTTAGAGCTCACTTTTCGTGGCACTCAGGTTTTTCTTCCCTGATGGCTCTCTGGTTTATTTTAAACCAAAGGTTTTAAGTTCAAAAATGACTTAATTTGGAATAATTTGAAGCAAGCCAGTAGCCTTATTTAAGTCACTTACTACTTAGTTTGGCTTTTATTCCTACAGAACATTTGACACAGAACACTGCCATGATTTATGCAGAACTCCCATTGCAGGAGTGGCCTGACACACTGAAAGTACTTTTATTTCAGAATTCCACTGCCACTGCCTGACTGGCAAATCTAATCCTTGTTTGGATTGTGTGTTCAGTTCATATTGAAGTGGTCAGTGGCAGAGGTATGAATATCTATAAATTAACACTTCTTTCAGGTCCAGAATCATCATGTTTCAAGAGTAGCCTTTTTAAAGAATATTTGCTAAACTTAAACAGGTGCAATCTGTTTGACTGACAGTTTCCCAGTTACTCAAATTACAATTATCTGAAGTTACTATGATTTGTGTACTTAATTGTCCTTTTTTTTTTTCTTTCATTGATAAGATGATCCTTGAAGTCTCAAAAAGCTGTCTTAGAAGCCCATTGTACTGGAAAACAAGCACAAAAGATGCATTTTAAGTTGCAAAACATCACGTAAAAAGTCAAATGCAGTTGCCTGTGGGTGGAAAAGCTCAATAGAGTTGTTTGGAGGAGCATGGCAGGGGGAAAAAGTGCTTAAATATTTATAGTAAATTTTGAACTTAAACTCTTTGGTTTAAAATAAACCAGAGAGCCACCAGGGGAGAAAAATGGTGACTTAACTAGACCTAGTCTGTGCCCTGAAGAAATGGCTGTCTGAAATGCAGGTGACATAGGCATTAGTTTTAGGTCATGGTGCCACCTGCACTTTGGCAGTATTTCATGAAGACTGCTGCACAGAAAACCATGTACTTGATCAAGGTGAGGACAAACTGCAGCTTAATTAGCTGATGTCTTGGACAAAACAGCCAGAATGCCTCAGCATAATCTGTAATTTCATCCCACATTTAGTGGAAACAGGTACCCTGGAAGAAGGATTCTCATCCTCTGTGCCTGTCTCTCCCCCAGGAAATGTTTGGCTCAGAACCTAAGCAAGAGAATTGAGATTTAAAATCGAAACATCAGACTTAATGCTCACCTTAATGTGCATGTGGGAATGGGAGAATGGATTTCATGAGGAAGAGCCAATTTAGATCCTTGCCCAAACCTTAGTCCCCAGTATCAAGGCTCAAGAGTGATCAAGTGCAATAATAATAATAATAATAGGTTTCTTGTTTCTGTGTTCTCCAATATTTCCTGCCAGTGTTCAGAGTGAGACTGTCAGGTACTCCAAGAAGGTCTGTTTTCTAGCAAGACCCAAAGTATCAGGAAGATATTATCCTGATATCTTTTTATCAGGAGATCATCAGTCCAGTTATGGAAGGTCATCTGCAGAGGGCAGGCAGCCCTAGCAAAGCTGGCAGCCAGGACTTACAGCAAAATTTCACTGGGTCCTTGAACCTTACAGCTCCACATGGACTCCCACCCCTCCATTTACAGTGGTGTTCAGACTTGCAGTCAAATTCTTTTAATTCATAAAGCGGTCCTGTTGTTATGAGTATGATCTGGAACTCTTCATGATGCTTTGAAGTGTAACAGGTTTAAAAAAAAAAAACAAACCCAGGCAATAAACGACTTTTTCAGTTTGCTCTTTGAATAATCTGCAATAGTCATAAAATCAAAGAGGAAATAATAAAATACAATATTCACATACGTTATTAACAAAGTGGAAAGGGCTTTCAAAAACTCTCTACCTCCGTCTGTGCTGTATCCTTGGGAGCTCCTTAAGGGCTCCCTTAAGGGATATAAGTGACAAAAGTTGTGGTAGACTGGAGTAGACTTCTCTTCTTCACTGGCAAGAGCCTCACCTCCATCCTAAAACTGACTGGTTCCGTATTCTCACAGTTTTACACAAGGAGATAACTGTAAGTTGAATTGACACAAGGACGTTATTGCAAATTAAACTGCTTACTCCTGTGGAAATTGCTAAAGGAGAGGGTAGATTTTGCTGATCTCGGAGTGTTAGAGCAGATCAGTTTATTTGGCACTACAAATATCACACATTACATGCCTGTCCCTTGGAGAAAATGTGCATCTGGTTTGCAAATTCAGCTGGAGTTATTGGTAAGCTGTTGCTCTTCTCTTCCATTCTGTAGCCATAATAATCATGAGGCCATGATATGCCAATTCTTAAAACATCCTTTACCCCTTCTCAAAACTAGGTCATCTTCCACCACCATTCTACTAAAATCTGATGAAAACTTTTGATCGAGATGTTGTCTCTTCTTTGCTTCATCGGCTCCTCTAGCAGACGAAATATTTTTCTGTAGTAACGGAACACAGTGCCAAAGGACGTTCCTCCAATGTTCCATTTTCCAAGCTGATGGCTAACACAGTGTTCTAGCAGGTCCTTGTTGTGCACAAGGAGGAGTGATAAGATGCAGAAGGATGAAACAAAGCAAATGTTGCTTGATAAATATTTCCTGGGAGCAGGACAAGGAGGATGCTCCATCCTACAAAGAGGAGTCTGGCAGGTCAGAGCAGGTGGTAGGCCATGCCATTTAGCTCTGTCCTGACAAAAGCAGATGTTGGACACATCCAGCTTTCCAGTACACCAGGAGACAGTGTTTTCACAGCCCTCCTTGCTTCACTCATCAAGGTAATTGGTTTCAGCTGAAATCAGCTCTCCTCCCTCAGAGCTGCCTCTTGGCAGACCAGGCACCTGCACTAACTAACCGAGGGCTTTTTTTTTTAACGCTTCTGTTAATACATTAAGCTGCTAAGCAAGTTCCAGACTTTTAGGAATTCTGTATTAGCAAGGCTTCCAGAAGTTCTGTTTCTCTCCAAATGAGTGAACTCCCACCGGAGCCTCTGGCACCTTGGGGCAGTGCGTGTGCACTTGATGGGAGCTCACGAGCAGCCCTGGCCTGCGAAGCCGCATGAAGATGTTTGTTAGTGCACCTGACAGACAAACTCCTGTAATCCACGTTCCCTTCATGCAGAAACTGCTGCATCCCACCTAAGAAGCTTGTTTGGATGTAGTCATGTCCTTGTGTTAACTTCTTTGAGGCCTTTAAATAATGTAGGACTTGCAAACGGAGTTGAGTAGAGAATGTTTATCTCATTGGCGAAAAACTGTGAATCTCAAGCTTTTTCCCTGCTGGGAGTCATTACAAAACCAGAAACAGCTCACAATAGCCTGAACTTATTCCCCTGAGATGTGGTAAAGCCCATCTTCCATCCTGGCCAGGCCTCACTCAGGATATTCTGAGTCGTCTTGGTATGAAATAACAGATGCATTTCTGAAGAGTTTTAACAAAGACATTTTCCAGCAGAAGACATGTCAAAATGGTCCTAACCAGACCTTACAATAGAGCCAATCAGTCATATATTTTGGGACGTTCAATGGTTAATTCCAACTTCCAGCTCTGTTGCAGGAAGAATTTGACACAGCTGGGACTGGTTAAATAAGAAACTTGAGATGACACCATGGCAGGCCTAAACACTAGCCTGGGCTAATGGCAACAGATCTCTCTCCTCTCAACACCAAAGGTTAGGCTCAAAGCAGTCTTGGCTATGTCTTGCTCATTTGCAGATCCAGGATGTGTCAGGCTGTACTGCATGAATTCCCGAGCACAGCCTCAGTGGTGACCTTTATTTGCATAATTAAATGGGGCACCTCTCGACCTCAGTTTCTCACTGGTGCTTAGACACCCTATTTTAACATCAACCTTCCGATTTCCACAATCCCCTTCCAAAGGGGAAAATACTCTAATTCCCCACAAGCCCTCCAGGACATAAACACAGCACTAACCTTCAGATAGAAAAATTTACTTGCCTAAGAAACCTTTTCCAGAGAATGAACTAGTTCCTGACTGCAGAATGAGAGTTTAGCCATATAAACTCACTTTGGGGTCTCTAGTACAGGATATGAACATGAATGAAACATTAAAAATATGAGTAGAATAAAAGCTCTCCCTAAATCTCCCTTATTGTATAAGCTGCTATGAATTAAAGCCCTTTCGGCCTGATTTTTAGTCATCAACATAATTATTTAGGAACATTTTCCAGACCAGTGTTTTTTACAAGTATTTTAACAACCTGCAAATCAGGAAACTGTAAATCAGAGAAATGAACTGAAATCAGCAATCACAAGGCAGGAGGCCCCCGGCTGAGGCTGTGACAGTGAGTAGTGGCAGCTCTGCTCCCTTGCTTGCCAGCACTGGGAATGGCTGCTGGGCTTAGGCTTGAGCTAAAACCCACCAGAGCCTGAGACCTGGCAAGGCTGAGAGAGTTTGGCTGCAGAGCCCTGAGCCAGAACACACTCAGATCTTGTTCTTGCTGTGAAAGATGGGGCATTGCAACACTCTGGGTTTGGGTTCTCTCCTTTTTCCTCTCCAAGCACGACAAACCTAGAACAAAAAGTCCTTTGCAAGCGCCTTCTTCCTTTCCCCAGAATGAACCAGTTCTGCTTCACTTTCATACACCGAATTGAGGCAATAGGTTTATAAACTTCAGGCAGGGCAAACGATAAGTTTTAGTGCCAAAAAAGTACAGCTGTGTGTTTTCTAGAGGGGCACTCCATCATCAGCCTGGGTCAGCCTCACCCAGAGGCAGAACACGGACCCCTGTGCCATGCTGTAAGTATGGCCTTAGTTTTGCTGTAAAGGTTTTTTCTGTAGTCAAGTGAGACAATTTATTCAAAAATATTGAATACTGGGGGATTCTAATTCAGCCTTTGCAGATATGGTTGTGGCAGCCCTTGGGTTCAGTGGTCAGCAACCTGTAAGGCAGATGTCTAGTCTTTGACAAAGGATTCATGTGCCAAAAACCAAAATCGCATCTGTCCCATGCTTCTGGCACAGCATGAAAGCGAGCCAGTGAAGTCCTTGCTCTGTTCTCTTCTGTCTGGGAGTGAAGTGATTCAGTTATTAGAAAAGTCTCTATAAAAATGTGCTACAATGAAAAGAAAACTTAAGCAAAAATAAACAACAGCAAAAGAAAAATCACTTTATTTTGTTTCTTTCCAAGCTACTACTTACCAAAGATGTCAAAAGAGGGCTGACCCTGCCCCCTTACCCCAAAAAAAGTAATTTAAGCCTTGCAGAACCACTTATGTAGCCAGATACCTGAAGCTGCTTACTCGCACTTGGCTGTAACTCCAGCCAAGGAACGCATAAAAGGTGAGTTCCAGGAGCTCCTCTCTTAGAAAAAGGCTGAGGTGGGGGAAAAGGATGAGAGGAAGACAAATAGATTGTGAGTTTTACTCTTTTCTGAACAACAATATTTCTTGCATGAGTCTGAGAAGAGCCTTTCTATTGTTTCTGAGAGGCTCTTTTCCCACTCCTCATTCTTTCTCTAGAGTTTTCCCTAGGCTTTGCAAGTTTCTGTTGTAGCACAGAATAGGTCAGTGTTCTCTAAATCTAAGTGGTGGCTCTCCTTGCTGAACTTCCTTCCATAAGGAAAATGCATTGGGGTTACCAGAAGGGCTGGCAGCAGTTTCCCAAACAGTCTTTTGAAAGTTTTTAAAAAAAATAAATTAAAAATCATAGCAAATAACACACACAAAGATATTCAGCACTCCCATCTCCTTGCACAGAAATGCCGGCAGCTGCTGCAAGGAGCTGAAAAAATCGTCATTATACTCCAGGCAGCTTGAAACCAAATAATATGCACTCACAAAAGGTTTTCATTTTGGAGCTATTGTGCCTGGCCTGCTTGGGAGGAGGGGACAAAGAAACCTATTGTCTCTTAAACAGCAAAATAGTGGCCTGGTTTTAGTTCTGCAGGAATGGAGTGATCTGTGTGCTATTACAGTCAAGACATCCTCTCTGCAGAGCTCGCTCCCTGCTCCACTGAGTTTGCAACTGGTTTGCCAAATCCCCACAGGGTAAGAGGCCTTGCACTCCAGCTGTTGGAGAAGGAATATCCCCCACTGCTCAGCATGATAGGAGAGTAATAAAAACATCATTTCTAATAGGAAAATGATGCTTGCAAAAGCAAATGGAGACTGGCTGGCTTAACAGGGAGGGGGCTTTGGGAAGGACAAAACCATCCTCAGCAAGCTCGGGGATGAAAACTTGAAAAGAGCAAGAAGTGTCCCAGAATCCCTCAAATCTAGGCAGATAGTGAACCTTTATAGGCATTTGTAATTGCTGTCTGAAGTCCTGTTAAACTTTTAATAGACACTACAATTCTTTATGAAAAAGCTGTTGTTTCCAGAAGAGAAAACACAATATTCAAGCAATTACTACAACTTTTCTCAGCCTCCCTTTTGTTCCTGGTTACTCTTCTAAACAACTTTTAAAGAATACTACTGGTTGTAGGCACAAAGTATCCACAGAATTTCAGTTCTGTCTTTGTCAAGGAGTTAACATTGATCACAACTGTGAATACAGAGCTGTTGAATGACACTTTTATAAGTCAATTTTTCATTATACAGCCTTGCTCCGGCACCCTTAAAAATATATAGGAAAGATTGTACCAACACTGTAAACTCAATAATTATTTCATCATGGCCTATCTTGCTCAAGCCTGTTCATAGAAGCTCTCATCATGTTCCAGAGAAATGGATTTGTAAGGGGAAAAATTCCCTGAGAAGGGAGAAAATGTGAGTTTGTTGCATGGGCTTGGAACAAAAGCTTGAGGCGCCGATTCTAAAGCGCTCTGTCTCCAGCTGCCTCGAGCTCTTGAGCTGATCTCCGGGAGTTTTTCAACATCCGTATGTTTCACCAGTTAGTCTTTGGAGCAACAACATACTCAGTGGGCTTCTCTACCCTTATCTGTCCAGGAAGTCCCTTTGCAGAGAATTGCTCTTGGCAGGGAAAGCGTCAGCGCGGTTCAGCCGATGAGATCACTGTGAGTTACCCCTTGGCTTTGCTGGGATCCCAGGCTGCCTTTTGGGGAGAGAGCAAAGAATTGCGCCCTTTCTATTGTTTTTGTACAAATAGGTCAGGTAATAATTCTGCTTCATAATCTTGATGAAAAGAGAGGAAGTATTCAAGGGGTCTTACCCAGTCTTGTTTAGCTAAAATACACAATTGGAAATCCTTGTTCTCGAGCTTTTCCTCAGCATGAGGAACTCAGAGGACTGTAGATTTAAAATGTTTTGAACATTTTGAGTGCACTGTCCTCTTGCAGTAAGTGCTGCTTTCCCAAAACTCAGGAACTAAGAGGTGCCACCAACTATAAACAGAAGTGATTCAAACTAGTTTGTGAACATTTCTGCTTACATGAATTTAGTCCTAAAAACATTTTTATCATTTTAAAAAAATATTGCCTTTTCCTCACTTAAATAATCTCAGCTACACATAGACACTGATCTAATAATTAAGGAACAAAGGCATTAATCCCTTCCATTTGTGTTCAGCTGTTTTTAATGAAGAACTTTAAGTGTAGCATCAGAACAATTTGGACTCCTGGGATGTGTAAGCACATGGTGTCTCTTTCCAAACAAGGTTCACAGAAGTTGTCTCATTTGAAGCACCAGGACAGCAAAAAAATAATAATCCTATAAAGAAAAGGAAATAAACTGTAGGATTTCATATGTTTTTCATTGGTCAAAACATGATCGTACTAAGAAAATGGACAGGTTGAAAACCAATGTTTTGAACTTCTCAATGCCAGGATTAAACTCCTGTCTCTGAAACTGTAGGAATTTGTCCTGTGAAACAGAAACAACTACTTCAGCAATGAGCATTAAAGGATCTATTATGATACCAAAATGAACCGGTCTGCTTGCATTCAGCTGAGCAGAATGGTATAGGCATGCACTGGTTGTTCACTGTAATGGTGTTTCTAAACCTAGATTCGTGTGTAAAGTGGTCTGAAACATCCCCTCTCCTCCTCGTGGGATACTCATGCAGACCTGTGTCTTTTCCTCTAAGGGAGAATAAAGGAATCTTGGTGTATTTCTGGCATCCAAGGACAATGATGTGAAAAGATCTTTGGATCAAGGTTGTCACTTTCTTGCCCAGGACTGTTTCATGTTCAAACATTGTGTGAACCTTGGCTCAAACACTTTGCAAAATATATTGGATTATATATATTCTGGCTATATCCAAGCTGGCTTTCACAAACACTCAGCATCAAAAGCCCTAAAGAAGCATTGTATATCCGTGATGTTCTGGAAGGTGCTTCTGTGACTGCAAGAACAATGTTGGTAGGACAGGTGGGGCCAGAAGTGTTCCTTAAGTCACTTAAGTTTCTTAAGTCATATTTTATAGGACAAATAAAAATCAGTTAAACACTGGAAAAAACCTTCCAACAAACAAATCCCCAGTAAGTCAGTTCTATGGATAGAGGACCTACAGGGAGAGGACAGGAGTTTGGAAGCATGGACCTTCTGAGCTGATGTGGCCAGAAAGCCTCCAAATTATATGAAATGAGTAAATCTCCTACATTGCCTTGATTGTTTGAAAAATTAGTATCTACAACTTATTTTTGTAATACGGGAAAGAAGTGTTAAGACAAAGGACTGAACCTCCATAGCATTCTGTCATTGCAAACATATACTCTTCAATACTGAGTTGAAAAGACTCTAAGGCATGAAATTGGTAAAGTTTTTGTCATGAGAGACAGGGTTCAGAAGTTCTTGGCTTTGGAGCTATCAGTGAATGTCTTTTTTTTTTTTTAACCATAATAGAAAGATAACACACAGCTTGTTTTGTTCCTAATGATTTCTATGAGCTTATATTAGAAATAATTGCCTTCTGATGAAACTGAAACTGCATCCTATGTGGAATTTGAAAGAATTCTGGGTGATCTTCTAATGTTGCTAAATACTAGAGATGAGTTTGTCCTGCAATATCTAACAGTTGTGAAGAGCAGTAGAACATTTGTAAGATTAAATGGAGCTGATGTCAGTCAGTCTGACACTTTCATTTATTCAAAGGGCAAGCTTATATCCAAAGAGAGAGACTTGAGACTATTGCTCAGTGTATGACCTCAAAGAAACAAACAACACAACAAAATTCATGAATCCATCAGATGAGACAAAATAATCGACATATCCAGAAACCCCAGATGTTGCTGATCTCAGCTGAGATCAGGTTCAAGGTTCTAGAAACCTGCTGAGAGTAAATGAGAGATATTTTTAGAAACATAGAGAGGAAACTTGCAGCTGAAACTTTGTGTATAGAGAGAGGGCTGTTGCAGAGACAATTGTCTCAGAATGAGAAAGCACCTTATGCTGAGAATTACAATTCAGGTGGAGGATGAGTTAAATGACACATCAGATAATAAAACACAGTAGAGATGACAGGAGAGAAGAGAGGTATTAATAATGTGAATGCACTTTACAAGAATATCCATGTGTGGAGAAATGAGCGAGCATGATTAAGGAGGAAAGTGGAAATTACAGTGTAACTTTAAAGAAATAGAGAAAATACTGTGATCTCTTCAATAGTGAGGTGGAAAAAAGAGATACTGGCTGTAATCCAGACAGCTCAGCTGTTTTGTAGAAATACCACATTTTGAGGAGCTTTGAGAGACAATTACAATTCTCAGGACCAATAAAGCACCAGGGGCTGATAGTGTTCCTGCTGCATTATTGAAAACAGGAGGGCCTACATGGACTCAAAGGCTTTTGAAACAGATTTGGTTTGGAAGCTTGAATAAATTCCGAGTGAATATGCCCAATTCTCTAGAAGGGAGAAACCAGAATGGAAGAAATGCTGCAGCATTTTCCCTCCTTTGTACTGCCTAATGTGTTCAAACTGCTTTATATAAAACCCTATTTTTGTTCATGGAGAGGAGAGACTTCATCCATTAGGAGCTCAGGAGAGGACAGGAATGTAATCAGGAGATACCTATATATATATTATCATTCTTGTAACTTTCAATATGACTGAGTGGGATTAATACACTCATTGTGAACTTCTGAGAATGGTATGAATTGGAATGATTCACATTTTGTTTTTGACCACTGTGGTGAGTTAACTGTCATGAGAGAGAAAAAATACAGCTCAGAAGAGAGTTGTAGACCAGGAGGTACTGCAAATAAAAACCCAGACTCCAAACGGTGCTTAAATTTGAAGGAAATAAAGCACGGTTGTTAGCTTAAGATCATCTTGGGAATGCTTTTCTGGGAGTCAGTAAATACTCTAGATTATGTTGATGTTAAATTTGAACACCTCAGAGGAAAGTAAGGCTTGTTAAGAGTGATAATGATGCTATTTTTTCTGCAGGTAACATTTAGGTCCAAAAGAGTGAGAGAGACCAAGCTGCAGAACTCCAGGTTGTTGGATCTCTACTTAGGTGGAAGAATGGTCTCTAAATAACTTGAACAAAGTCCTGGGATAGGTTTTTGGAGAGTGTAGGGGGAAATGTGTGGAGAAGACTTAATAAAGATGAGCTTGAAGTCTGTAAAGAACCTAATATAGTAAAGGTAATGAAATCTCTGGCCAGTGTGTTGGCAGAGCCAACATTTAGGATGATGGAAGACAGAACAGCCAAACATTTCTTGAAAGGCTGTTCTCATGGTGTTTGACCTGGGTGCTGATCAAAGAGACAGCATGACTGAGCATGACCAGGGGCCCTTAATGTGAATTAGTAACAATAGAGAAAAAAATGCCCTAACAGAGAAAAAAATGCCCTTGACAGTCTTAGCAAACGATGGAAAGAGCCAGGGAATTTTTTGGGCCTGTAGAGCTAGTAAATAAGTAACTAGCACTGCATTAAAAGCTGGATGTCATAACAGGGTTTCTGTAATGGCAGATACGATGTGCACTGGGAATTTTGAATGGAGTAGGTTGGAAGGAAGACCTGACCCAAATATTATACATCAATGGAGATGAGAAAATGAAGGCAAATCTGCTTGGGAAGATTTTAAAGAGCTAGAACTATTGAACCAAGAGCTGTGAAAGGAAGCATTCTGGCTGGAAGTCTGGTTGGTGATTATTAGAAGGGTTCTGACGACTGCAGCTTTGGTTTTCATGTGAATTCTTCCATAAAAAGTTGTCTCTGCTGGAGATAAGGAGCTGTAAATGCACCACACTGGGG
Source organism: Callaeas wilsoni (assembly GCA_013398955.1). NCBI lineage: Eukaryota > Metazoa > Chordata > Aves > Passeriformes > Callaeidae > Callaeas > Callaeas wilsoni. The sequence continues at coordinate 49,024 of VWPU01010580.1, forward strand.
TAATTCTGATGTGACTCTTTGACCTTAATCTGTTTCTTCACTTGCATTTGTATTCTAACCTTCTCAACTGCTAGCACAATATTTTTACAACTTAGACTTACTCTTTATGCTGTTCACTTGTAGGAGCACTTCTGTCCTCAGCTAGCCTGAAAATTGCAGGGATTCTGGGATATGAGCCAAAGCTCTCTGAAGCTCCTGGAAACACTTGTGGATGAGGCTCTGTCATATGGTTGTTTGTCAGGACTGAAGGTATTCATGATTCTCTGCCAGCTTCAAACTATAGATGTTGACCTAGATTGGTAGAACTGACCCCTTTCTATTTTTCATTTCTCAAACCTTTTTATTCTACACCGACGTGCAATCCAATCAACACTAAGTGATAGTTTGGTGTCCTGAGAATATGCGTGACTACATTTCTGGGGAAATGGTACAGACATTTTCCAACTCCAGAAATACTTTGGGTTAAATTCCTTGACGTGCTGTGATTGTGGGTAAGTCTTCCTTTCCAGTACCTTTGGTTGGCAAAATACCCTTATCACATGTATTTTTGTGTGTACATATATGTGTGTATATATATATACAGACATATGTACATAAACATATCCATACCTATGTACCTGCACATGTACATGCACAAAAAGCTCAGCTCATTAGGTTGTGAGTTCCCTCTCAGCTCACCCTGGCTCTTTGCTCAAGCTCTCTCACAGCCCCTCTTGCAATGGCTTTTCAGCTCAGAACTTTTCTCCACATCCCACTTCCTCTTTATGGATTTAAAGGACAAGCTGTTCTCCCTCCAGTGGCTTTTGTTCCCATGACTCTTTCTCAGACTTCTGCATTAGCCATTAGTATCCTGTTGGCCCTGATAGCTCATTGAACTTCATCTTGAGTCAATGGTCTTGTTTTGAGCCGATTAGAAAAGATTTCCTTTCCTTTATCAAAGCTAAACAAAAACAAGGAAATTAAATTAAATACAAAACTATGTTTGAATAACAGTAGGGCTGTGACATGAGGCAGGAAGCTCAAAGATAAGGCTGATGATCTGCCCACAAGTGCTGCAGGAATGAAGGCCAGAATGTCAGCCACGATCCAGCATTTTTGTGGGGTTCCATCAGCTGTCTATCAGAGCAGTGACTGCCTGGAGTAAGAAAATAGCGTCTCTGGACTGGGCTGGGAGGAAGGGGGTGTGTAATCTCCCCCTGTGCTATTCACCACCCCTCTCTGCAGGCTGAGAGCTGATACCTCAGCGCAGTGAGTGCAGCATGCGCTCTGGGAGCAAAGGTGCAGGAACCACAGACAGGAGGTCTAAAGGGGCCTCTGATCACTGTCCTCCCAGCGTCCATCCCTCATGAATTGATGAGATCATTTCTGTTGGGCATTTCAGGCTACTTCTAGGGTTGGAAACATTGCTAAACCGAGCATCTTTTGCTGATGTTGTTCAACAGCTTTATTACTCATCCTTCCCTGATACTTTTATAGCCTTATACAGGGACAGAGGGCAAATATCCATTTATTCTCTCCTTCCCTCAGTTCCCTTGATGAGAACTGAAAACTGTGTCTACACCTGATGTTAAAGGAGTTGGATTATTGCTATGGTGGAAAACATCGTGTTAGTAACTCAAGTAGTCTGCTGTAGTGACTTCAGCTGGAAATTAGAGTTATGAAGTGTCCATTCATCCTGAACCTTATGGAGACTGTTCACACTCCCCCTGCATGCTGGTGTCTGATAAAATGATAGAGAAATAACTGGGTGTGATGGCTTTAAATATGTTGAACTGTTCCATAGTTTCACTTGCTACAATTTCTGTCCTAACGAGGAGTTGTGATGCTCATATTCTCACCAGAAGACTGAAAGCCAAGTTCAAAGCTGAAGAAGGCCCAAAGAAAGCTCTTCAGTCTGCTAGCAAGTACTTGGGCAGAGAAGTCTGGGGAAGGCAAGGGGAAGTGAGAAATGCACAGTAAGGACTGCAAGTCCTCTGACTTTCATCTATTTTCTAAGACATGTGGTAAATCTTCCTTTTTAAAACACGAGTGTCTCCATCATCCTCACTTTATGTGAGCTCATTTCAATTGCACTGACTCTAAATATTTCTTTGGCTATTTATTTTTAAACAATGTGTTCAAAGTTCTCTCAAGAAATGGAGAATTCGACTGAAATTCGAGGGAGGGCCCTCTGTTGGAGTACCGCTGACAGACAGCTGAAAGGACAAAAAAGCCACTGCCTGGTAATAAAGACAAAAGGAGCTCAAAACATGAACTAACTTCCTCACTTGCTATAAATTCATTGTGGTTTGTTTCTTTCAGGTTAATTGAACACTGGCAACTTCCAGCAGTTTTTGTCAGGAGGTATTGCAGATATTGCGCCTGGAAAATCTTTTTCTCAATTAACCATTTTGGCAAAATATGTGGACCTGAGAGGGACTATGGACAATATCAAACCTCATATGAATGATATATAATGCTTTAAAATGTACAATGTTGCTGGACTGCAGGCTGTTCAGAATATGTTGGGATAAGTTTGGTGAATAAATGTCCCCATCCAGCAAATTCAGCACCCTGGAAGTGGTCCCAGGATTTAAAATTCCTGTAGCTGACAGCAGAGTGTCAGGGCTCGGCCCTGCAAGTGCTGACAGTGCCCAAAGACAGCCCTGCTTGGAACTCTGACACCTCCCTGTGCAAAGCAGGTGTTGGCAGGAACTGGAGGTTCTTTGCCCGTGTTATCTGTGGCTGTTATCAGGTGAAGCCCCTGCCAGGAGGATGGAGAGTATAAAAGAACGCATACCAGTGACCCCTAAATTATAAAGATGCCTAAAGCTTGGGACCACCTGGAAGATGATGTTAGGAGGGAAACAGAGATGACTGATGGCTTTCTCCTCTTTTAGTGCTCTGATTGCCGTTGTCACTCTAAATGCCAGCCCTTCACAGCCTTATCCTGCTCCATCTCAGCATCGGTTTAACAGCATGCATGGCTTCCTTTGCCTGCAGCCATTTAGGGCTCATCCATCTGGAAAGACCCGCCACAACGCGTGTGAGAACTCACCTCGGCAGGAAGGAATACCAGATACTTTGCCTTAATGATTGACAGAGTCCCTGTGATCACAGTTACACAGGCTGGTATCCTGTGTGTTTTCCTCTCCTGCCCCCGACTGGGATACATCCTGTGTGTTTGTATTTGCCGTTTTCCCCCTTCACTGGAACACAGGAGAGAGTTGTTAAAACCCTGTTTTGATTCACTCTTCTCCCTATGCAAACCTCTATCTTCTCCTTCATGGTATTTGCTCACAGAAGATCTTCTGAAGCTGAAGGATAGGTGTGTTTTTCGGAAGATAAGGACACCTTGTTTTTCTTTGCTTAGCTGTTTTCCCTGACTCCAATGCTGGAAGAGAGGTCCCTGACCTCTCTCCCTGATCTCTCCCTGATGCTTCTTCTGCCAAGATCAGATTTTCTTGGCATGACTTGAAATTCCCCCCATTATGTTTCTTTGAGTTTTTATTCAGTTTTGGGCACACAATGCAGAAAAGGGACCGACCATGCAAAGAGGAGACCAGCAGCAGAACTACCCAGTGGAGAAGTGGAGATGACTGACCCAAGCAAAAATTGTGCTCCTTCCTCTGGCACAGGAAACAAAGAAAAAGGGAATCACATGGGAAGTATCTCAAAGCAAAACCAGTGAGAATTTATGAATTAGATTCTCCAGAATACTCTTGCTGTGAGTTGGTGACCAAAAAAGCTCTTTAAACAGCAGTGTCATGTGACAAGTGCAGAGCCTGAGACTGTTCCCCATTTGGTTTTGGTTATTTAATACAAGTTAGATTGACAGAAAGCTCTTCAATGAAAAGCCTTAAGGAAGAACATATTGTTGATCTGGAAAAGCTGATAAACAACTGGCAGCCATGCATGGTATTTTCATGCTAAACCAAGATAAAAAGATTCCCTCCTCATTCTCCCCCATGCCCTCTTGTTTCTTTTTGGGATAATGTGAACATATGTTTTTGTCCCCATGAAAGGGACATGATTTTGATCAAGGCTTTGGCATGTTCAGTGAGCCTAAAGCAATTTTTTTATTTGCAAATAACAAAAATGATCTTTTTAAGATTGGCAGCCTCCCACCCTCGCATGGAACAAACCACCTCACAGCTTTGCCTGTGACACACAGGCCAGTGAGCCACAGGGAGTCTGCATAGCACTGCTGAAACCTGATCGTCTCTTCAAAACGAGTTTTGTAACCAAAGCAATGGCTCTCTTCCTCCACAGTCACGTCCAGGGAGCTCTCATGCTTTACACCAAATAATAATTAGCCTGCCACGGCCTGTGTGACACTTGAAAATGTCTGTACCGGCACCTAAAGACTCATCACCAGCTTTCCTTGATTTCCAATTAAAATAAACATGTATTAAGTCAATATTCACTGTCAAGTTCTAAATGCGAATTACTGCTGTGTGCTGTTTGTCAGGCCTTGTTCTGGGACATGTTGCTTATGATCTGCCCGGGCGTTTGTTACATTTTCCCCTGTAAGAGTGTTTGGATATTTCATCAATCATGCATGCAAGTTCCTTTGTCGTCTTTTGAAGGAGTGATGTGGTTTCATTTATAAAAACCATGTTGAGAACATGTTTCCTTTTAAAAAGTGAAACCTCTTCTTAGCAGTGCTTCCTCTGGAAGTGGCAGGGACAGAAAACAACTTTAGCTGGTCTTGAGGATGATTTCTCTGCTCCAGAAAGTTTTCCAGTCCTCCATGCAAGCAGCCAAGGCAGCCTTCTTGAAGGGGTCATGGTAGTAATTAGGTCACTGTACATGGATGCCACAAACTGCAAGCAGTTCTGACAAAATCCTGATCTAAACATATGCTTGGAAATTTTCCACTGTGCAGAGGTGGAAAGAAGCATTTTCACGATCTAGAACATTCCCAAAGATACACAAGATAGTTTTAAGGAAGAGGAGAAGGAATTCTGGTGTTAATGGATCATCCCCACACAGTCTCTGTGTGCCTGCCCTTAGGTATTGAGGGGACAGGTTTTTTCTGCTTTTAGCCTCAGGCAATTTAATTTCTTCACTGAAAGGGTGCTGAGGCATTGGAACAGGCTTCCCTGGGAAGTGATGGAGTCATCATCCCTGGAAGTGATCAAGAAACACCTGGTACCTCTTTGGTGAGTCGATTGCAAAGAATGGCTTATAGGGAAATTCTTGATTAAGAAATGAGTTAATGAGTTCATATCAGTTCACCATGAGCTCATGAGACTAATGAACTGATCCCAAGCAGTGACTGTGAAGCTTCTCTGACGGTCCCTCCACCTTGGCTGATATTTCGATCCAGAATTTGATGGAAATCTGGGCAGACCAGAAATAGAAAATAAAAGGTGCTGTGACATGCCATGTGTCTTGGCACAGGCTTTTGGCACTGGGGCTGGGAGGCTGTGCATCAGCGTAGCTACATGAGCTCATGTCTGTGCAGTTCACATGCTCCCACTTTCCAGTGAAACAGGAGAGGGTGCCTTGGCATCACATGAAGAAGCTTTTTGGTCCCTTTCAAACGTCAGCTTTCCCCCTGGAGACTTGTTAAGCACAAAATGACAGTGTCCCCAGGTCATGCATTACTCAGCAGCAACATGAGGCCCCCAGATGTGCTGTGCCTGCAGCTCACAGGATGTTCTTTGTCCAGGGGACATGGTTCCAGTTTTTGGTTTGGTTTTGTTTTACTGCATCTGGCTAAAAAGGGCAGGAGCCAACGCACAAATTTGACTTGAACTTGAGGCATCATTCTCGAACACAGAGATCCTCCCATTTCTCATTCTAGCTTGAGCTCTTGAGGAGAGCGAGATCTTCTTTCAGTTCAGTTTGGAGTTGTTGTAGCATATGGACGTGTTTAGGGATCGCAAGAGGGATCACCATGCTTTGTAATAAGTGAAGATTTAAAAACTGAGTGTTCTTCCAGCTGTACATATGTGAGAGGCAGATCCACTTACAGATTTATCAGGCATGAGAACACACAAAGAGGTGCTTGTACTCCATCCAAAGCTTCTCATAAAGCAGTTCAGTTAGCAGAGACCTGAGTCTTCACTGCGAGCTCATCTTCCTAGAGTGCTCCACAGCTTCATGCACAGTGCTGTATTCCAGTCAACTCATTGATTTCATCAGAGTTGGGTTGCTTTTTCCTGCCCCAATACATCCATATGGCATAAGCTTTTTTTTTTTTTTGCTGTCACATAATTATAAAATAATGAAGTAAGGCCCAGGGATATGCCAGAGAAAACACAGTGTGGCTCATATGAACTCAAGATGTCAGCTGGCTTTGTGGAAAAAGGAAGATGGATTTTGGCCCAGTTAAAGGTACTCCCTTAAGGGACATATGAGGGCTGTTGCAGGTTTACTCTGGGATACCATCAATAGTAAGAAGAGAAATAGATTGTCTTCTATAATGGAACTCTTCTATGAGAATGAATCCTGAATTCTGAAATATCTATGAATTGCTTAGGACTTCCTGGGAAGTGCCCTCAGTGTTGTCATCCCCTCTTCCAAGGCAGGTGTTGTTGTGTCACCTGGTTTGGAGGCCCTCTGTAGCCACCTCTCATCACTCCTGCTGATCAGATTTTTTATCAAACATTTGTCTGTGCTGCTGCTCATAGAGAGACTCAATAACTGTCCATGGCCAAGGAGAGGGGTACAGTTCCTTGGTTTGTGGAAAAGAATATGGGACCAGGAAGGAGATCCAAAGGTAAGAAGAAAATACTCAGAATACAGTTAAGTTTTCCAAGAATTTGTGATTCTGGAACAAGTAACAGAGCCAGGAGGATTTCTAGTAAGAGTATGAAGAAATATATCCCCAATTCAGGCGAATGTTGTTAATTCTCTGTTAGAAAGAGACATGGTGAGGCCTTTTCTAATAAACATCACTAATTTGGATAAAATAAACCATCTGTGGGGCTACAGTCAGTAAAACTGGCCTAGTTTAAGAAAGCTCACTGCAACACTGACCCAATGAACTGTGCATCAGGGGCAGGATTCAGGCCCTCCATCGTCAACAGGCTCCAGTGGACCAGCATTTGGAAATGTTCAGCTTTCTCAGTGTTCTTGTCTGGGTGACAGGCTTGATTTGTGTAAGCAGAAATCTGGAAAACATCTTAAAATCCTGGGAGAAACCCCAAAATTTTCATAGGGAGCATAGGTCAGGGATCATGTCTTTGTCTTCCATATAATCTCTGCAGAATGTTATAATGAATCAGCTTTTATCTCTCTTTACTCACCACAAATTTGTCGATTAGCATCCAAATCTGAATTTGGATGTTAGGAAATAAAATGGGCTCTTTCCTGTTAAAATGAATTATGTAATAAAAACCCCCAAACACACTGACTTCTCAGCTCTTTTGTACCAGGCCGTTAACTGATCAAACTCGTGTGGTATTGTAACAGAATTAATGGTTGCTCTTTCAGAACACCCAGTCTCAGTGGAATTACTGTGCTAGAATAACCCATTGGTTTGAGTTCTTTCATTATTATCCAAAGCCATCTGTCCCAGTGCTGCAGCATCAGATCTTTTCAACTGTGAAATGCTCAGTTGGCACAAACCTTCCCCACCATTTTTGTCAGGTTGATTGCTGGCGCTCATATCCAAGAGGAAGGTGGAAAGTGCCATCTGATGTGCCTGACACAGGGATCTCCAAGAGGAAATCCCAGCGAAGCAGCCTTTCAGTCCCGTCTTGTGTTTTCCCTTTCAGAGCACATGAAGCCTCCAGGACCAGAATCTGTATTAGATATGGGACATTAATCAAGATTTTCTCTTGGAGAAATCGGCATTAAGAATTCAGCACACACTGATCAAGTAAATCCCAGAAGCCACTGGTGCAGCCCCAAGGAACATTAAACTAGATGTCCTCCACATGGAAGATGGATAAAACAGAAGGGTCTGGCTCCCCTTTTTATAGTGGGTTTAATTCTGAATTTAACCACTATTAAGATTTGCTTGTTTTTAAATTAGTCCCATCCCCTTTCCAGATATTTTTAAAACTTATTCACTGTGTCACAGGAGCTTGCTGTAAGTCTCGCTGTAGGTCCATGATTTCACTGCTCCTAGAACTGGACTAGGGATGGAAATTGAGAGTCAAGGATGAAAACCAGAGGAATTCAATATCTTTCTGAGCCTGAGCTTTGGCACTGGTGAAGTCATACACAGAGATTTCTATGAAATAACTCCTCCATGAATGTTGGTTATGCAGAGAAACTCTGATGTTATGTACCAGGAGAAACATATTCGAGCTTCAGTGCAGACACTGAAGTTCAGTCTGAAATATATACTGATATTTTTTTTAAACCGTTGCCAAAATCTGCAGGAAAAGTTAGGTATTTTAACCAATATTTTAAAACATTTTAAAGGGAAGCAAAGAGCTTATAATTAACATCTCTCTTAGTCTCTTAGTGTTTTTTCTTTTAATTTTTTTTCTTTTAATTTAAAAAAATCCAGTGTTGACAGATAAACCCCTTAATCTCTTTACTTATGTTAAATGTGCTCTCCAAGTCGTATTTTTCACTTCTAATTTAGTGGCATCTGAAGGGGTTGTGTGGGAAAATTGAGCCAGAGGCCGAAATATTTGCAGGAGGATTGGTGCAGTGACTTCATTGTTGGAAACACACCTGAAGAACGAAGGGATGCCCACAGACCAACCTCCTTTTGGCTGCCTATATCTGTCTTGGCAGCTGGTGGTGGGTGAAGTCTTCTCCATGCGCAGAAGCCAGGCTGCAAAAGGCTTTATAACTAAACTGTGTTCAGCTCATGATCCTTTTAGAGGTTCCTGTGCAAAACTCGTGCTGTATGGACGATTCCTTGCTGGCCTTTGGTGAATTGGAGCTGCTGTGGATGAGCTCAAAGCAGCCACATTCTCATGGCAACCACCTGTAACGTTGCCAAGAAAAGAAAAGAAAAGTGTTTGTTTAGTGGCAGTCACTTTCCAAGGGGTCGTGGGAGGTCGCTTGGCATCTGACACTATTAATATCTGAGCTTTAAAGGAAGGTTGAGCGACAAAAATCTGGCATATAATTGCATTTAGAGCTGTGAAATCCAAGATTTCTTGCTAAACATAAGCCTGTTTTCTGACATGTTTCTCCCATGACAAGCAAGCAGGATGCCCTGTTAGGAACCATCTCCTAAGATGGATTTTGTTTAATCATCTTTGCTTTGTGGGGAACGGCTGCCGGAGGTGACGTTGTCCATAGCAAATCTGCTTTTTCTCTTCACTGGAGAAATGCACATAAATCCCTGATGATGCTGTGAAATGTAAATGACACACCTCAGTGCTACTGGAAATGGTTTGGGTCTCCTTGCTGCTTCTGGTGTTTTTTCCCTTAAAGCACCATCTCCCAAAATCAAGGGATCCTGTGGTACTTTTGGAATTACAAGTTTGTGGAACTGCAAGTTACAGGAAAATGCTTAAAACCATGTGAGCCGTATATAACAAAAGGCAAGTACTGGGAATATGATGGTCATTGGTTTTGCTTGGTCTGTACACTGAGTAATTTCTTTGGGAGGTGCAGAAGGATTGAGTGTCCTGACACCTGAGTGCTTGGAGTTTCCAAGGCTGAGGGAGCAGTCCTTCCTAGAGTGGAGGGAGAGCAAATGCCTGTTCCTGGGACACATGGTAGAGAATGGAGAATGTCAAGACACCTGCACTGACATTTTTAAGGCAACAATCTCAATTTTTAGTGTTCTGTCCCACACTTCATAAATGAATAATTGCGAGACATTTTAAAGAGTCTTCGCTTCTGCTTCAAGCCAGAAGGTATGTCAGTAAGAAATGGTGACTAGAACTGAACAAATAGGAAAAAATCCTTATGGATGTTATTTCAAATTCCAAAATTAATTTGTTTGGCCTATATTCAAAAGCCTCCCATGTCAGCTTTGTGGAAACACTTGGGTGCCAGTGTTTTACTACCAAACGAGAATTTTAAAGCTCCAATACTTCCAGTGAGTCACTGGAAGTGAATTTGGTAATTTGGAATATCTAATTCAAGTTTTGCACTCTGTTAAGCACTGCAGTCATTCAGGTGGCAGCATCATGAACCTGAGTTTTTTCCATTTCCCTTAGAGAAGAGTTGAATATTAGTCAATAAACAGGCATTCAGAGGAAAAAGACTCAGAATTCTCTAATTTGAAACAGTGGAAATTTCAGATAGTGAAGCTATTCCAGGAAACAATGAGCTACTGTGTTCGTAATATTCATAATTTGGAAAGATCCAGAAGGGTACTGCTGGTGCATCTAAAGCTGTTCCCAGGGAGCTGACAGAGAGAATGTTGGAGAAGCTACAGGCAGTTCTTGTTTTTAATAGAAATTTTATGTGTGCAAACATATATCTCTTGCTGGTATCCCTGCAGCTAAGATGTGAAGAACAAAGTCCTGCTCATCCAAAGGCACCCTTCTCAAATATTTAGCTCTGGACGGCAGCAGATTCAGTAGGGAAGTTGGAAGTTCTGACAACTCCAGGTTTATCAAGCAACTACCACTTAATCCATGACAGCTGCCTGTGGTTTCCTTCCTACCACTGCCAAACCAATACTAAATATGGGTTTCATATTAGAAATAAATCTAGTATGCTACAACATGGTCATGTTTCTTAAAGTATGTAAAAGAGTCAGGAATCAGACTAAACTGAGGACTGCGGACAGTTTTCTTTCAGAATAGAATATTGTTTTTCTTAATTTGGGCTTTTTTCATAGTTATTGTCACCAGCCATGACTTAACGGAACATAAACCGAGGGGGGAGAAGGCTGGAGTGAGGTCTGGTGTGGTGGTAAGGATGTGTGTGGATGGGAGGGAGAGCGGCTATGCAAGGATTAGATATTTAGGAATTTGCCGATGTAGGGGATGAACAAGGATGGCTGTTGAGGCCGTGCTCAAGAATTACCCTCTCCAGTCTCATTCCTTTCCCTTCCTGCTGACCTGTGTGCCTGGTGGCCTAAGGAATTATTTTGTCTCTATTTTCCATGAGGCATTTTCTCCCTCACTGTCTCAGGCTGAGCTGAGCTGAGGCGACTCCAGAGAGTCCAGAGCTGATCGCTCTTCCCAAACCATGCAGCTCCATGGTGGCCAGGAGGGATGAGTAGACATGAGGTGAGGAGCTGGAAAGGGTAAGAGCCAAGCCCAGGGCTGCTTCACTCTGGGCCTGTGGTTATGGTGAATACTGCACTGCCCTTTCTGCAAGGAGACAGTGTGTCCATGTGTAATTCCAGAAACAACACCACCTGTGCTGGGAAGGGGTGGACCTGACACAGGATCCCTGAGATGGCACAGGGGTGGAGCAGGAGAGCCGTGGAGACCAGTGCCTTTTGTAAATCCTTCTGTATAGCAGCAGGTTACATAGTGGTTGTGAGCAATCCTGGTGTTTACACGAGCCATTACGGAGTTCTTTGGCAAGTGCCCACCTGCCACAGCTCAGCCAACACAACCAGCCAAACGCTGATCTCACATCCCCACAGCACCACTGAAATGGCTGTGGATTTATCTGGAGCTGTATGAGGTCAGGACCTGGCCCAGGATCCACAGGAATGGTCAAAGTTGGTCTGTGGAGCTGCTCACAAATCCCTGCCTCTCTGCTGCCCTTGCAGGCTCTGAATCCTTTTAAGGCTGCTTTGCCACAACTTCGGGGTTGATCTGGCAATTGAAAAAATACTATTTCTAGTTGTCAAAATGGAAAAAAAAGTGCAAAAAATATGGATTTCACATTCCTGCACAGAGCTTCTGGCAGCTAGTATTCTTTCTGCACTTGTATTCTTTCTGCATTTGTAATGACAAATAATACTAACCTTAGCCATTTTGCTTGGCACTTGGGATTGTGTTTTCTGCATTATGCTGCCAAAAACAGGGAACAGTTTGTAATCACTGTTTTGGTTTGTCACCTGCCTCATACTCAAAACCAAGGCTAAAGGCAAGGATTAACCTCTTTGTTTGCATGGGAACAAAAGCCACATCAGTCACAGGATCCTGGACATCAGAAAACACCTTGTTTTGGAAGACGGTAGAAAGTACCTCTTTTATCTCACAGAGTGTTGTGAACTGTGGTAAGGTTGATGGACCCAAATACTATGGTTTTCTTCAAAATTAACTTCTCTTATGTTGCGTCTTTTCTTCACATCTGACCATGCAAAATTTGCTCCTCGGAATTTGTTTTGCCAAGGGCCTGCACTTAATAAAGTGACAGAAGCAGAAGAGAATAGAAAAGAGGAGTTCCTGAGTTCAGGTTCTGCCTGGGTGTGACCTCAGTGATATCAACACCACAAAGGTTTTAAGAGCAGGCCAAAGAGATGGTCACAAGGCCAGAGATGTGGTCATATTATGGCAGCAATATAAAAACAGAGTAGGTTGTCTGCTGCTATGCCATTTGTCACCTTCCAGAGAGGCCTGAGTGGCCTGTTCATCTCAGATCTACAGGTGTGAGATTTCCAGAGACACAGCAGCACCAGCTGAGCCCTTGGATGTGGTTCTGTGTGACCTCAGTGGGCAGGTAAATGTGCAGTGCTCGCGGGGAGGGAGGTCCCTGGTTGTTGGGTCCCTTCTCTGCACACTGCAGGATGGACAGCCATGCTCTGCAATTTCATTCATAAATTCATCAAGCCCGAGTCAGTCTGCACAGTCCAGTGATATCCTGCAATTTCAGCACAGGGTGGTCCTTTTAGTTTTCAGAATAATACTCCAGAGAGTCTTTTTTTAAAAATGGATGTGATATAAGCAATTTCTGCATTGAATATTTCACTGCTAGACTTGTAAATATTCAAACCCATCTGGTTGGACCAGATATTTTAAGAGAGTATGGATGCTAGCTTATGTTATTATGAGGTATGGGAACATTTTGATGTGCTGTAAATGAAACAGCAACGTCCTGCACAAAGAACTTTCCATACTGACCACATTGTAGGTAATTTCTAGGAATAGTTTCTTCTGTTTCAAGGAGAAAATGATACAAAAGCTAAACCTGGAAAATCTTCACAGAGACTGACCCAGCTCTCACCCCCAGCTCTCTGATTTTGCAATAAAGCAGAAGCTGATCAAATCCCGTGGAGCTGCTCGGGGTGCAGGGAAGTCTCCCACGTACCACGGATATTTACTGAACAACTTTAATATCTTGAACCAAAACAAATGGGGCAGCTTTATCAGTAGACTTTCCCTGCTTTTCTAATCCTGTTTCTCATGCAAGCTCATTGTAATAATCCAGGCTGGATGTTGTCCAGGCAGCTGGTGGATGTTGTCATTCTTCCATTGACTTGACAATGGAGGTGTGGGCCAAGAGTGAGAACCTGGAAGAATAATTGCCTTGACCAAGACGGGTGGGAAAAGGCATCGTTGGCAGTTTTGGAAGCAATAATTACTAAGAGCCATGCAAAATCCTCTCCATCTCTTTCTGGATGACTGAAAGGATTCAGCTCTGCATGCCATCACTGGGGTTTTTGGCTTGGAGAGGTATTTGGAAGTTCATTCATTTCTTGTTATAATCCCTCCCAGTTCAGCTGTGCTGAAAGCGAAATATTTACATTAGAAATAACATCCTCACTGCCAGTAACTGAGCTGCCCGTTGTAGAACCTGTGAGGGAAATGAAGTCTTTATAGTGCTCTTTGCTCTGCCATCCTGTTGATCACTCAGATTTTGCTCTCTTGGTACTCTAATGCATGTGTAACCTTCAAAATAAACCCCAAGCACAGCAGCAGAGCCAGCGTTTTGCTATATGGAAACAGAGTTTCAAATATTTCTCTTTTGAAATACCTACCACTTGAATCTGTAACCAGTTTTGGACCTTGGCTGGATCTGCTCTGTTCAGACTTTCTTGCTTTCTGCAGATTTATTTTGCCCTGTTAATATGATTTGAGTCCAAACCCTACATCACAAATGTGGGCTTTTCGGCAGCTCTCCAGCACTGTGTTGAATCTTTCTCTTTTGCCTTGCTTAATAATTCCAGTCTATGTGGACAGAGCTGCTGCTGCTTTTAAGGCATGTCTTTTTGAAGCTTTGCAGGCTCCTTCAGATTTGCCCAGGACTCTGTTATAAAAGGAGAAACTAAATCTCTTATCCGTTCCATTTCCAAATCTGTGTGTTTCTCTTATTTCCAAACACTTCATTTAGAAAGCTGGCCAGAGAAGCCTGAGCTAATGCCACGTGCCTCATGCAGTTCTGTTGTTTAGTCCAGGCAAGCTTTGCTTTTGTAAACTCTTTTAGAGATCTAGAATTAAATGTGAAACATGAGTCAAACAGTTTTTGAATGTGTTTCACTTGGAACACTTCTGAGTTATGATGTCCTCATTCAGTACAGGGGAATGTACTCTTTTGCCCTCGAACAGCTTTGTAAGATGGTTATCAACTGGATAGATATGGACTTACTCATCTTGCTCCTGATTCATTTGCTTTGGTTACTCCAACTCCAGCAAGGCAAACCAGGAAACTTTGCCAAAGAAGCTCACGTTTCTGTGACTTCAAAATGAAAAGAAAGCCTGGATCTTCAGGAAATATTCCCATCTTTGAAGGAGTTTAGAGCAGGCAGGCAGGCACAGAATCCACTTTGGCCTACCGTTGTAGCAGAAATGTTTTGTGCAGACCAGGTATGAGGGAATTGAACACAGCCATGTTGTGAAACTCTTGTCTAGCCCATAAACCTATAGACAAACCCCATCAATGTTTAGTATCTGAAAGGGCCATGTGATGATTTGAAAGATCCTTTTGGACCAGATTTCTTTAGCCTGGTGCTTTCACCTCAAGGGTCTCTTTGTACCAAAGAACTCCCATTCCTACTCCAGTATCTGATCTACTGTTTGCAGCCCTGTTGACAAACGCTGCCTTTTTATCCCTCTGGCTTCCTCTGGATATCCTTGAGTTTTGTCTTCCACTGTCAGAGCTGTTGTGCAGACCTGCAGCAGGTGAACATGAACAGAGTTTGCTTCTGGTGAAGCCTGCTTCGGAGAGCAAGAGGATGTGCTGGCTTTTACAGAGGGTGGTTTAAGCAAACTCCATCAAAGAGTGCATTACATCCGTCAGGGAAAATTGTCTTGTAATGGCCCCTCCGGCACCTCTGGAGCTGGTCTGTGCTGGGTCAGACAATGGTGCCAGTCCCTGGCCATGCCCTCGTGTTAAGGAGATTTGCACCTCATGTAAACATTGCTTATCACGACTTCCTCTCTTCCAAGCATGGCATGGACAACTCGTTTTGGCATGGTAAAAAAATAATGGTATCTACAGCCACCATATCTGTCCTGTATCAAGGTCAGAGCATTCCTGACCCAAGTTCTGGCTCTGATGCCTTGGTGCTCTGTCTGTGCTCTCTGGTTTGAAGGTTTTCTGCAACAAAAAGCTATTCAAAACTCAGAACGAAAACACAGAAAAAGCAGGGCATGGTCTGTTATCCTAAGTCAGCTCGTGGAAACTTGCTGCCAATTGACCAATATTTTCCAGTCATCTGAGATAGTGATGGAGGTCAGTGCTCATTTATTACCTCAGCTGGCCTAAAATGTCCCCAGCGGTTGTTTATCTCAGCTATGCACCTCATGCAGCTACAAGCTGTAGCTTTGGCTGCTTGACAGTGCAAAACCAAGAGGGATTCTGTCTGAAGTCATGTTTTATTCAGTTGCCTATGGCCAGATTAGTTTTGTTACCCTTGTACAGTCACGTTATTTGTAACAGTTGGCCAAAGATGTGCCCGTGTACATCAGGAACAACTCAGAAAGCCACGGTGGAAGTGGGAGGGTTGGTAGGGACCTGGAGTCCCCCCCAGAAGAAAAGAAGTTGTGTCCATGTGAATGGCTCTGTATTGGCTATCTGCAGGTGCTGGGTCCTCTTGTGAATATTTCAGGCCTTATCTGGGGTCTGCACGGTCTGTGTGAAAGAACAGTGCTGATCTGATCATCTTTGGCAAGTTATTGAGACCTCTTGTCATAATCCAGACTTTTGGTTTGGTACTTGCCTGGCTTTCAACAAACCGGTCTCTTCTGTGGGAACTGAATTTATGTGCAAAAGCTCTGATTAAACAGTTTTGTTGCTATTTTTTAAACAATAAACCTGCATTTGGTTGTTACTGTAGAATATCGACATTCATGTTTCAGCCTAAAAGCAAGTTTAGAAAATTGTACTTTGGAATTTCATATTTTTTCCTCCCACTGACAAACATTCAGATCCCATTCCCTCAGCTCTGGACACAGAGATGTTTTCTCCTACTTTCTGGAACTGTGGACACACTCCAGACCCTGAGCATGCAGGGTCTTTTCTATCCTGGAAATTTTGTCTGTTCAGAGACAGACAAAATTAAGTATATGGCTCCTCCAGATTTTGTCACAGTTTGGATTTATGTACAGACAGAAGAACTGGAATTGTACCCTTGTGATTGGGTACTGCTCTGCATTTGACCTGTGCATGTTTTTGAAATGGATCTAATATTAAGGCAAGCAGAAACAGAGGCTATAGATTGGGCTTCCCTGAAGACCTTGTTTGAGGTGGAGAGGGTCACATGTTCTCTTGGAGAGGAGTCCAACATGTTTCCTGCTTAAGAAGCCTTCCCTCTTCAAGGCATGAGCCTGGATTAGTTACTTCCATATATATATTTTTAGAAATTTGAATATATGGGAGTAAAATTCCCATTTTGGCTCAGAGAGTTCAGGGTTTTTGCCACCGCTGCTATTATTACTTCATTAAGTTCTTCCTCTTCATGATTCTTTTGCATCATATTGTTAAGTTATGACCCCCGTGACTGGTCTACCAGACCATTCCTTTGCATTTGTGACCAGCACCCTCCATATTTCAGATCTTTGGTGTTAGCAGCCCTTGAATCTCCTGTAGTTTGTTACCATATTCATTTTGATGTCTTTCTTGGTTGCTCTATGCTTAATCCCTTCAAAGATTTTCCTTTTTGCTCGTATGAGTGTCACATCACTTTGTGGTCAGCGCATGAACATATCAAGCCATCACCCAATCAGCCCATGGTTCTGGATTCAGGAGGCACCTTCACCACAGAAGGCAAGGATCTGCTGAGCAAGATGCTGAAGGGATTCATGGCTGTTTACCAGATAAGTCTCACCTCATAATTATGAAAGGATGTTTGTTTAACCTTGGGGATGGAGTTCTGCAGGGGTCACTGGTGGGGTGCTTGTCACCCATGATGTTTATCATCCAAAGTTTTTCAAAACAGAGTGAGAACCTCCATCAACTGAGAGTTACAATAGCGTGTTTGTCACTCTGTGTGCTGGCATCTACGGCATGAACAAGACAGGGCATCTTGGAGGGGGCTGGGGGGATTGTTATCTGGCAATATTTGCTGTCTTAGTCTTGTGTGGTCCTTGCCAATGTGTGTTCATTTCCCTCTTCACAGCCAGTGAGGTTTTATTCTTCATTCAGGGAAATTTCTGGCTGTCTGAAAGTGCCTTTTCACCTGCAAGAAGTCAAAGAACAGAAACAATGTTAATTTGAGACAGAAACAGAAGTTTTGGCTCCTCTACCTTTGCTTTCTTCCAGTGATCCTGAAATTATTTAATGAATTCTTCTAGCATAGTGAGAAGGAAGACATGAGGCTTAGATTCATGCACACATGGCAAGCATAGATGTGGTATTAAGTCATGTTGTCTTTTAGGGGCAACCCCTGGATGTTGGCTGGAATATTTCAAAATCCTGTAATCACAGAATGGGTAAGATTGGAAGGGGCCCCAGTGGGTCCTCTGGTTCAACCTCCCTGTTTAATGGAATTCCATTATCAATGTTCAGTCCAAATTACAACCATTTATTTATTTAGTTAACTATTGGGGCAGAGGAGGGAAAATAATGGAAGAAACCAGAATAGATACCCCCTGCATCATCTGGTGACCTGGAAAAAAGCTTAAGATGTTGCATGAACTCAAGAAATTTCAGGTCAGGGCTGTAGTGCTCCATCATTGTCCTTCCTCATCATTACAGATTTATCTGCTGCCTCTAACCCCAGTAAAAGTCAGAATAAGATTTTCTTGGTGACAGCATAATTTTTCTCCTTGCTTGCTTTCACTTCTTCATTCCCCCGTGTATCTGAACAAACACAACTTGCAACCACGGCCACAGGGATCCAGCAAAGATGTAAAACACTGAGTGGTTTGAATGGTGGCTGTGCTTGGGTAACCCCAGGTTTGTCTCAGAGCCCTGTGTCCACATTTGTCCTCTAAGATCAGGATGTGTAGCAATCCATCTCTTTCCCTAAAACTGTACCTGTCTGGCTAATGTTGGGACACGGGTGCAAAATGAAAGGATGGATGGCTCCTGAGAAGCAGGGCTGTATCTGGTAGTGACTAGTGGTAAATAAAATCCGGGTAAACTGACCCAAATTCAAAGTGGAGCAATCCCTTCATTTTCTTTCAACTACACTGCTGGTATTGAAGTCTGGTCTGCCTCTGCTGTGGTAGTTTTACTGGTGAGGAGCTGGGGAAGTAGGAAACTGTAAACCCATTTGGTTCAGATAATCTGTTACATGAACTCCGTTGTTGAAGAGAAGGAACAAACCCCATAAAATATTTATTTAGAAAGTGCAGCTTGTTCCCATTTGTGACCAAACATATTAAGAAGACTGAGCTTTGTGGGGGCATTTCTGAATGGAGAAGGGGGGAACCCTCTAATCACAAAAGCCTGTGAAAAGAGATTATGTTTTCCTAAGGAAAAGAGCCCATTAAGAGATCTTAATGTACAATCCACGTAGCACCATGATATTGACTTCTCTACTCTCAGCCTGTTCAGCTCCCCTTCTCCTGCAGAGTTTTTTCCTTTGTTGTTTATAGCTCTCCTTTCATGGATTCTCCTCCCTTTTTACCTCTCTCATTTCCTCTGCCTTTCCTCCATTTGGAGCATGAGGGAAATGAGGAGAGGGGTTCTCCTTTAGAATCCAGCTCCCTGTGACCTCGCAAAAAACTGAGGTAGGCTCTCGCCTCAGGCTGGAAAAGAGGCAGCTGTCACCTCAGGCAGTGGGAAGGGATCAGCAGCTGGGTACAGGGCACGATGGCCTGAACCCCTGCACCAAGAAGAGAGGTCTTAGTCACACCAAATGCTTGTTGACCACTTGTGATAGAACAACCGAAATCCCAAAGTTTACAGCTAGGTAAAAAATTTATGATCTGGATTGTACAGGAAAATAGAGTTTGACAGACAAAGTGTTTCCTTGGGTCTTAAAAGCTACAAATCTCTTCATTTATTGGAGGAGAATTAGTGTGAGGTAACATAAAAATGTTAACTGGAGGGGCTTTCAGAGGAGCTTAAAAGTTAGGAACTTAGCTGTCAAATAAGCCATCATATCTATTGCAGGAAAATGCAATGGAAGAATTTATTTTCTGCTGCTAAATTTCACTCTTAGACTTCTGGGAGGGATTAACATTTTTTATGCTGGATTAAGGTGTTCCATACCTTAGAGAAGAAACGCAAAGGCCACATTTTTGGGAAATGCACTCCCCTGTGCCAGTTCATTTGTACTAAGAGTGCATATGTGTCCTTTGGTTACTTAAACCCACCATAAAACCCAGCAGGACCATGGGATTGCAAGGAGTAAATGCCATATTGAGTAATCACTGCTGAAAAAGAGGGCTTGGTTTTTAACCCAGTTGGAAAAATTGATTGTACGTTATGGAAGGGGGAAGAGGACATTTCATGAGGTACTCCTGGAATAGTTTTGTGTTGGGATGGCTTTTCAAAGGAGCTGATTTAACCAATTCCTTCATCCCCACAAATGTTACATAAGAACCATTGGCAAAACTAACACACACACGCTTCTTGTACAAAGGACTGAAAAACCAACCCAGATGTTTACAAAGCAACCACAAAAGACCGGAAGAAAAACAAACATACAGAGATGTTTTAAATGCAGAGCAACCAACAAACACAGGAAAAAAATATCCATGTTCCTGGCAGTAGCTTTTGAACATACTGAAGCTATTTGGGGCAACCCTTCTTTAAACTTCCCCCATGGCAGGTTTGAATTATCAGTTATGTTTTCATTCATCACTTAAGGTCAAAGACTTCATCTTTCAATATAGGCCTATCCTTCTCTAAAACGGCAGATGGAAGAGGTGTAGCAAATCTTCATCTATTGCTCGATGATTAGTCCTAATTGGTTTTACCCTGCTTTCCCCTGCTTCCCTTCTCCCGACAGATGCTTTACAGTGAGGACATAAAAGAGGATGCTCTCATCTCTCTTGTGTTCCTCTGCGAGCAGACTGGCACTGCTCCTGCTTCCCGTTGGCCTCCAGGTCCCTTAGGAATGGTTGAAGTCGGTATCTTTGCACATCCAAAACTCAACTGGACCTCAGAGCAAATTACTGTATGTCCACTCGCTTCAGGCTGACTTTTTGGGCTCTTTTCTGGGCACTTCTCAGTGCTTTAAAAGGTGAGAGAAGATCTGAGTGGAAACACGTTCCTCCCAGGCTAAAATTCCTTTCTGTGACACTGACAAGAGAAAGAGGATGGTTATGCCAACAACATGTACCCTTGCAAGGCTGCTCCTGAGAGGATGGGTTGCACTGAGTGAGAAGTCTGCTTTCTGCACCACCTTCTTGGTCTTCTTTGATAAGAGCCACTATCCTTGTGATTTTTAGGTCAGAAAAAAGAGCTTTTTGTCCCCTCTGAGGTATCTCTATGTCTCCTTTGTTTCCTCAGTGTGAACAGCTTGGAAAAATGCATTGCATTTGGACAATTCATGCAGTCACTCCCAAAATGCAGCTTACATTTTCCAGATGGCTTAATAACAAACTGATTTAATATCCTTTGCACTTATATAAAAGTATTAAAGGATCTCACAGATTCTTGTGCCTGGACAAGGTGGTCCTGAACTGAGGATTACCAAACACAGGCTAATTTGGATCTATATATGAACTTCATGGATTTGTTGCAATTAATGTGTTTATTAACTTGTAGTGAAGGTATCAGAATTAATCCTGCTTTTTCTCAAAGCAAAATGTGCCTGTTTCTCCTAAGCACAAGAAAATACTGTAAGAGCTGTTTACTTTGGCTTCTGGTGTCCTGGATTTGCTGAAGAAGGTCATGGCTTTTGTCCTCATCTACCTACAAGGCAAAGTGCTTGAAGAGGAAAAAATGCTCCTTTCAGGCTGGAATGTTGAGGTTGCAATTTATCGTACAGGACTTGAAAGAGGAATTTTCAGTTCTAACTTGTTTGAAGAGGAATGGACTGGTGAAAGAATTTAAGGGCACTTCTGAAATGAATGTTGCCTGTCTATGGAATGGCCTAGAAAGGAAACATCCGAGAGGATCTGCAGCTCAGCTATTCCGCGCTGCCTGAACAGAATAATGAAACACTTCTCTTGAGATTTACAAGCCTGGAAAATACACTGCAGATTTCCATCAAGGCCTGAAAATACTGCAGTCAGTTGTCATAGTCTCTAGTACATCTCTTTTTCTACAAGCAGTACAGGCTGGGAGCATTGGGAAGGAATCAGAGATGAAGTGCAAACGCAAACACAGAAAACAAATATATTCTTTACTGTCATGAGAGTCCCAAGTTGCAACTGTGAAAGAAGTTTTATCTTTCTAGTGCAAATTCCTTGTTCTTTATTTTGTTGTTGTTTTTATAACTAAATACTGCCTCCAAATTACCACCGTTACATTGCAGGCCAAGGGGTGGTGCGGGAAGCATGAATTCTGTTGAAATTCTCTTTCTTTGGCAAATGCACAAGCAATGGAGATGGTGAGTCCAGGCTGCTTCACTTTCCTCCCTGAAGGGCAGGAGCTGTCAGGAGTGTGCTGGGAATGCTGTTCCATCAGCTGATGGGAATGCTCATCCATCCCTTCCTGTCCAGGAAAGGATGAGTGGGGCAGTGAGTTGCGCAGTTTATAATTTTGTGTTAGAGAGTGGAAGTCACAGAGTCCTACAAAGCAGGATCACAAAATTATCCAGACTGTCCCAGAACAATGTCAGAGCTGAGAGGTGTGTGACAGTTGTTACTCCTTCCCATTCCCAACAAATTGCAATGCCTGAGATTCCCACCCTCTATTTGTTCTAACTGCACAGTGGGATTTTTTCCTCGGCTGTAATGCCAATTTCCTTTCTGCAAGTGTTTTCTATCATGGTTTATGTCATAAACCATGAAGTAGATAATGTTCCTTGGCAGCCACATCTGCTGGTGATACTGTTGGTATTATTATTTTATCACTGCTGTGTTTTTAAAATGTCCAACCCACAGGTTTGAGAATGATTTTGGACATGAGAAAACCTTTGTTACCTGATTAGATGCATCTACTCAAGGAATGAAATCTTACCCACTAGTCTTGGATCTCAGTTCTAGAAGTGGGGACCAGACCCTCTGTGCACACACTTAAAGAAGGACTAGTTTGTGCTGTCACCTCTCAGCCACCTTTCTTAGTGCCAGACTCTCAGCAGAGCTTTAGAGGACCAGTTTTGAGCTCTGTTGAAAGCCCAGCTTGCAACTTGGGTGCCACAGCATAGGGCTGAACTCATTTAAAAATCGGGTGCCGAACCCCTCTAATAAAAGAAGCTTCTCTGCAAGGTTTCCCCAAAGGCATCCCAAAAGAGCCTATGACCTGAGCAAAGAAAACAAGTCCATCCTGATCCGTGGCTCTGCATCCTGATAGGAATTGCCTGCTACAAACTCACAGCACATGGGCTTGGCCGGTGATTTCCTCGTAAGGTGCCATGGGCAAGGACAAGCCCAGTCGCATTTGCAAGGAACAATTTTGTGGGCAGAGAATTAGAACAAGTGCCTTGTGTGTGATGATTGATACTGCCAGGCGGACAATAATTATGATTTACACATGATTTCTTTATTCTTGAGGGGAAATCCCAGTTGCCAAGTATGTTAACGAGGTATGTAATGGTGTGTTAACGGACACCATTAGTTTGCTGGACAAAACCGAGCCCCCTGCCAAAACAAACCTTCTCCAATGGTACGTTTTATGGATCAGCAGATTCTGAAAATGCTTCAGAGCGGGACTGGATGGTGGGGCACATGCTCTGGGAATGGCTAACAGTTTCCTAACCACAAGTTTAAAGGTATCTGTTAGTAATTAAATGCACTCGAGCAGTTGTTAATTCCAGTGTTGTGCAATTTCTCTATGAGGTGCAATAATTGCAGCCCGGAAATAGTTTGTTTTAATGTTATGACCAGATTAGCATGGAAAGGAGTCCCAGTTTGTAGCAGCTTGTGGTAACTTCCGTCACCAGGGCCGAGGTGCCTGTCCGTGCTCGGGAACGTGCTCATGGCCCACAGCACGCAGGGAACTGTGCCTTCCAAATCCTTCCTGGCAATGGCAGCACTCAGTGCTGAGCCCAGCAAGGTTCTTGGGAGATGACAATAACCTGATGCCACAGAGAAGGGTCTGGCAGATCCTCAGGCCCAGGGTGATTTCTGAGCGCTGAGGAGGCTCTTGGTTTGGCTGCTTTTGGAAGCAGGAGCAGATGAAAAACTCCTGCACAGAGGGAATCAGGGAATCAGCACCTTTTTAAGGCATGTCGAGGTCTGGGCCAGTGTAGGAGGCCTTGGACTGAACCCGAGTTAAAAATGCTCATGGATACAGGTTTGCACTCCCAGTGGGAGCTGCCTGCAGCTTGGCAAGAAGAATTTGTCCTGTGGAGGGAGGGTGGTATCACACCCTCCCAGCCTGCAGTGCTTTCCTTGAGAAAGCCTGAGCTCAGTTTTCAGATTGGGTTCTTTTGTATAATCCATGCATCACAAAATTTTTTTTTCGCCCTGGTCTTTTCTATTTTCAACAAAAAATTCAAATTGTGGGGACTTCTGCAGTATCAGATGTGTTGGACAGCAGAGGACAGTAACATCCTGGAGGTGTTGTGCCATAGTATTTGCCCCAGGGGTTGGATCAATGGACAGATGTGAATATCCTGAAATCTCAGCAATCTCCCAAGCACATTTTACAAAAACCAAACTGTGTGACCCATTTACTCCAGAGCAGAACTTCTAGGGTCTCCCTGTACTTATTTCTGCTCAGCTGTTCAGCATAGATGTACTCAATAAAGCTACTTAAAGCAGATTATTGCTTCAGTTATGAACCTTCATGTATTAATACAAGAATTTTGGAGCACAAATATAAATTAAATAAATGGCTGACAAGGCTAGAGTGATCCAACAGTGATGCTGCTTCTTCTTTTGCAAGGTTTCCATTCATCTCAGACATGACAATCTAATCTTTGACTGAGACAAGAGTGTTACCTGGATACTTTCCAGTTGCGTTAATGGGAGCTGTGAAAATCCTTTGCATATCAGCAGGAGAAATGGCCCCCCTTTCCAAAAGGAATGGTTTTGGTTGTCCTTAGTGCATTACAATAACCAGCCACCACACTTAACTGCTTTTTGTACCACTTTCCCTCCCCTCCTCATATCTTTATCTTTTCATGCCATAAAAATATTGTGTTTTAAAATAAAATCAAGGAGACAGAAAACAGAGGAGACATGTTTTGCATAAAAGGAGAAACATGTGTTAGGAATAAAGGCCTGAAATGGGCAAACATACTGCAGACACCCATGCCTTCCCTCTCTGCCTCTGCCCCTCGCAGGGAAGCAGGAGAGAAGCACCTCTCCTGTCTCTCCTTGCTGGGATGGGGGCTTGGTTTTCCTGCAAAATCAACCAGCTGTCATCCCAGGAGAGGGGTCAGGCGGGCTCGGAGCAAAGTGTGGAGTTTTTGCACCTTGTGCTGTTCCGTGTGGCTGTGAGCATGTTCTGGTGCTTGTGCTAGAGCTGAGCATGCTGCTGGCACAGGCAGGTGAAATTCCTCTGGCAGAGCCAGAGATGACTCTGGATGGTTTTTCAAGGGAGTGAGTTGTTCTCATTGCTCCTGGGAAGGACAGAGAGGCTTGGATTAATCACGTTCATCCTCCGTGACAACCCTACTTAGAACATTCAGTGTATGCTTGTACTGAAATCAGATGTGGGTCAGTTTAAGTGAACTGTAGTTGGCACGGGTAATCCAGCACAGATTACACAACTTTCCCATGAAAATGTTCAAGTGACTCACTCACAAAAACCTCCCTGCTGCTGCTGACCTGCTCCCCTCACCTGAGCTGGGTCTCAAGCTGTGCTTGTGCTGTCCTGCAGTGATGCCAGGGCAGGCAGAGCTGAAGAATGAAGGGCTTTCAGGGAGTCTGGCTCCACCTGGGCTGCTCCTTCTTTTCTTCTTTGCCAAGAAAAATAAAAATATATTCTCCCCACCAACTCCTTAAAAAGGTCGAGGGGGGAAACTGCAGAAATACTTTAAGTGCTTGTTGTTTTTCCTAAGGGGACAAAAATGCAATGTGGTTTTGTTCTAGCCATGCAAATATTTATGCGAGCAAGAGAGAAGCAAGATCAGAGAGAATCACTGGGTTTGGTTGTGACACAAGCTTTGGTGCCAGAGCTGTGGATTTACTCTTGGCTCTGCCAGAGCTTGCCTGTATAACCTTGAACCAGTCACATTCACCTCTGTGCCCAGAGCTCCCATCTGCTACAGCTGATGAGAACCCTTTTTTTGGGTATTAGCTGCATGGGGTTGGGACAGATTTGGGGGAAAAAGGAGCTTTTAAACTAAACATGAAGATCTGAGTGCTTGGGTGATGTAGTAATCATGGAAAATTATGGCAATTTGAGCTCAGGAGGGCACCTCCAAAATTTGTACCGTGCTCTGCACACTGTGCTTGGTTTGCTGGAGTCTGCTCTGTGCTGCTGCAACGCAAACAATGGTCTGCATTCAGTAAGTAGCTCCTCAAATTTCCTGTGGATATCCCCAGAAAATCTGTATTTAAATAAGCAATAGTTTCTTAATCCTGGACTGCAAGTTGCTGGGGCAATTTGTACTCAAGGTGAATGCTGAGGTTAGGGAGATGTTGAGATGTATAAAAGAAGCTTGCCATTGAAATTGTTTCCAGCTGTTTTCATTATGCCCCACTTCTGCAGAATAAACCAAACATTTTAGCTTTCAGCTATTTCCTTCTGGACTCTGTAAAGCTACCTGTTCTCAAAAGCATTATTTGGTGTCTTTAAGTGCTTTAGTCTGATGTTTTTAGAGTTGTATTCAGCCAGTCAAGAAAAATGCCTCTAAATAGACAGGAAAGGCAGCTGAAAAGATGGAAAAGCAGTTTGATTAAATGAAAATATCCATTCAGTTTGACTTGTTGAAAGCATAAAAATATTTTGGTAATACATTTTGGATATGCTAGAATTTCTCTACAGTCTTTTATTCTAGTCTTCCTCTGCCAAACTGGCCAAGGCCTTAGAATTTAGTAAATAACATGAGCTGGTGTCCAATTTCCTCCACATTCTTGTCGTATCTAAGTGGACACTGCAGCCCAAATGACTCAGAGCGGGGTTCAAACCTGTGCTGCTAGGGCCACTCCCAGTCCTAGCAGAAATGGGTAGAAATTTGAAATCTTTTGCTAAGATGAACACCCATCTCAAAGAAATCAACATTTTGCTAAGTATTTTCATGCAAAGGAGTGGGCAAACCATGTCAAAAGAGTTTTAAAGACATTTTCTTGACTTTTGCTCCAAAACCTAAAGCAATTAAATGTCTGCTGTGACCATCCTGTGGCTAGCAGGATCCAGAAAGATGTCTCTCTGGTAACTGAAAAATTTATTCCTAGAAGTGAAAATATATTCTGCCCTTTCTTTTTAGTGAATTCTTTTCTGTCTGTCTCTGAAGAGTGATTCTTATGTGCTGGTTGCCCACTTGCCCAATATGAATATGCCACCTTAAAAGAAAAGTAATTGATTTTTGGCCAAAAGGACAGGAGAAAGGTTAGGAATGTGTAACAAGGTTTCTCATAACTTTGGAGGAGGCATATGTTTCTCTTCTGTTTCCAACCTTCATTTTCTTTGCATGAAGAGCGGGTCCTTTAAAACCAAATAAATATCCCTTTGAGGAGAGCACGGTTCCCACTGTTATTCTTTACATTAACTCTTTTGTAGCTAAGGCAGAGTTTAGCTTGTTGATTTTTATTGCAAAAAATGAGAAGAAAAGAGACTACAGTGTAATTATTTTTCTGTAAATGGCTTCAATTATGGCTTGAGAGTTGGTCAAAAGAGTAACAACAGCAACAATAACAAACGCTCTGACATCTGCCATAACATGGATTGTCATTGTTCATTCTAGGTAGTGTAAATATGACTAAAAATACTTTCTTCTTGCAATTAAGATTTCATTTAAACATCCATAACTGCAAGCATAGCGACACATATTTCATATTTATAAGGATAGGAGAGGAGACTTTTGGAAGCAGTAACCAAGAGCAGACTTCTACTGGGCCAGGCAGAGAGGAGAGCCAAGGAAAGGTTGTTATTCATGGTAGAAGTGCACGAGGTGATGTCCTGTGTCCCTGACTGGCTCCTCTGTGCATGTAGGACATTTCCTGCCTGTCTTGGTGATGGAGACGATGGGATGCCATTCTCCTCCTTGGGCACTGAGACCAAACTGGCTTGGGAAAGTCTACAGCCTAGAGAAAAGGTGAAAAATGTCTAATTTCAGGTTAATATCCTCCCCCTAGGGATGCCCCTGAGGCTAATGCTGCTAATTCCAGCCCCCATTTCCCAGGGAAAAGGACTGAAATGTTTACCAGGACAGAAAGCCTGGCAGGGGAGAGCATCTGTGTGTGGCTGGGAATGGACACTAGGATCTCTGGGGCCTACTGAAGCAGAGCCAGAGGCTGGGGGTCACTGATAAGGTAACCTTGGCCATCGTTTGTCTTCCTAGAGCCTGCCTGATGGGAAATGTGCACAAAAGCCTTTGTGAAGCTCTGCTTGCCATATGTAGCTGTGCAGGGCTGCTGGGGAGGCTGGGCCTGTTTACCCACCAGGCCTGAGAGAGGCATTTGGTTCCTAAGTTTATAAATCAACACGGTGACCCCTTTTCCAGAGGATGGAAGGAAGGCTGAGGAATTACAGAAACCGCTGTCTGAAGTCTGGCCATGATGGGATCAATGAACTCCCCTGTCTTCCTCTCCTCCCTGCTCTGTGCTGGGCATTTAGGATTTTCAGAAGTCCCCACTGGGAGATCTGGGGAGGAAAGAGAAATGTGAAACGCAGAGGCAGGTAAAAAGTGCCAGGGAAGGGTGAGACAACAGCTGCCTCAAAGGAAGCCTGTTGTAGTCAGTGAAGCAGAACTAAGGTGCTGAAAGATGTGACATTCCTTGCATGGACCGAGTGTCACGGGAATGTGGGATAGCCAAAGCAGGACATAGTGGTGTAATAGTCTAGGGACAAAGTCTATGTGGGGTCAAGACTAAAACCACTAAAACCAAGCAAGACCAGAGCTGAGGGGTTCAGCCAGTTATCTCGGAGCCATGAGCTTCCCTGCCCGTTGGGCTGTGAGAGCCTTCCCAAGAAATCCATGCTGGGCTGAGGTTAAGATGGAAGGTAGAATCAGAGTCAGGAGGAAGAGGGTTTTTCACACTTAAAAATCACAGGTGGCTCTCCAGGGCTTCCTGTGATTTATTGTTTCCACATTGTGTGAGTGGGGGACTCTCAGCCCACCCACACTCAGCCTCTTTTTTCCTATAACAAACACAAGAACACGAGACATGTGAGTGAGTTCCACATGTTCATACTCAGCTCACTTCTCCCTCACCTCTGTGGTCAGTACTGTCCATAGAATCACAAAATGCTTTGGGTTGGAAGGGACCTTAAAAATCATCTCATTCCAACTCCTGATTTTCAGCTGCAAGAGCATTTGGTAGCCAAGTCCTGGGTCTCCTGGGACACCTGGGGACATTTACGTGCCTTTGCAGAGATGTGTGGCACAATGAGACAAAATTCCCCATCCAAATGCACCTTTATCTAATCTTCTTATAGAAAGAGTTTTCATGCTGGTTGTAGTTCTGAAAGTTTTAGGGTGAACACTTGCAGTGTTTTTCCCTGCTCTCTCATTTTTCCTCCTAGACTCTCCTAAACGCCCAGAATTTGGTACCTTTAGAAGATCCTAGCCGCTGGATATCAGCTGTGCTGATCCAGGGGAAGCTGAAGCTCAGTTGCCCCACTCTGCTCAGTGTCAGTGTTTTGCCTCTGGGGCTCTCGTGTGTTCTCACCTGAATTTCTGGCATCCTCCAGCTGCCTGCGAGCAGAGGCATTACTGTCACTTATGGATGATATTTTTCATTGAGCCACTTGAGAGTGAAGAACCTGTTTCCTGTTTAAAGCTCAGAGAGCTCAGCCCAGCCATTTCCTTGCCAAGGGTTTTGGAAAGGAACACTCTTTATGTCCTTCCAAGCACTTTGAAGACATCTGAGTTCACATCTGACAAATGGGTACGGATGGATCTGCCTGTTCCTGCTCACGTTCTGCCCGAGCGGGGCTGCGGATCGTGGCCAGATCCGGGGCTGTGAAATGCTGGGTTAGCACATGCACGATTTCACCCTACCAAGGAATGTGGCTTCTGGCCTGGAGCTGCTGTCCCTCCATGGAACAGACATCAGGCCTCTGATGGTTTACACAAAAGCCAGTTTGGAGTCCTCACACGATTAGCAATAACCCAAGCACAAAGTTTGGGTTCCTGCTCCGTTTGTTTTCGTGCATTTCCCATGCATGGATTCATGCTCCTCTAGCAGGAGAGAGGATGGTTACACCTGAGGGTTTTGCATAGGGGTGTGCCTGGGTCTGTTCAAACCTGGGTAATTTCTGGCAGAAAGTACTAATCCTTTACAGGCACTGCTGGGTCTCCATGCACGTGCTGAACCAGAGCTGAACATCTTTCCCAGGGAGGTGTTCCAAGTGCTTTGTAAGGCAACTGGTACAACACAGAGAAGCTGAAAAAGTGCCGAGTTTTGGGTTTGTTTTACACACTGAGTCTTTCCAGATACCATATTCCTAAGGCCCAGTGCAATACAATGAGATGACCTGTTCTGAAACAGGAAAGGGGGTTTTGTCTGCTCCAAGCTGCTATTGAGAGACCGTGCCCTACAATGTCACCACTAAAAGTTCTCCATCTGCTGTTTTGTCATATTACCAGGCAGTGACCACTTCCATTCTCCCTCAGACACCAGGAAATTTTGGTGGAATTTAGCCAGACGTTTAAATGTGATGTTATCACATTTTATTACATCTAATAGGATAAACTTTTGGGTGTTGCCACAACCTGACTAAAACAGGGCATCCTTCCTGCTCCAACAGCAAGGAGGAACATTTAAAATACTTTTTAGATGTCACTTCTATACAACTCCACCAGTTTAGCTAAGAAATATCCTAAGGGGTATTTCTGTTTAGGAGGATATGGCTGATACTGGATAGGTATAGGTTTTTCTGGAACAGGAGGAAGCTCTTTAGCATATAAATACCTTATTAAACCTCAGCACAGATCTCTTAGCAGGCAAAAAAGTCCATGCCCTAAGATCTGAAAAATCACTCTGTTGTGGGGGGAAGGATATTATATTCGATAAATCATATGGAACTATTTATCAGCAATCACTTCTTTAACTTTTCCACAGTCTTCAGTTTCAAAGCACATTTTGAAGTGACTGAAGTTTGTAGAGAACAGTTTATTTAAAAAATTATTTTAGGAAAATTACCTCAGGCTTGATTGTGTATTTATGAAGGGTTTCTCTTTTCTTTTTTTTTTTTAAAATATTAACATAATGTAAGAAAATGACTTTATTAAGAACAGTGGAAAAATGTGTAGAGAAACAGAAAAGATTTTGTAGCAGACAGTCTGTAATGGGAAAAGTTTTGCTTGTTGTGCAGTCACAAAGGGTAAAGTCAGTGGAAAGACCTTGATTTCGATGGGCTTTGGATTAGGCTTGTTACTGGTGTGGGATTGTTCATTACAGAACCTTGAGATGTTTCTGGTTGTATCTACATCCTCCTCAGTCAATGTATTTTGATTTCTCTCTTTTTCTCCCTTGTTATTATAAATGATTATTTTTAATAATTTCATTTACCTACCTCATCCTTCTTGCTACCTTCTCCTCAACCTGAATCCTGTCCTGATCTTTAGTTAAAAATGAAATTAACATGCTCATAATTCAAACAAATGAATTTTTTTTACCCTGCAACCACTGTTGCATGATCTCTTGCAAATCCACATTAGCCACGTTGTGCTCCTGACACTGTTCATTCCTGGAACAATTCTGGCCTGCCGCAGTTTAATTATGATGTGTTTCAGTACACAGCTCAGCGTGGTGCTCATAGTGATGACTTAGTGATTTTCTAAACCATGAATTAAATGTGATTGTGAGTATTTGGTATGTGGTTTACAATCAGCTGGATTATGACTTTTCCCAGTGGGGGCAGCCTTTCTATGGTGAGCCCACAGATTGGAGTAGAACTCGCATTTTGCTGTGGATTGTTGTGGGCTTTATGGTTGTTTTTATTTAAATGAAACTCATTGTTTTTCATTACTTGGCACCTGAACCATGCTGGTACTGCACATGTTTAGATTGGGAGCTTCAGAGATGAGCTGAAGTGTGAGGTTTGCATGAGCTGTACAGGCAGGGGCTACACTCCTGGAAGGTAGACTTCATCTCATGGCCTTGGCAAAGTGCTGTGTGAATCCTGCTGATTGCCCTTGGAGCTGGGAAGGGAGCAGGGAAGAGGTGACTGCTCAGGTCAGTGCACATGCAGGGCTGGAGGGGCAGGTTGGAGCCCTGGACGTGCTGGGAATGTCAAGGTGCAGCTTGGATTCCATTCACACAGACATGATCCTTTCCCAGGCATCCCCGGCTGATGAAAGGGAAATTGTTTGCAGTGACTTGGAATGGATTAAGTAGACAAAATATGAATGTTTGAATAAAGTAGTAGCCACAGCTCTTGTGTAGACAGTAAACAATGGTTTATTGACAGTAAACTCTTGCTCTTATGGTAAAATGTCTTAAATCACTTATTTCCTGAAAGGCTCAGGCAGGGTGTCTTTGGTCACCCACACATGTTTTGTACTTTATCTCAAATCAAAACATCCTGATTTCCAGTCTCTGGAACACATTACTGGTCCATGCTTCCCCTGTTTGAATAAAAGGTGGCAAACCCAGCTGTGCACTCATCAAGGCTGTTTTAAATAGCATCTAGGAGTTAAGAAAAGGCTGTGGATAGATGAGACCTTAGGATTTGTGCAGAAACCTCCTCGGACTTGGCTTGACAAATGTTGTGTTGTTGGATAACTCTTCTTAATCCCTTTCTACTTAGGCTTTGCTGTGATTTCTCTGAAGGAATAGGGTGTTTTGTCTCTCCACCTGATCTCCCCCTGCTCCAGCCTCAAGTGTGGAGATGTAGCCATGCCAGTGCTCACTCTCTACTCTGATACTGTCAAAATGAGCCAGAAAAAAATAAGCCTGCTAGAAGTAGTTGAGAGATCTGTTTGTTTTGACAGCATTGGCTTTAAGAGTGATTGCACAAGCAGTTGTGCTGGCCAGTGTGATGGGAGGTCAGGGGAGTAACTAGGGATGTGCTGAGAATAAACCCAGGCGCACAGAGCTCACTTGCTTGTACCCACGCACAGACAGATGTGACAGATGTGGGAAGGAGACAGGACAGGCTGTGAACACGCTGGATGTGCCCTGGGGTGGGTGACAATTGCTCTGTGGTACCTGGCCGTGTGCTGACTCCTCCTACCTGTGCACAGGTAGCACACACATCTTCCACAGCAGAGCAAAATGCCCCAAATTACTTCCTCCTGAAGAGGTGCACATCAGCCCTTCCTGCAGTGAAGCTCATTCAGGGCAACTTGCTCATCTGTGAGGCAGTGCTGGGTGGCCCCAACACAGGTGCTGTGCAGGTGTCCACGCAGTGATGGAGCTCCAGGTGAACCCGTTTGTTGGGAGGAGAGCACAGGACAGAGGAGGGGAGCTGGAGGGCTGGACTGTGCTGGCAGAAAGTGGTGTGCAGTGGGAATGGCAGCAGGAAGGGAACAGAGTGTGGGGGCTGCCTTGGCTCTTCCTCTCCAGAGTGAATCCCTCCATCAGGGCCAGGCTGGGTGGGGCTCTGGGCAGCCTGATCCTAGTGCAAAGTTCCTTGCCCAGTAGAGGGGGAGCTGGAACTAGATAGTCCTTAAGGTCCCTTCCAACCTGAACCGTTCTGGGATTCAATGTTTGAGGTCTTGCCTATGGTCCCGAATAGCCCAAAGTCTGGACTGGTCTCTTCCAAAGTCTCTCTTGCAGCCCTCGGCATTCAAAGGACTCAAATCTATGATCCTTCCAGATTTCTTTTCCAGTGAGGGACTTGCTGTGACCCTCTCTCTCAGGCCCTGGCCTCGGGAGGTGAAGATTGCTGAGCACTGTGTCAGCTGTATCCAAAGTGGTTTTTGTTTAATGGTCTCCGCTGCTGTTTATATTTTCTAAT
The DNA here is from genome assembly GCA_013398955.1 of Callaeas wilsoni. Taxonomy (NCBI): domain Eukaryota; kingdom Metazoa; phylum Chordata; class Aves; order Passeriformes; family Callaeidae; genus Callaeas; species Callaeas wilsoni. The sequence goes on from VWPU01010580.1 coordinate 82,249, forward strand.
GCGCTACGGCTGGTGTTTGTTGCCATTAAAACTTCATTTGTTTGGAGGATCTTTTCAACAAACTGAAATCCAATAAATCATGAGTAAAATATTTATTATTTCAACTGGATAAGAAGGGGAGGGGGCAGTGGACAAATTAGTATTCCTTCAGCACAATGTTAAATGGGAGAGCGCTGGGGTGTGTTCGCCATGGGACTTTGTCCCCAGAAGAACAATTATTTGTCTGGACAAGACAAGCTGAGTGACAGCTTCAAATTTGGAAGCAGAAGTGGAGCAGAAATACTCTGAGTACTCCAGCTTTATCCTGTCTGCCCATGTAATCACATCCACAGATGATGGTAGCGAGCTCAGGGCTTCTGGATTAAAACTGTCAAAAATACAAGCCTCTAATGCCTGAGTTAGAAATCCTGGGCTAATAAACTGGTCCCACTTCTGCTGGTGGCAAAGCTGCAATTGTCTGAGGTCAGGATTTCACTTCAGGTCTGTTTTAGTTCACAGACAGTAGCAGACTCCAAAATCTTCATCCTGCTGTAGGGTATATTACACTAGCTTGTGGTGGGATAAATGACATGGAGATCTGGAGCAGAATGTGGAAAATGTCATCACAAGCATCATTACATTAGAGCAGCATGGCTTTATTTATTTGTTGAATTGTGAACTCAGTTAGAAATAGGGTGGGATTTAGGGCTGTTCTTGTACTAGTGTGTTCAGCCAGTGGCTTTGGCTGAAAATGCAGAGGGAAATATGGGAAAGTTGGACTGTGATTTCAGCATTTCACATAGAGGATACATTGCCCATTCACTTGGAAATGATGTCTAATTTTTCAACATGATATATTTTTCAATGCCAGAAATAAAAAGAAAAAACAGAAATAATTCTGAAATCTATCCATGAGACTAAGGCAAAAATCTCTGCATTGTCCAGTTAAGCTCAGAACAGGTGTGAGATGTGGATCCAAATGAGTGGGAGATGTAGCAGGCTCTATAAGAAATGTGATAAATACATATATAGCATTTCAATGGGGAACTGGTACGTTTGTATGTATAACTATGACAAAATCTGTCTTTTCAGTGAGGAAGACACCCTTCAGCACCTTTAAACCAGTCTCTGGATGTAAGCAGCTCCAAAATATTCATTCAAGGGTTTGGCCTCAAAGCTTCACATTAAATCCAGTTTCCTCATCCTGCATGATAGTTTCTACCCCACAAAGCCCCAAAGTCATCACCCTCACTATCAAGGCCTCTGGATGCTACTATAATGCCATTAGGAGCCTGAATACAATAAGTCAGTGTCCCATCTGTCAAAAACAGGACGTGTGGCAACCCTTCCCAGTGAGTCATCTGTTCAGCATTCCCAAGTCTTTGAGACCTCTGCACTCACCAGGGAGCTCTGACATTTACCAATGTTATCTTTCTTATTTCAGTTTTGGCACCTTCTTCCTTTCCTCAGAGACCGTACTGGGCAAAAAACACATGAAATGAGCAGCAGACATCATCTGTCATCTTTCTGAAAGGTTACTGGGCTTGAGTGTGTTGTTTGGCCAGAGATGGTGGTAACTTCACCAGAAAAACAAAAACCCCCACCATGCAGTGAAGAAATCGTTAACTGGGCACAGTTTTACATGAGAGATCAATTTGTTGAAAGGGAAGAGTAATCCTTATTCATAGTGACTTTTGGGATGACTAAACCCTCAAGAAGCCGATTAGAAAATGTTATGAAATGCTTCTCTTGCTATCATTTGCTGTGAATCAGCAATAAAGTAGTCACCCCCCTTGGCAGCATTCCCACTGGGGTCGATGGAGCTGGGGTTTCGCCCCTGGAAGTCCTGCTCTGCAGGAGGGGCTTGCCATCAGTCTGTGTCCACTTTTCACTTCTGTGAGCACTTGTGAGTCTACTTACAGTGTTTCATAACACAGGAACAAAGGGGTTATTCAATGAAAATGAAGGAGGCAGAGATTTAAAGCAGATGAGAGTAAATGCTCGCTGCACAATAATGTCAACACCTGGCTTTTTATTGCTGGTAGACGTCAAAGTGCTTTACAAGAGTCATCAGTGCCAGTGTCTCTGTTTAACAAAGAGATGAAGAAAGATAACACTACCTGTTCAAGGTCACCAAACAGACAACGCCAGAGCTAGAGTGGGAAATATCCTCCTCCACTATGCAGTGGCTTCTGATTAAAATCAAATCACTTTTATGCTACAGAGCTCACTGCTCCAGGTCAGCACAACACCAAGAATTCAGTGGCATGGACTGTTTGTGTGGAGAACAAGAACCTGGCACTGGGAAGATGTAAAAAAGAATTCAGGTCAGACAGCAGCCTCTGTTTTTGTAGTGATCTGTCTGATGCCAGAGGACAGGAGACTCTCTGGCCAGATGACATGTTTCATTTTAATTCTAATACAGAGTGCAGAGCTGGCTTCTGGCAGTCAGGGTTGTCCTGAAAACCCTGCAAGCTGCCCCAAGTGTTTAGTGGTCCATGTAGAAAGGGAACTGTCATTTTGGAAATCTACCCTGTCTGAGGGGAGCAAAGGCTGGTTGTTACCAGAGACACTCCCACATAAGGGTAAAAAATTATCCAGTTTTCCCTCGAGTTATTCAAGAATGGGCAGTGAAGCCTAAGCTAAACATTCTTGTGAGGCTTCAGGGTTTACCCAAAAAACCAGGCTGGACTTGTGGATTCTTGTACCTCCACACCAGGTCTGATGCTGTCCTTTCAAATGCATCCCAGGAGGCTTTTGCCAAAGCCACCGTGAGTGCAGCTGGCTCAGCCGAAGGTGGCAGGGTTGTCCACCCTCCCAGATAACTCCTCTTGCCATGTGCATGGATAGTCCCACAGTGAGAGTGAAGCACGTTGTCCATCTGACCTGCTGTCCCTCCTTTGCCTGTCTCCAAGAAGAGAGCCCCCAGCAGCCCATTAACCCTTTCCAGACCCACATGGGCTCACACATGTGCTTTTTAGTGGCATGATTCTTGGCAAGAGAGACAACCTTAATATTGCTGTTGGACCTATGTGCACGTCTGTTGTTCATCATGCGTGAATTAAATGAACGACCCTGAACTGGAGAGAGAGAAAATAATGATTGCCATATTGTTTCCAGCAGTCCTCGAGAAAAAGTAGCTGTTTGAACTTTCCCCTAAAGACGCTTCTCCCTCTTGCAGTGATTTTAAAATCTTGGGTTTCTACCCTTTTCAAGGTGATTAATATTGTAATGATACCTTTTCTACCTTCCCCTCCCCAGGGGAGTGGGCGAGCAGGGGAAGGGAGGCAGGACAGAGAGAAGGAACTTTTCAAAACCAGCTCCATGTGCAGCAGTAAAAGGCGTGATAGCTGCTTCTTCTTCTCTTCTCTTCTCTGGTTTCCAGCAAATTCCCTTGTGCTTTCAGGTATTTCATTATGTTTTGTTTTTAATTCCTCTTCAATGCACATATTGACATGTTTCTTTCTGTCTATTTCTGTCTTCCCTTACCCGGTAAAATGATCCCAGTGGGAAGGTGAAGGTCCAAATAGAAGGTGGAAGGAAGGAAAGCATCTTTCCTCATTACTGAGAGCCAGACTGATTGATAGTGTGTGACTGAGGCAAAGACCCTCTTTGGGGTGGAGATCGTAGCCTCATCCTTAACATAAGGACAGGCAAGAGGCTGAAACTCAGAATGGGGACTGCATTTGGAATGTATGACTAATTGTGGTGATTGTCTGGCCTTCTTCCCAAAAATTAGGGGAGAAATGCTGTAGCGGGCATTGTTTTCATCCTACAGGATATTTCAGGTGCTGTGCTTTGAGACTTAGGAAAAGATGCATCCCTCTACCACTGGCAATTAGAGCTGCCTGTGACCAGAGATGACCTTCTTAATGCTGCTTTTGACATCTGCACCTGGGTGGATCTTGCTCCACAATCTTGAAATGGATAGTAGGAAAAAAAGCAGCAGAAAAATGAGACAATCCTTCACATTGTTTGGACTGTCAGTAATAAATCCTAGGGAGTGGAAAAGGCCTTCTTTGTTGGCAGGGTGATCCCATCATCTTGATATAAGAAAGAAATATTACAGAGTAAGAAGAAAAAAATCATGATAATCAGTCAAACTTCCCCAGGGAGGTGTTTGAGGTGCTACATAGTCTTGTCTGGGCTCCCTTTCCCATCAAAGCTTGGACCAGATGAACTTTTGAGCTCTCTTCCAGCCTGGGCTGTTCTGTGATTTTGTGATCATCAACATGTTGGTGGCCGGGTGTCATTCAGCTCCTGCTGAGTGAATCTGTGCTGCTTGCACATCTTTCCTCTATTATCTGGCCTCCTTGAAATCTGACGCTGCAGTTTTAGGGCTTTTTGGGAGTTCCTTAGGATTACCTATGTGGCTCTGTCTGCTGGACTTTCCTCTGAGCTGTCTCATTTGATCAAAGATGTGGCTCTGGAACCTGCAGTGAGTGGAAAACCTTCATTCCTGACTGAGAACAGACTGTGCAAGCTCAGCTTTGGAAGGAATTTCCCTCTGGTCAATAATCTGGCTCAGTCTGGTGGCTTCCTGGAGCAAGGACAGCAGGTACAGAGATCTGAACTCTACCTCCAGTGCTGCTGTATTCTGTCCCTCAGTTAATCACATGTAGGATGTGGGTCTGGGATAACTCTGCTGTTTTCAGTCTGATAATCCACAATGCACTGTTAGAAGTTCCTAGAACAGTTTGGTTCAAAGGAGAAAATTAAAAACTAACACCCCTCATTCTTCTTTGATTTGGATCAAATTACCAGTGGGAAGGTCCCTTAATTTGCTCAATATGAAAAGCATTCCCAGGATAGAAATGTTGGAGAAGGGGATCATGAAAGCTGAGACAAGATGTAAGGGTGTCACAAACAGAGGCCAAAGTGGAAGAGAATAGAGAATTGGCCAAGAAAATGTCATCAGTGACCCTTGTGAACACTGTTTTGTTGGAATGGGGAGGATGGAAATCAGCTTGGAGAGGATCCAAGATGCTGGAGGCAAGGATTACACCTGCTGTGCTTATCTTGCCCTAAACAACTGATGAATCCAGTTCCTCTAGAAGCTTCTGAAACAATGCCGGGCCCAGAAGACACACCAATGTGAACATTTCAGCAAGGACCTTTGCTCTTTAAATTGCAAAGAGTTTTGAAATCTAACACAGGAGATAAGTCAGCTGCCTTTGTGGGTTTCCGGGGTTTTTTTGGTATCGTTATTTGATTCTGCTAATATGTATTGTAAAGATAAAACAGGCCCAGTCTCAGATACTGGGAATCCACGAGGAGGCAAAAAAGACGAGGGAGAGCTGACAAGTGTCATGGGAAGAACCAGAACAAGGGAAAAAGTGAGCAAAACTGATGGCAACTATAATAGGGTCTGATAGCTTAGGTGGGCAAAGTTTGGGCTTGGAAAGGGTCATGAATTTCCTGGCTTCACAGGAGACTGAAGACAACATCACTCAAAGCCTTCTCTGCTCCAGGATGCAATTTCCTCCCCGTCCTACTGACGGATCCTTTTCTGCTGTGTATATTTTTCTTTCAACCAGCTCAGCAAAAGTACTGAAAACTGGCAAGGCAGCTCAGAACAGTAAGAGGAGATCTTGTACAAATTCTTTCTTCCTTCACAGGTTGTTGAGACACAGTGTAACAGAAGATTACAGATAAAAATGGCATTTTCTGTCAAAGATAGTAAAGTAGTATTTCCACAGCTGACCAGCTGCAGTGCATGTGTCCTGGCAGGTCCTAAAACCAATTTTTATACATCTCTCCAGAAAACAAATTAATTTGACTACTGGCATAAGCAGTATGCCAGTACTTAACCTTGATGCTTGCTGTAAATGAAAGAAATGCCTCAATATAAGCAAGGGGTCAGATTGTCCATCTTGGTGGCTGTTTGGTACAAATTTTCCGTTACTTAACAAAATATCCAGACTCTCTGTGTATGAGCCCTTATTTACCCCTGCAGATAACACAGACCCTCAAAAGGGTACCCTGCTGACGGTAAAAGAACAATCATTTGTGCTTGAAGTGTGTAGTGCACAGTTGTGGAGAAGTGATTGCTTTGAGAAGCACTTTGCTGGCTGTGGACACACCACACTTTTAGTTCTTTTGAGGGAGGAATCATTGGAATTCCCTCCCGAGTGCTGTAAAGAGCAGTGATTCCATGCAGCCTCCCTAAGTGAGCCAGTCACACGTAACTCTGAAGTCAGTAAGGCTCCTTGAGATGTGGGTCCTTTTAGCCACTTCATGTGGACAGGTGGCTTGTGGCAAATGTCCCTGACCTCCCCCAAAAGCTGAGCAGAGCAAGTTCTGCTGCCATCTCTGTTTCAGGTGATTTGTAAGGGAGGCTGTGGCTCCTCCACAGGAACTCCTGGAGTGGTTGTAGGGTCTCTCCCCTGGCCTCATGTAACCTGACTCAGGTTTGGAATAGCGTGTCATCATGAGCTCATCTAAAAAAGTTTCAGATTGTCCTTGTGGAAGACTGGCTTAGCTGACCTCCAGGGGTCTCTCCCGACCTACATTTTCCTGTGATTCCGGGCCGGAATGGTAGCGAGCTCAGGACCTCTGCAGCACAGGCTACTTTTATTTCCACTGAACGTGAATAGGAGCATTGTGTGGATACCCAAAGGCCCTGACAGACAGGCCCTGGCAGTGACTGCAGCTTCTTCTGGCCTCAGCTCTTGGTCCCTGTCTCTGACAGAGAATCTGGTGCTCGCAGCGGCAGGGAAGGTGTGAGCTGGAGCAGATGAGGATGCTCAAATTGCTTGTTCCTACAAGCTGCTTGTCATGGGCCAGTCATGTTTTAGACCATGGCAGCCAAATGCTCAGATAATGGGAGACAGAGCTCTAGCTTTACACAGCCAAGCTTGGAAAATGAAGCCAAAGTGACTTGGGCTTGACTTGAGTGTGGAAAAGGGATGCTGCAGTCCTCCACTGTCTGAATGCTAAACAAAGCACAGCATGGCCCAGAACCCAAATGCTTATGCAGTCTCCCACCTCTGAATACCAGCTTTGAATTGGCTTTGATTTTTATTGCATATTTGTCCACAGCAGCTGTCAGAAAGTTTAAAAGCTAGAATTACTGCTGGAATAAATACATCCTTCCAAACCCTTGCTATGGCTCTCCCCGTTGGGAGTTTATGTAATGTACTGAGTGGTACAAAAAGTATGCAGAGAGAACATTCTGCTTCCTGGAGATTTCAGCTTGGTTTGACAGCTCCATGCTGACTCACTCTCAGGACCTGGGTTTAAGCTCTGTAGCAAAGCACTGAGGGCTGGGAAGCACAGCCGTGGACATTGCCACAAATGGATGTGAAACCAGGCTCTTACCATCCTGGGTGACTTTTTGCCTGGGCAGTGCAAATGCCACGGCATTCAGCCAGATGCCAGCTTAGAGCAAGGGCTGCTTTAGGTGAAGAACCAGAAAAGACCTCAAAGTGGCCTCAAAATGCTGGAGGAAGATGAACATTTCTTTTAGTGCTATTTTTATCCAATATTCTAATTTTGTCTTGTTCTCTTACACAACTTTCAGAGTTACAGCTGAATAAACTTTCAGGGAAGAGAAATATTCCTAATAGAGCTCTAACTTTCTCCAGACTGAGTCTCTGAAATCATCCATAAAAGGTTTCCAGTCCATGTATGTGGCATAGGACCTTTGTCTGATAAGGAAAGGGTAGAAAGAGATTTAAGCCCTGTAAAAACTGAGATTGTTCCTCCATGGCAAAAGGCAATTATTTTGTTTGGGTTGGATGGAGTTTAGTGAGATGGGGTCAGCACAAGAGAAGCCCTTCTGCCCCTGCTCTCCCAGATGTGCTCCTGGCCTGGTCCTGCTGCCCCTGCCCACACCTCCTTGAGCTCTGAGCACACACAGAGGAATTTGGGGTGCATTCAGCTCCGTCTGCCTCCTCTCCTGTCAGTTCAAGCTCCAGCAGTGGAAAGAAGGGAGATCTGGTCCTATTCCCTGCTTCAGAGCTGATGGATGCCCTGGGCAGCTGCTGTGCCTGCCCTTGGAGCAGACCGCTGGAGCTATGGGAGTTAGGGAGCAGTTAACTGAACTGAACTGTGCTCTGGCTCTTCCCTGCCCTTCAGGGGCCGTGTGAGGCAGCACACGAGTTAGCAAAACATTGAGGATTTTCTAATGCTCTCCAGGGACCAGGTGGGTCCCTGGCGAGTTAGCAAAACATTGAGGATTTTCTAATGCTCTCCAGGGACCAGGTGGGTCCCTGGCGAGTTAGCAAAACATTGAGGATTTTCTAATGCTCTCCAGGGACCAGGTGGGTCCCTGGCTGCTGCAGGATATGGCCTGAGAAAGGCTACCTTTTCTTTTCCCAATTCCCTTTTCATGTTAACTCTGCAGGAAGAAAATCACCAGATGTCTTCTTGAGCCCCTCCCTGCGTCTAAATGGGGAATGCTCAGTGCGGCATCCCAGAAAAGCCAGTCTGGTGACCAGCCAAACGTGAGGGATGGGCAAAACAAGGGCTTGAAGAAATGTGAAATCAGCAAAGAATGTCTGTAAAGGCAATGCACCTGTACCCCAGTAACTCTTTTTTATAAAAAATGACAAGGAAACTTCAGTGGACCAGCTGTTCAATCTTTTTTTTTAATAACTGAGAAAATTTATTAACAAAGATATAAAGCAAAATGACAGGACTGGTGAATTAGAATGTTTTCTAGCTGTCTGTCTTCCCCCAAAACACAGCCTACACTTGGGTGGTAGTTTAAACTTGTCTAATGTACCTAATGCAGATGCAAAGCCCAGCGAATCCAGTGGGAGGTTTTCCACTGGCTTCTTTAGACTTTGGATGACTCCTAACTCTGTAGGCTAAATAACATACACGAGTAATCAACATTTGCCCCTTCTTGGAAACCCATCAGCCCAAAAGGGCTGTGGCCCACGTGTTTGTTGTGTGTTTGTTGTTGCATCTTTCTCTGACACTCTGTAAGGAAAGTGCAGATCATCAGGACACGATGCGGCAGCACTTGAGATCTTGGCCGTGGAATTGTTTATTGAAGAGTGACAGACTGCAGCACATCCCTTTCAGGAATGATAAGCAAAGGTTTATGCAAGCTCACATCTGCACTTGGCTGGGCACAATAATGTCGTGTTCCTGATTAGCCATAAATTCCTCTGAAGCACTCGCTGAAATAGGAGCGCCCGTGGTGACTGATTTCTGCTGCACAGCTTGTGTTGTTTCCACTGCTCCAAACTCGGTGTGCAGCAATGAAATATAGCCCTGTAGAAGTGCTGGGCCTTTTTATTTTCTGCTCTGTTTCTGCTGCTTGCACTCTGCCAAATATTATGATTTTTTAGGCCCTATTAGAGGTAAGTGTTCAAGGCCAGATTGGATGGGATTTGAAGCCACCTGACTATGGCAGGTCTCTCCCAACCTAAACCATCCTAAAAGGGAGTGTGAAATGTTTTTCTACAATCTTCTCATCTAGCTCACCTGTGGAGAGTCAAATCATCTTTAACCCAGTGCTAAAAGGTCCCTTTTCTCCTTGGGACCGATCCCTTTCTCAAGCAACACTGCCCAGGATTAACACAGTGAGGCTCAATCTGGATGGGCCATGTGCTTTTCCTTGGACACTTGTCTTGGGTGATCTGATCCCATCCCCAAAGCCCTGTGTCTTCCCGGTTCTGTCACAGCCTGCAGCATCTCTGGCTATTGCAGTAGACTAACAGTATTTAGGGCTTTGGCAGCAGACAAAGGCAGGGTTTTGTCACTGTCCCAGAACCCCCCATGGTTGTAAAAGAGATTTCCATAGCTCTTGTGACATGTAATCCACAGAGGGTTTTCTGTGTACTGCATCTCCCTGAAGACCAGTAGTGATTTCCTCAGGGTGAGAGGTTAACAAAGGCTTCTTGCACCATGAAAGCTTTTTTCTAACACTAGAAGCAGGGCTTTGGTATTAGAAATTGCCCTAAGAATGTAATTGGACAACACATTAGTAGCCGTTCACTGGTGTGTCTTTATATCTAGATTATGTCACTGTTCACCTTTTTTTTTCATGGTCTCCTAGTCTCTTATTGCCTCCCAGAATTTTTGGGATGTTTAAAAGACGGCCAGGTCTGAAGACAGCAGGAAATAGGGAGCAAACATCTGTAGAGGGCTGAGAACAGTGTTTCCTTCCATAAAGTATGTCTACTTGCCCTGAATCCAGGGATAACAGCTAGTCTGACATAACAATAATATAAACTGGCTTTCTGCCTTTTCCAGAGTTAACTTTGGATCCCAGATACGAAGCCTGGACAGAGAAAAGACAATTGTCATGTCTGTCCTGGTGTTTCCTGTGATTTATTGAAGCTCATCTGATACAGCTACAGCTTGTTCTAATATTGATCTTTAATATCTGATGAGAATTCCCCAAAGAGTCCTTCTGGATGGGAAATGCAGCCTGAGCAGAACCAGCTTCCATTTGAAGAGGGGAAATTGAGGTACCAGGACACCGATTATTTGGAAGCAAGGAGTGAACTCACATGTTCTATGTCAGTACTATTATTCTTGCAAATGGCTCAGGAAACAGCCAGTGGGATGTGCAGACTTTTCTGCATTTACGAGTAAAACCTGGAGCTCCTCTGTGTGAATTAGAGCAGTCAGAGAGAAACTATCAGCTAAATCTGAGAATGAACTGAGGATCAGAGAGGGTGCCCCCATGACTCCTGTTCAGCAGCTCTGTATATTGTTTTAAAGGACCCTTATGCAAGAATTATGCTGCCTTCTGAAAGAGGAGATTGTTTTACTTAGTTGTTGTGGGAAGGTCTTCAAATTACAGCCCTTCCTGCTTATATTATGGCGTTCTAGGGTTCATCCTGCTGCAGTTGCCCTGTGCTGTAGGGAATGCAGGATCCATGGCAGATAAATCCACAGCCAAAGCCTGTTGTTACAACAGAAGTCTCTTGCCAGAGAGTCTGAGTTATTTCAGAGCTTCTCACTACAGCTGAATGCAGTTAATACTTGTGTGTGCTCTGGGAAGTGTGTGGGAGACAGGTCAGAGTGTCCTGGAGCACAAAGTCACTGTGTGGCTCCGCAGCAGGTACAGCATCGGATGGAGACCGCGGTGACAGGGGCTGGCTCCAAACTAACACTCCTAGCCACACTCTGCCTGGAAGGCTCACTTGTGCCTAATTCCAGCACCACAAGGTGAGCCACTTTCCAGGGAGATTGAGGGGAAAGAGGGAAATTCTGTCTGGGAAGTGTGATGATCCCAATGGAAACTACAGCAGTAATCCTGAACAGGATGAAACATTTGTGTCTTGAAATTCCCATTCATGGGTCTTCCAGTCCTGACAGCACATGTCCCTATTTCCATCAGTGGCCAGCCTCCTTGGGTGGATTCCCAGCCATTCCTGTCACTGGTGCACCACCCTTTTCACTGCCTGGGGAGACTACAATGTGTCAGAGGAAATATAGCTCACTCCTTATCCATTGCAAAACCAGGGATGTGATGCAGAGCTGCATCTCCCATGAGGTATGATGGTACTTGGGCTTGGAAACATTTTAGTTTTGTCTCAAAAAATTCCTATTTTTAGAAAAAGAAATTTCTGACCCACTTTCTAACCTGCTGCAGTTGAACATGAAGGTTCATGATCTCCACAAGGTGGGGGGGTTCACACACAAGCGTAACTTCACAGAGCTCTGGTTGTCCAAGAAATAACAGATAGAAATTACTCATAAAGAACCGAGTTGAGAGCAGTCTTGAAAAAGCATAGCAAGGAGTATAAGGTTGGAGCTTTTCAAATCTCCTGGAATCATCTCCTTTCCTGAAGAGCACAGAGAGAGCCTGATGGTCCTAGGGTGAGGAGCAGAGGAGGTGGGCGCTTCACATCCCAAGTCTGGTTTGAAGTTGGCTTGGCAGCATCTTTCAGTGGATAAAGGCTTTTGTATGCCTGCTTTGACTGCTTTGATGCACAAACAAAAAATTAGGCCGTGTGTGGAAATTAAAATGTCATAAATCATATTCAAACCTTTTGAAGCAGCCATTTCAAAGATGCAGCCCTCAGGCCTGGCTGCAGATCCTGAGCCCTTATCAGGATAAGGGGCACGAGCCTGAAGCCTGGCACCCCTGGCCTTGGCTGCAGAGTGGTTTCTTTGCTGGGTACATGGCATTTCTCAGGCTGTGCTCTGGGCAGGCCATGCTATATTTAAATACGTTTTGCTGGTGAGGGAGTAAAGGGCCTCTAGAGCTGTAACTTCCTAAGGGCTATTCTGCAGATTCCTTCCTCCTTTCTTTTTTTTGTTTTCCTTTAAAGGAAACTCTCAATCTTCTTAGGAAATAATCTTTTGTTTATGTCATGAAAAAAGCTGTGCTCTCCTGGCTGGGAGGGTGGAAGAGCCAATAGGAAGAAGTGCCACTTGTGCGTTTCGATACAACCAAGCGTGTCTTAAATAAACATATGTTTATTTTTCTACCTTTCTGTTGAATTGCATCCTTGCCAACATAGAAGGTAAAAGTATCCAGTTCAAAGGAGGCAACTGCAAGCATAGGCTGACATCCTGTTGTAAATATAGAACTGGCCTCATGACAATGCCCTGCTCGGAAACAATGGGAGCTGGGAGAGAAATGTGTGAATTAACATAGTCGAGGCAAATGATGAACAGCTGATGGAGGAAAAGAGCCGTGGGCCAGGCTGCCAGCTCTCATGGCTGCTTCTGAGCTGACCTTTGTCCCCTTCACAGAGCTGTGTGATGTCTCTGCTGTGCTCGTGTGCCAGCTGTGATGCCACCCTGGCGGCACCAAGGACACAAACCACAGAAGAGATTGCCCTGTCCCCTTGCTCAGACTGGGGCAGAGCAGAAGCTTTCATCTGCTTTTGCCTCTGTCCCACCTTGCTGACCGGACACGTGGCCTTGGTGCTTGGATCAGGATCTGAGGTGCAGCAGTGGGGAAGCTGCAGCCAGCCTGATTCCCTGCCCTCAGGGCAGTTCTGAACAAACCCCTGTGGCCAGGTTATATCCTCCCTCCATCATGTATTGGAATGGGCAGTAGACACCCATTTCCACGAGCAGGATGAGAGCCACAGGCAGTGCTGAGACAAAAAGCAGGTTTATCCCAGTCTGGCTCTGCCATGAGGAATCAGAGTTCCAGGCTAAGAAGGAACCTTAGTGATACTTCCTGTGATACCTGAGAAACCTGCCATGACTTAGTAAGAAGCAGCCTGTGGCTGTCAGTGGTTCTTGGCTCTGGCTGGGGGCCTGGCAGAACTCACCAGCTCCTGTCCCAGCGAGGAGCAGGCTGGGATAAGAAAGGAACCTGGGGTGAGACAGGGACTGCGTGCCTCTACAGCTGGTTTTCACGTTTACAACGTGCTTGTGGGGGCATTGTTGTGACCTTTTGGGCACTGATGGCTAAAGTGGGTGCACCCCCATGAATCCAGGCGAGATTTTCCCTTTGGTGAATCCCTTGTATAAAATGTACTGAAGTTGAAAAACTTGCCAGAGGGAAGCCTAGTTAACTTACGTTCATCCTTGTTTTTCTTTGACTAACTACAGTTTTTTTGTGACTGTCACGTTGAAAATGAATGGCTTGAGCTGGCAAGTATCCACCTCACTTTTGTCCTAAGCCACCTTCAGCTCCCAGGCTGAGCCAGCAGGGCAGCGGCCACAGCGATAGCAAGTGACTGTCACCAGTTTATCTTATCTAGCACAGGGAGTGTGGCATTCGAGAGCTGAAGCCCTGGGTTTTCTTTCCTTCTCTTTCTGTGCAGCACAGGGTGTGCCCCATTTGACCTAAATATTTGTGAAGTTACATCCTTGGGACAGGCTGACAAAAGGTTATAAACTCATTTGTTTTCATCTTTTCCTAAGGCGGGCAGGCTGCAGCGAGGCATCGCAGCAGCCTCACGTGGGTGCCTCACACCCTCCCCTGAACCAGCTGGTGCTGGCCAACTTCTGAGACAGGGCTGTGGGCCTAATCCACATGAACATTTCCTGCTTCCTTACCCAGAGAGACTGGCAGCTGTTGCCTCATCACCTTCTGTAGCCACGGATGTGGAGGTACCATTGGAGAGAAGAAGCAAATAGTGTCACGGGAGATCAGGTGTCATGCCATTGTCAGAGGGGCTCTGTGTGTTCTTGGGTGTGATGAAGAGCTCAGTGAACCCCAGAGAATCAGCACAGTGCTGTGGGGGTCAGGGTTTTCCCATTGACATCAGTGCCATTAGGTTCCTTCGCACCTGCACCATCAGCTGTGCTCATCTTTGGAGGAAAATGGGAAAGAGTGAGTTTTGCATGTTAGTGGAAAGAAACCAGGCAGCTTATCCCAAAGGTGAAGTGTGTGCTCATAGTAACACCAGTTTTTACATCTCCCCAGCACTGTTCAACAGCATCTGCACTGAATTATGGTTGTGGCACCGCTGTTTCTTTTTGGAGCAGAGAGGAGTGAGGTGCAGCTTTGGAATTTAAGCATAAGACAGAGCAGAAGGCGTTTTTCCACTCCAGTCTTGGCTTCGACAGTGGTCAAATTCCACAGCAACTTCAAGAGGCTCTCCTAATGTGGGTGCCAGCTGTGCCCAACTTCTGGGCTCCCCTGGGTGTGAGCTTGGTCCTGGCTGTGCAAAGATGCTTGTGCAGGGAGCAGTCCCAGGAGTGCGTGGGGAACAGTGCTGTGCCTCAAGCCAATGTTGCATTAAAGACCCATGGAACTGGGCAGCAAACAGTGAGGATAAAAGACAGATGATATTCTAGAATTCTGTGGTTCTGTGAGTGTCTTGTCTTTCACAGTGCATTTTAGTTTTTAGGCTGCAGCACCTCTGTGCTTGTGCACCACTCCCTATTATACTTAGAGAGCTCCCTTATGCTGCCCTACCAAGCAATCTCTCTTCTCAAAAAGCTGAACAAATCTGCAGCCAAAGTGTTTCGGAGTCAGTGCACAGTTTCCACGAAACCTCCTGACTATGCTGGCGTTTGGAGCCCCTGCTCTGAAAGAGCAGCTTCCCCTTGTATGATATCAGTGGGCAGAGGTTTGAGGGGGCACTGGTGCATCACTGCAGATCTGTCAGCTGGTGGGTGGAAGGGAGGTCCCAAAGCATTCTTGGGAGCGGTGGGTGAGTTACTGCAGGAGTCAGTGCAGGCCAGAAGCAGAAACACGCAGGGTATGAGGCTGGTGCTGCCTGTGATTTGCAATGTGTGACCGCCGTGCTGTGAGCTTGATCCCACTGTTTGCCATACTCCGTTATCAGGCTGCTCAAATGTTTTCCATTAGCTGATCCTTAACCCTTTGCAGATACAGACCAACCTTCCACTGGAACCAAGAGCCAGATCAAAAATAAATTCTTCATATTTTTTGTTTGGAGGATTTTTGCAATCACTGTCTCCCCACATCATTAAAAACATGTGAAAATCATTTAGAAAGAAGCAGCAACCAAAAACCCTCTTCTCTCAGACAGGTGATATTTAAGAAGAACAAAATACCTGTGAAACAAAATGATTTGAAAAAACCTGTAGGAGAGGCTCAGAATCCAAGATTAGGGGTGAATTTCTTTGAAAACTGACCAAGGGATTCATTCAGTGACGGAAGTGCCATTTGAAAAAAACAAGCAGACTTCCTGGAGCAGGCTAGACACACCTAGGCAGGTCAAAGAGAGTTGAGTGCTTGATGGGTATAGAGGCCCTTCCCTATGGAACTGATAAAGATTCGCTGAAAGAATACATGGGTATAAGATTTCTGGGTTCTCATCAGAGTGTTTTACCATTCTCAGGGTAAATCTGTCTTTTCCTTGTAGCTGATCTGAATCTCCCATGCTGCAACTTTAGCTGTGCACCTTTGAGACAGCAGGTTTGATCTTCTCTGTTAGCTCATAACCTCATGGAAGCTGCGATTCCCCATCGCTGTCTCATGCCATGTGCTTTGGCCTCACTGGCTCCTTCCCCTTCCTCAGGGCTGTGTCCTGGGAAGCCCAAAGCTGGATGCAGTATCCAGACTTGGGCTCCCCAGTGCTGAATATAGGAGCAGAACCACTTCCTTCAACCTGCTGGTTACTCTCTCTCTGCTGTGGCCCAGTACAAAGCCACATTTTGTCCCTGGAAGGGCACATTGAGTGAGGCTTAGTTGCAATGTAATAAATATCCCTCTCTCCCTCTGGCAGGCAGATCTGCAAAATGTCCCTGACTGACCTCCTGTGAGTCTATATAAGCATCAGGGCCACATAAGGACTTGAGCAATCTTGTATAGCTTCTCTTTTTTTGTGCAGTTCCATGTTGCATCCAGCCTCTGATTGACCGGGGCATCAAAGCCTGGCTTTAAGTGTTTGTAAGGTCACAGCAAAATCAGCAGCAAAAGCAAAAACTTGTCTGCTCCATGGAATTACTGGCCCAGGATCATTTGTTCCCTGAACACTGGTTCAGGTCTCTGGGAAATGCAAAGGTCTGGGAGAGGTCTCAAGGGAAACAGTGTCCTTCACGTGTAGTCTTATTTCACTGATCTTGGAAGACTGGCTGTTCTTGACCACTGACTACTCTCTCTGATTGCAAATGAATAAATAAACAGGAATGCAGCTGGAGCAAGGACTGAACAGACCGGACAAACTCCCGTGTAGAAGCTTTCCATCCCAAAGAACCTGCACATTGATAACTGATTGACAAATTTATTATTTGTGTTGCCTGTGGGGGTGGAGAGCTGAAATTCTAGGAGTAAAAGGGGAATCTGTGGGGACTCCCAAAGTGATATTGTTATGTCCTGAATCTACAGCCAGATCCCCAGCTGTTGAGCACCAGTGAGACTCCACTGATACACATTTTGCCCCATGTTTAGGAAGGTATTTTTTGGGTTGTCCCAAGGCCATCCATGTCAATCCTCCTGCTTCTGCCCAGCTGCTCTGTCCCAATTCTTTGCCTGGGGTACACAAGACTTCCTTTGCTCTTTGGCCTCAGCCTTGGGTGTGCTTCCAGCCGTGCTCTGCCACCACATCTGGTGGCACTGGAAATGGAAGTCCCATCAGCCACCCCACCAATGTCACAGAGCCCACGCTGGGGCCACGCTGTGACCTTGGATCACCTGTGCCAGCAGGAGGGTGAGGTTCTGTGTGTGTGTGAGCCAACCAGGTGCTCTCAGCCCAAGCCCTGAACTTTTGCACCATGCAAAGGGGAAGGTGGATGATTTGGTGGTGGTGGGAAGCCTGAGAATACAGCAGCATTCCTGTATCCAGACTAGGTGGGGCAGCGACAAGGGGATATTAGCTCTCCTTAGCAGTGTCTGAAACTTCCTTGTATTGTTTGTCCAATGCTAAGAGCTTCCCCCCAGCACTAAAAATAGCTTTTTGTTTGCAAGTTCACTTTGCATTCACGTTTCCTCTCTTGGTTTTCTCAAGAAGTTCCTTGATATCTTTAAATTTGCTTGACCAACAGGAACAAAAGGCAGCAAAAGCCTCCCTGTGTGAAGATGGGGAGGTTTTCACCTCAGAAAGAGAGAGGGGGAGGCAGCTTTTAATATCTCTTTATATTTAGTGCAGGTTTGATGGGTGAGAGCAAACACCACGCTCAGCCTTTATTCTGTTTACCCAGTGAGAGCAGAAAGGGAATGCATTGTCCTCCTGGGATCCCAGGGAAGAGTTGGCAGTGATACCATATAGTGAAAAAGTGTTGTTCTCAAAAATACTCGAGCAACCACCAAGCAACAGAAATCACAGTGACTCTTAGCTCTACCCTTGGCAGCTGCTATCTGGACCAGATGTTGTCTTAAGTAAAAGGGAGATGCTGTTTTCTGGAACAGAGGGATATATATTATTTTCTGACATTATTGCTCGATCGATTTCTTTTAAAAATAATGCCTTGTAGAATGTTAATAAATAGCTGTTTATTTTGACAGCAGTGTCAAGAGCATGCTAATGTGTTATTGTTTGGACTGTGGACACTTAAGATGTATAAAGGGAGTTTGTGTTGCTGGTTCCAGGGAAGCAGGAGGTTTTTGCTCATGGTGGACCCGGTCCAGAGAATGTGCTTTACATATGGGTGTTTATATCTTGCTCTGTCTGTAAGAGTTCATTTGCCTGATGAAAGATTGTTTGCTAGCACTCTAGGAGCTGGCAGGGAGGTATTTATACCATTGTCAACTCTGATAAAAGTTTCAGATGTTACAAAAGCTCTTGGATTATATTGAGGGGAAAAGAGAATTAATTTAATCTGAATTTCTTCTGAATTTGTTAGTGTTCAAAAGTGATCTGGCCTGCAGGCCTTGGAATCTGGAATGACCTACTTGTTTTCTATTGCGGTGAACCTGGCTCGAAGCCAGGCAGCTCTGTCTGATCACAGGAGTGGGGAGCTCACTGTGGCACGGGAGACCAGGCTGTGCCTCGGGTAAGGCAGCTCGGGCAGTGGTTGCTGTTGATGTAGATGCATCTGATAACTCACCCTGGCTGCAGGAAGATCACAAAACTCAGCTCCTGGGTGTGAGTGTAAAATCACAGGGCTGGAAAAGCCCTTCTAAAGGGTCACCTCCTCCCCCTTGTTCTCTCAGATGTGGAGCAAGAGCAGCTGGTGATGGAGACCCTGAGGCAGCCCTGTCCTATCCCCACTGCCTGGAAAGCGTCCCCCATGGTACAGTCCCAGCCTTTCTGGCTTCAGCTGCCTTCTGGAAACTGCAGTGGATGTGGCTGTACTGCAGCACGAATACTCAGTCCTTCTGGACGTATTGCAGCTCTTCTGACCGCCTTTAGGTAGCAAATATTGCAGTGCAACCACTGCTAGGCTATTTCAGTATCTATAACCCACACGGGAAGGGAAAACAGATCTATTAAACAGAGCCCTTTATTCATACAAAAAGAAGCCCTGGAGACATGTGAATATCAGTTCTTTGGAGAAGGGACATATTCTCAAATCAACACTTGTGCCGGAGCAAGTGACCAGTGTGTGGCTGAAACATCTCCACCTCTTTGAGGATGAGCCCCAAAGATCCCAGGAGTTACAGCAGCAGGAAAAGTCACAGTCCTTTGCCTTTGTGACACATTACGCATTGAAACAATACTTCCTCTGCAAAGGTCATGGCACTGGGTTGTGCAACTAGCCTTATCAGCAAGTAGGCATATTATAGATGAAATGTAGGCTCTCATACATGTGAGAATGTTCCCTGAGACAGCACCTGAATTTATGGCGTGCTGGTAATAGGTGGATACATTTTCCACCAGGAACAAGTATAATAAAATCAGATTGCAACTGAAACTAAATGCTAAATTGAATCATAAAATTCAAATAAAAACGAAGTGCTGGTGGACTCCCATCTAAATCGTATTCAATTAAAGAAACTGTTGAGGCCAAAACTGCTCTTGAAGCAATTGTGAAGGACAGCCCAATAACAAGTCAACATTTGAATGAATTACTGTCCCTCGAATCCCCTTGAATTCACACAAAGGAATGGCCTTTTCAGCTGGTGTTTCTGAATTCTTCTGCCTGTCTGCATGCACAGACTCAGGTTATTTTGGGTGGTTTGGGGCTGGTGCAAGGCTCTGTCCAGGGAGGGTGTGCAGCAGTGCCTGATGAGATCACTTGAGCCCTTCCAGGTTTGGGTGCTCTGCTCACTTCTAGGACAAAGCTTCACAAAGCAGAGGGTTTTTTCTCCAGATAATAACGAAAGAAGAGGTTGCTGAGAGCAAATGGTCCTTAGTCCATCTGGCACGTGCAGCTTAGGGATGTGGTAATTTTGCACTAGGTGCTGTTACCCCTGAACACGTTTTTGCCTGGGCTCCTACCAGTGCCTTGAGATGAGGGATCTCTGACTTCCACAGGAACAGTGTCTTAATGAACTACTCTTTCAAAACATTATTTTTTATTCAGGTGGGAATCTGCCAGGATTTTTTTACTTATGCTTTATTTTGGCATTTTCTTGCAGTTTTAATTATGTAAAATGTTTGGTAGAGGAATTTTCTGATTAGGTTTTCGTAATCAGAAAATGTTAATCTAAGATAACCTGCCTATGTTTGTATGTACAAGGACTGGTTCAGTAAATCTCCCAGTCCTGAAAACATTTCCAAGTGGTTTCAAATATGGAAAGCATGAGATCTGGATTTTTTTTTTTATAGTTTTATCTTGCTTTGCTGTTGCCTGTAGCATTAAAAACAGAATGAACATTTCAGCTGATCCACACCATTTCCTCTCCTCAGACAATCCCTTTGCAAGGATTTTGAAGCTCTGGTTTTCCATTCCATCTCAGGGCAGTAAAGCACTCCCCTGGCTCTGGTCTTGTGTGAGCAGGAAGATTTACTGAAGCTTTCTGACAACTCAATCTGAGTTCCGGTTAGGTGGAAGAAATCCTCACTGCAGGGACATCTCAGCTGACTACACTGCCATTCACCACTGTGTTTTTAGTGCAGTTCTGGTTGTCAGAACAATCACAGAGTTCTGCACACTTTCAGACACCCCTTGTTCCCAGAACAGAGCAGTGGCCCCTCTTTTCAGTAGAAAACCCACTCTTTTCCTTTCCCCCTCTTTGTCATGGAGCCTAAAACTGGTTTTGATGGACCAGACCTGTTGAGAGGCCACGGGAACAAAACCAGGAAGAAATAAAAAAGGTAAAATGTGATATACTGGGATACCTGGCTTTACCTGTCCTATGAGATCTTCAAACACTGCTTAGTTACCAGAGGACAGAAATGTAGAAAATAGCAGAGCCCTTACAAATAACTGGAGTTTGGGGGGACAGGTTAGAAGGGAAGCGAAAGGAGAAGGGAGAAGAAACCCTATATGCAAAAGATTTTGCTAACCTAGACATGTTTGAATTAAGCCAAGCACTTCCTTGGAGCCAGATGTTTTCCAGAGAACCACAACTCCTCTGTGCACCTGAGTGACAGATGCCAGCTGAAGTGCCTGTTTCCTCTGGAGGAAATGGTTTGCTTTCTGTAAAGGCCTGGGCATGTTCTCCCCTGAGTGCCAGCACGTGCTGATGATTAAAGCAGTGGGCAACACAAAGACTTTCTGAGCAGAAATTCTTCCCTGACTCCACAGAGCCCACAGGCTGTCCCAGGGGATGGCACAGCTTGTCACAGTCAGCAGCTCCGGGTGCACGTTCAGGCTCAGCCAAGAGGAAAAACATCACATCTTGCAAAGGGAATTCAGCACTGGGAGCTTTCTGGGTTGCATCTGCACCCTGCTGGAGCTGGTGGCCACGAGGTCAAACACGTCTGCGTGTGCTGGTGTGGAGGGGAAGGACAACGCCGTGCTATCCAGCAGGGATAATCACTCGGGTCGTACGGACCATCCCCGGGAAGAAAGATGAACTTGCATTTTTCTCCAGTGATGATGGTGATGTCATGGTATGGTAAACAAAGTATTTCATCTTTTCTCCTTTTCTTCACTCAGTTCCAGGAGCTATGCAGGGTTTTCTGCCAGAAAGCTGACTTTTCTCCTGGCTGAGGCTCGAGGGCCCATCAGTGCTGAAACATCGCTGGAATGTTCTGTCCTGCGGACACGGGGGAACAAAAACCTCTCTGGAGGGGGAAACAGTAACCTAAGAGCTACAGGCTTTGTTTCTGTACCTGTCACAGTTATTTATTATTTCAGGCAACTTCTGAATTTATATAGTGCTCCTGAAAAGTGGTGCTGAGCCCTGAATAAGTAGATGAATGGACTCTCAGCACCTCAGTGTTCATTTTGGCCAGAAAATAGAAAGTACTGCGACGGAACAGAAGGTATAGCATCTGAAGTTACTGGGTCATGTAGCAACAGCCAGTGATGCTTTTATTTCCCACTGGTACAGCTTTGAAAGCAGCTGGTTTGGGGGCTGAATATAAAAGCAGTTTGTTTGCAATTAGTTGTTGTTGACTTTGCAGAAACATGGCTCGTCCAAACGAAATTGTGTGGAGTGTGTGCACGTGCACCCAGTGCTCGTACACG
Source organism: Callaeas wilsoni (assembly GCA_013398955.1). Lineage (NCBI taxonomy): Eukaryota > Metazoa > Chordata > Aves > Passeriformes > Callaeidae > Callaeas > Callaeas wilsoni. The sequence continues at coordinate 104,038 of VWPU01010580.1, forward strand.
TGTGCACACATGCTCACACACACACACACACACACACACGCATTCTGGCACGAGGCCACTCTGAAATACAATATCGGTTTGGTACAACGTCCCTGCTTTCCGAGTATCCGGCTTGGGTTTGGGTACCAACATCCTTCTCTCTCCTGTCACCGCCTGACCCTCATGAAAGCTGTGTTCCCAGAGTACTTTTCCCACCAGGAACAGACGTCAGAGGAGCTGGGATGAGGTCCAGTCTGGTGCCCTCTGCTCCTGTTGCTTACCCTCTGCTGGCTGTGCTCCCTCCTTGCTCTCCACTTGATGCTTTGGGATAAAGTGACTCAGCAGAGAATGGCCGAGAACAAGGTGACTCAGACACATCTGCCAGCTCTCAGGAAAGGGCTCAGACTTCTTGGAACCTTCTTTTAGTATCCCTAAGTATGCCTAATATGGCCTTGAATCTATTTATTGGTTTTATGGGAAATTTGGGTGGCTTTAGGCTCTGTGAGGCTGGAGGCTCAGGACATTAGGACAGTTAGTCCTGGCACAGATGTGTGAATGGAGAAGGGATGTGGGACTTCTGCTCTGCAAGGCTGTGAAGGTCTCAAGACCCATAAAATATTCCCAGTATTCTCCATCCCATCTAGAGAGCCAGGCTTTCTGTCCTCCCAGCAGCTCCCAGTTAAAAGGGGCATTTGTAAGAAGGGGATCAGGCACAGAAATATTGGTGCTCTGGCACTTCTTGTGGGTTGTGGGGTGCATGAGGAAGCCAGGGGTTGCTGAGGGATGAATCCCAAATATGTGCACTTTTCCTCACTGTGTTTGCTGGCAGCTGTGGAGGTGCTGCTCTCCGTCAGGGAGGTGTGAGGGTACCAGAAACCAGCTCCTCTTCTGAGTCAGGCAATTGTGAGATGGGAAATCTTGTTTTCATAAAATTCTCTGAAACTGGCCCTTGACAAGTGCAGTTTGGCCAAGAAAACTATGTCTGCTCACACATCTTCACATCTTCTGCTTCTGACTGTGGAACAGGGATATTAAGGATGGGGGTTTTGGTCAAACCTCTCTGTGTTTGTGCTTGGGGTGGAGAAACTGAAACTGTTTGCACCTCACAATATTTTTTTCATGTTATTCAGCTGCAAAACAGCAAAAAGAAATGCATTTCTCTGTCACGCATACATGACAGTGCTAATTCATCCTTGGGTACCTCTTTAATTTTGTGCTGGGTCAGTGGCTGGATCTTTGCTCTCAAATTCAGACCTGCTCAAAAGACATAGTTTGGAGAGAAAAAGTTAATTTACTAGGAAATATGGTTTGCCCTAAAATTTCCAGAAAACTCTGACAGTCAGCACAGATTCAACCCTTTCCACTTGACAACTTGAGATAAATGTCACCAAATCTACAGGTCCCACTGAGCCAAACAGCAACAGTCTCTTGTATAACAGAAGAAGCTGTGTGGCCAGGAAAGCAGATCTATTTTTTGGAATAATGTCATATTAAAGTAACCCTTCCCTTTTGATAATTTTTAATTATGTAACAAGAAAATTGAAGTTGAAAAGTCAAGGGAAGTGAGAAAAACCTCTCAAAGATATTTTGAGTGGATTGGGCTTTTCAAATTCAAGCTGAAACGTGGCCAGGGTGCGGAGTCTGAAAAACTCAGATTTGAAAAAAAACCCTGGAATTTATTAATCAACCCACTCCCCTCGCTCTTTTTTTTTTTTCTTCCAGGAAAAACACAGTTAAAAACATGAAGCTGTAGTGAATAAGAACGTCTAAGTCAGCCAAAAGCATGAAATGAACCCTGTGATGCTATTTGAAGTATGTCGGTGGCATGCATGGAACTATTTACCTTTCTACTCCAGTGAGTTTATAAAACAATTAAGAGGTGTGCTGGAAGTCATGAGATGAAACATGGGCAATAGATAAAAAGGTTGAAATTGTTTTGAAAAAAAGAAAAAAAAGAAAAAAAAAAGGAAAGATACGTAGGGAAAGGAATAGGTCCCTGTTGAAAACTGATGGAAGCTCCATCATTTGGATCATTTGAAATTGGGCTGCACACTTCACTAAAATATATGCTAAGGGAAACAGCTGTAGGTTTGTTCCCCCAGGGAGGGGTGAGACGACCTAATATATCTTCTTAATTTCATTTCTAATTTCTGTGCTTCAAATCATGTAGACAAACCTTGAAATATAACCTACAGCCTGCTAATTCCTTCCTTTCTTCCTGTCTAGAGAGAGATGTTGAGTTGAAGGCAATTGCCCAAGATTTTTGACTATTATTTTTAGCCTGATTTCCTAAGGAAATGAAACTTATGTGAACATAGTGTCACCATGTCCACCTGCCAGTCCCTTCTTTTTTCCTCTTCCCCCAGGAAGTTCTTGGCCAAATTTCAACAGAACTGAAGATAGGGCTAGGGAGTAAAAAGATATTTCAGTTCTTCAAGATTTAAGGGTAGAGGAAGCTGTAGCGGGAAGGAAGTGATGTGTAACATCATTAGACAGAGACTGCTTTGAATAAACCTGGGTTTAACATGCCAAAATCCACAGTGAGTCCCAGGAAACTGTTGGCCTTCTGGCAAGGCAGGTCCATGGATTTTCTGGGATGTTGGTGAGGATGGGGCTGTGCCTGGACCATTTTTCTGGAGCAGCAGCTTCTCACTGGTCATGGTTATGTGACTTCCTCTGCTGTACTAAAGCTTTCCTGCCTTTTTTATGGTCTCTCTGGGACTGCTGGGGTAAACCACTGGCAATGAGGCTCTGCCTCATGGCCTTCAGGCCAGGAATCAAACCTTCTTGGTTCTCCCAGGAGGGCTTTTTCCCCTAACTCGTCCTTTGAAGTCCCCTCACCCCAGGCCCGAGGAAGCTGATGTCATCAGAGGATGGGAGGCCGTGGCTCCTCTCGGGCAGTTCCCACCTTTGGAGGAAGGAAATTCCTTGGGGCAGTGCTGTTTATCTGTTGGCCCCCAGAGGGCTGGGCTGAGAAATGATGTGGCTTTCTGAAAGCTGTGGATTTTAGATTCCCCCTTGCTGTGCTTTCATTGTGCAGGTGGCTGCCCGGAGACCGCTCGCTGGTGGCAGTGGCAGAGCGCTGGGGCCTGGAGCCTTTAATTACTTTTACACCTTGCTTGTGGAATTTGCTCTGCAGAAATACAAAGCCTCATGCAAGCCCGTTTCTGTGGATTGATTGAGGAAGAAAAGCCCAACAAACGACCTCCCTCCGGATTAGTGAGGGCAAGGAGCCAACGCAGCTCTGCAAGAAGGAAAAGGTGGGACTTGCTGCTCCAGAGGATGCGAAGGAAGGGGCCCTGGCCACAGGCTGGAAGCCCCGTTACAGAGCTCCGAATTTGCCCGTGTGTTGTAGAGGAGATCAATGGAGAATTGGAGCACAAAGGGTGGAGAGGTTCTCAGACCATCCTGCCTGAGTTTACCTACACGTTACTGACACAAGCCTGCAGAAAAGTCCCGGAGAGGGGAATGCAACTTGCCCCAACAGGTGCCCATTTGCAGTGAGGGGTGGCAAATACTTGGCATGGGGTTGTTCAGGTAAACCTTCCCTGTGAGGCACATGTGGCTCTGCTCTGGGTCTACTCTCTGTTGCAGTGAGCCCCACGATGACAGCAGGGCAGCCAGTCTGTGTGAATACTTCAGGCTCGCGTGAGGCAAACATGAGGCTCAGCAGCACTGGAAGGGAAAGGTGAACTGCCTAAATATAGCTTGCCTGCAACCTCCAGGTAAACCCAGGGAGACTGTTTTTTAGGTTAAAAGAAATACTTTCTGCCATCACATCCCCAGAGTGTGGTGTAGCTACAGCCTTGGGTACCCATCTCAGAGCCCTTGGGGTCCAGCTATAAACCCCCACATGAAGCAGCAGCCTGCCATGGATGTGGGCAGCAGGTCATGCTAGAATCCCAGGAATGGCTGGTGTCTGGCTGCGGATCATCTCTGACAGGAAACGCACTTTGCAGCCGCGAGGACGCATGTCAGGCAGGAATGTGCTGTTGGATGGGCTCAGAACAGCCAGAGCCTTCCCCTCACCACACGGTGTCTTGGCCTCCCTTTAGATATTGGATAGCCTGATCCTTCTTGTAGCTTTCCTCTATCCCAGGTAAAGACTTGAGGGAATTCGGTGTGAGGTCTCTCCTCTCCAGCAGGAGGAATGTGCTGACACACAGATATCACTGACTGGCAGCCTACTCTGGAAACACAGTTGTTCAAGCCAAGAGGTTTCTTTTGCTGGTGTAGTTTATCAGAGCTACCCAAACAAAATTAACTATACTAGGAAGAAAAAAATAATTCCCTCCTTTTGTAGCGCTGCATCCACACCAGGGGCTTTTTGTTGGCACAGCTCTCTCTTGTAGGGATGATGTATTTGTTTTTTCACACTCCTGCCTGGCATAATTAAGCTCACAAAACTTCCTTGTGCAGACTAGCCCTAGCAGAAAAAGAGTCAGCTTGCTTCAGGAGCACTTTCATGCACCAGTGAGAATTGCTGTTGTCTTGAGGTAGTGCAGTTGGTGTTTTTTCCACCATTGTAAAGGATTCCCCACAGTGCAGAGAAAAAAGCAAGCCTAAAAGCTCTGGTTTGTCCATCTATTTTTGTCGATCCATTATACCTTGAGTGTGTGTGTAGAACTTGTTCACAAATTGCCATAGCACAGAGATTTGGGCATTGGAGATATTTCCTTGCAGTTATTCAGGTGGATGAAGAAGTGTGGAAAGAATACCACGATCTGGTGATTGTGCATGTTTCAATCTGTTAATTGGATAGCCACATAAAAAATCTGGAGCAATTTGTTGTTCTACAGAGCATTGAATCAATGTGTTCAAATTATGTGCTGCCCCTCATCCTGAGGGGGTTGTACAAGTAGGGATTTTTAGTCCTTTTGCTGAAAACACAGCAGGGGCTGGTGAAGATGTGTAATGCTTCACACCAGCCAGGGGAGAATGTCCACGTCTGGGATGGGTTTGTTTGGGAAATGGGGTTGTCGCTTTCTGTAAGGAGCAGAAAGTACCACAGGAGAATGCCATTAATGAAGACAAACAGACATGATACTTGGGGACAAATCCGCTTGTGAGCTGCAGTGTTCTGGTCTGTGGGTAAAGAGAGTGTCCTGGAACCTTACGCACTTCATGGACATCCCTGTGTCGGATGTCCCTTATCCAGCTGCATGACTTGAGATGGATTTTTCTGACTGGTAAAAATAGTTGTTTCCAGTCAGAGCTCTCCAACCACCTCACAGGATGCCCCAGGTTGTCCTTCCCATCCCTTCATTCCTTCTTTTCTTTTGTGTGACCAAGCAGCCCCACGAAGGCCACCAGCCAGGGCTCTGAGGACCACCACAGACACTCTGTGGTGAGCAGCAACAAGCCTAAAAGATCCTGCCTGGCTTTGAAGCTGAGTGCTCAGCCTCTGTATGCTGAGACAGAGGGGTTATTTAGATAATGTGCTACTGGATGAAAAAAGTTAATCTCCCCCTTTGCAGAGTTTCAGGCTCACTAAATTATGCTCAGCGTGGGTATTTAGGCTAGGTTCTGCAACACAGCACTGCACCCTGAGGAACGGTGCCTCCCAGTTTGTTGTGATATTAATCTTGGAAGCAAAACAAAATCCCTGACAAAAGATCAATTTAGTGCATCTCCTTTGTCTTGGCAGAAGACAAATTGGAGCTGCAACATCTGTTTTTCTGAAGGGATAGTACTTTTCCACTCTTGGTTTTCTCTGGCAGCCGTGCGCCGCCTGAAAGGCTGAAGTCAAGTGCTTGTCAGTGGTACCTCTGACACTGAGCAGGATAATGGGACTTAGAGATGGGCTTAATATTTCAAAGTGCAGGGCAGATTTTAATTATCTTTGCCATTATTGCCCTCAGCCCACCAACGAGTGTGGCTAAGCCATGGGGAGAAATACCGAATCAGGCAAACACTTTCATTTAGCAGAAAAAAGCATTGTTAGAAGTAGTGGCTGAAAGAAGAATCCCAAAAAATTCGAATGGGAAATGAAACTTGAATGCTCAGTGGGGATGGGAATTAATCACAGGGGGGAAAATACCAAGGGAAGCGCTGGCTTTTCTCCATCTCTTGATGTTTCAGATGAAGATAAGTTGTTCTTCCATAAGAGATGGAGAGATATATATTGGTCAAACCTAGGCAATTGGCCTTGATTCAGGCACAACTGAGAGAAATTAAAGGTTTTTTTGATATAGAGAAGCCAGACCAGACTCTTCTTTGTAGAGCTTTAAGCTCCATAAATCCACGATGTTAACTGTTCTCTCTACTTTATCTAAGGAAAAACCCAAACTGGCAGGTGATACAAGTTGCCCAAGGCCATATAAGAAATTAATGGCAGCATCAGGAATATAACTCAAGCTTTCCTGGCTTTCTGCCTGGTTCTCTACTTGTGCAGCCCTGTGAGATGCTAATGCTGCAGGGGAGAGGATGAAGCATTTTCTGTCTGCTCCTTGTCCCAGCAGGCACTGCCAGGCCCCTACTGAGGCAGCCTGCACCCCTTCCTTGGTGCTGTCACCATGTCTCAGCACCTGAACAGGAATTCTCCACCAGCATTTAGGTACTGGGTGTGGTTTTTCTGTCCTGGCTCCAAAGGCTGGAGCAGGGATCTCAGGGTCTTCATGCTGGACATTATAGTCAGACCTTCTCCTCCCTGTGGAGCATCCTTGGGGCACTCCTGTGTTTGCCTACAGGGATTTCAGGAACAGGCAGAGCTCACAGCCAGGATGAGAGGCTGCTGCTGGGGGAAGTGAAAGGGTCGAGGAGGGTCTCCCCATGCAGGTTCAGATGCGGCCAAACAGAAGCCATGATGCAAGATAGAAAAACGAGGCTGACAGTGGAACTGCTAAGAGCTCTGACCCCATGTCAGCAAATTGGTTGAGAATATCCTTAAAAACACATCCGCTGAATCCTGTTAAACACACTCTTCGTGCTGCTCGTGGGCTAAGGGCTTAGCTGAACCCAGGCTTGCGTAAATGGAGGTTTGTGTATCATTAGAGATATTATTTTTGAAGTCATCTATAATAGAGGAGATAAGATCAGCTATTTCCTCAGTACATCTAGAAATAAAATATTTTTTTTTCCAAGAGAAATAAAATTCCAAACAGAAGGAAAAAGTCCAGCAGGAAACAGCGTACCAGGAAATTGGACAGACAGAATATTTTTGTGCTTGTGAGCTGATTTCAGCCATTAATAGCAATTTGCCAGTGCAAATATATCTTGATGCTGTCAGGCCTGGTAACTCCTGTGTGGTGATGCTACTGCCAGGAAGGTGCATATTTGGGACAAGAGGGGAGGACTGGGTGCCCTCAGAGACCAACACAAAGTTAAGCTGTGCCCAAAGCGTGCCCGTGTTTGGGTTGCAGTTCAGCACAGCCATGAAATTCAGCTGCCGTGCTGGCTGGGAGGTGGCTGCCGTGTTTGAACTGGTGGAAACACTGCAGCAGCAAGGGATGTAGATACTGACTACAGTGAATTTGCACTGGGATATCTGATACACAGCCAGCACAACAAGCATTTAGCTCTCTTTGTACTAACTGAAAGCTCATGGGCACAAGCTCAGGTCTTCTCGTGGAAGTTATTCACGCATAGCTCAGAGCAGGCCTTACCTTAATATATTACTTTTGGATTTTTTAGTTGAAAGCCATTTCAGATGTTATCACAGGGATTTAATCTCCTGTGTTGTGCTGGGACTGTGTTCCTACAAAGACAGCAGCTTTTCTGTCCTACTGAGATGGGAGCCAACCCCAAATCCAAACAGGAATTTATGTCTTTTTAAAACGGTTCTATCAAGTCATGAACCTTTGAAAAGGGTCCTTCAAAGGTTTCTTTCAAGCCCTTTCTTTGAAATGCAATTACCCCATTCCCTTTTTCCTTGAAGTTTCTATTCCAAGATACCTCTAATCTTCAGCAGCTGATAAAAGCAATCACAGGGGAATTGCTGGAGGGGGTCTCCTGTCACACAGGCACCTGTGGGAGCAGCAGGTGTGACAACCCAGAGTCACAACCTGGAGGTGGAAAGTCCTCATCTGTCCCCCTGGCACAAAGGGAAGTTAAAGGCTTGCAGCTCTTAACTGAGTGAGCAGGCTCCTGGTGCTCTCTCCTGCTCACTCATCAACATTGTACACTCCAAAACATTCCAGTTCCTGGTGGAGTCTCACAGATGATGGCATTTTAGTACAAAATAATTGGAAATTTTCTTGGTTTTTATAGGATTTGTTAGCTGTGGAAGGAGATCTCCTTCCTGGATGATGGGGAAGGTGAGGAGAGGTGTCAGGGAATAGTGTGTGGTGGTGGAGGGGCTCAGCATTGCAACCTGGGCAGGAGGGAGGACAGATGTGGACCTGAGGTCAGGACAAGCCTGTTTGAACACCATCCTAGTCCCTTACACTTAAATAAAATCCTGCTTAACCCTTTACCTAACTGCTCAGAGAAACTGTCCCTGAGGAAGTGGAGGATTGCTGATTCTCTGGGTTAATCCTACAGATCCATGGAGATGTGTCTCCGTGGCACTGCTGAGCTGCAGCGTCCCAGACGGGAAGAGGGCAGCATATCCTCACAGGTCAGGAAATGCTGTCTTGGGCTGGGAGCTGCAAAATAAAACTGCACAAAGAAGCTATTGAAGGCCCCTGTTTCTCAATGCTTTCAGAGGAAAAGCGACAGCTTTCTGAAAGTCAGTTATTCGGCAAGAGGGTGGTCGAGCTGTTTTTTTTCTTTCTTTGGCTTTTTATAATTTAAAAATCAGGCAGAAAAAGCCAGTGAGGTACTGCCTGAAGCTGCTGCAATGAAAATGGGGAGCTGGTTTCTGTGGTGTGCTGTGCTCTCTCTGCAGCCTCTGTGAAGTCATTTGTCAAGCCATTTATCTTCTTCCTCCCATCCCTACACGTAGTAACAAACCAGGCTGGAAGGGCAAGACGTAAAATTCTTCTACAAAATAACAACCAGGCACAACACTGCAGCATGGATACGGTGAAATTCCAGCAGATATGGGGTGAGGAGGGGCACATGGCTATGAATCTACTGGGCCACATGGTGGGAATGGTACCATGGAAATCTGTGGCTACCCAGGGACCACAGCACGTGGATCCAAAAACTTAAATGCTGGGGAATTTCTTTCTTGGCAACAGTAGCCTGTGAAAAGGAGTGACAGGGACTGTCCCCTGCAGCTGGATGGTGCCATAGTACGATGGCTCCAGCACCAGTTGTGCCCATCCCTGTCTCTGCTCCCATCGGCTCTTCAGGAGACAGCACTCAGCCACAGCACTGATATATCCTGAGTTAACCCCCCAGTCCTTCTGATGGAATTTCCTGGCTCAAATTCCCTATATCTCACTGATGTGAGCTGGGTGAGGCCTCCGAAAGAGCCCAAAGAGAAATGTCAGAAACTCCCAGGGTGGATCCAGGGAGGGCATGAGAGAGCAGAGGGCTCTAAAAGGAACCCTGCTGCCAGGGAACTCACAGCTTGGAGCTATTGCCTTTCCAAAGGGAAAACTATTCATTCAAGCAATAAATTAATGTACCTGATAGAAGAGATTGTCTGTCAGTGCTGACAGTGAAGTATAAATGGAAACATAAGTGGCATCAGCTGGGCAAGGGCCAACTTCCAAATCTAGGCCTTCAGGCTCAGAACTTTTTAAGTTCAAGAAAAAGGCTTTACTCCAGTTGTATTTGGAAAATAAACAAGCATTGCCTCATCTAGAAGGATGCTGTTCACTTCATGTGCAAGCAAAAATTGGATTTTCCCACAACAGGAAATGGAAAATACCCTCTGATTATGGATTTTGTCACAGAAGTGATGTGAATGCTTGTGCTTTTCCTTGTGGCCCAGATAACAGCCCTTGGAGGTGGCCACAGGACCAGGAATGCTCAGAAAGGGGAGCAAGCATTGCTTGAGAGGGAGGTATGAGGGTCTCTGCAGCCTCATCCTTCAAAGGGACCTGTCTTATTTTAGGGAGCAGGGTGCTGGAATCACCCTTCTGTGGCGAAAAGTAAAGGAAAAATGACAGAGTGGTCATGTGTCACTTTAATGCTGAAGCTGTGCCTGTAAGTTGGATTTCCATTTGTTGACGGTTTAAAAATGAAACTTGTCATTTTCTAATTTTTCTGAAATCAGGATTTGCCAAACTACTTGAAGAATGGCATGAACTTTTCTGATCTTGATTGTTTCTGTGTGAATCCACTGCTTGTTTGCTTGTTGAGTGTCTGGAGACAAAAGAAAAGGAGTGGCTTGGAGTGTGGGGAAGTTACATTTCCCATTCTTGTGTGCCACTGAAGCTTGAAATGAACTGTATTATTTGATGATAAAATACCTTATTATCCTTTCCCCAGCCCAAGCCACACTTCGACAACTTGTGGTGGAATAACCAGACATGTCATGGGCCAAATAAGGGTCAAAGCTTTACCTTTTCTTTCAAACAACATTGCTCTGACCCTGTTGTGTTCAGTGTTTTCGTTTATTGCTCTGGAAGCTGAAACACATTCCAGATGTGATTTGCCAGGGCTCCCACAAGGTCACAGCCAAGTCGAGGTGCTCTGGTTGGCCTGTGGTGACCCCAAGGTGTCCAAGGGTGGGGGGCTGTCACTACAGATAAATCCCAACTTCTCCTTGGCTGGGAGTGGCCTCTCCCTCCTTCGGGGAGGGAGGAACGCGGGGGTTTGCAGGCGCCTCTGCCATCACCTGGCTCATCTCTTGGTGAGTGTGATGAAGGGACAGCACAGGAAGGGAAGTCTGTGCCTTGGGGAAGGGACAGCAGACAAGATAAATGAGGTCTGCAGTGCTGAAAAGCAGCGTTTGCACGCTGCAGCCTGGCCCTTGTATTCCTGTGCGGGATTTTCCTTTCTTAGATGAGTGAAAAAAAAAGTGAAGGAAGAAATTGTTTCCTTGATGATATCATTCACCTCTCAATCCTTTAAGCTCACCAGACCTGAGTAACGATGCTGGTGTCTATTAAAAAATAAATGGCTGTTTTTTCTGCTACTGTTCCCTCAGGACAAATTCAGGCTTAAAGCATAAAGACAACATAAATTCCTTTCTTCAATGTGAGCATACTAATAGGCTGATTTTCAAAGGTCCAAGTGCAAACAGGAGTGGGTGCCATGGAAAGCCCAGCTGCAAATTCCAGTTCCCAGAAACACTCACGCAGATGTCATTCCAGCCAGGCTCCTGCTATGCACAGAGCTGTCACATCCCTGGCTGTTTGCAGGACTGAGGTTTAATCCCAGCAGCTCTAAGGGTAATGGGGATTGTGGCTGCTGAATGGATCAGTAGGTTCTTGCTGCAGGCTGAGGTTTTGGAGACCTGCAGAACAGGGCCCACACTTGTCAGCCAGGGCTGAGGTGCACTGAGCTGTGCAGGTTGTCAGCCCCTTCCCACAGAACCTTCCACAGAAACTACTTCTGCAGCCCTGGTGTCTAAATGGTGCCATGGCCTTGCAGGAACACCATACACAGTGTGGTTATTCAGGTGTTTAAAATGCCTTGAAGGACTTTTTTCTTCCAAGAATTTGTCCACTTGCCCTTTTAACCCACATATACATATCTGTTCTATTACACCCCATGGCAAGGAGTCCCACTGCTTCCCTGTAACTTGTGTGCATATGTGACTTCTTTTGCCAGGTTTGAATCTGCCACATGGAAGCCCCCTTCAATATCCCAATTTTCAAACAGGAAGATGGTCTGAAGTTTCCAGGTTTTGGGCTAGTTCACAAAATCTGGAGTAAATTCTGCACACTTTAGTCGCAGCTGGAGGTTTTTTCCTGAGGGTCATGATGCATCATTAGGGAAGAGCAGAGGAATCCACAGGTTCCTCCTGTGAGCCAGCAGTGTGTTCATCTCCCAATACAGTTTTCATTTCTTTAGTCTCACAGCAATCTCCAGCTGAAAAAAACCCTACAGGCCAAAAAGCAGCTGTGGTTGCTTTGTGTAAACCATGTTCAGAGCCCAGGGTCAGGAGCACATCTTACCAGAGCTGATGACTCTGGACAAATCCAATCCAAATATCTGGATATTGAACCCCAACTTGTGGTTTCTCTTTTACCAATTAACCCAATCTTCATTAGCCATGAAACTGCCATTTTTTTTCCCCCCACCTTTTTTCCAGCTGTCCTGCCTGTGGTGCATTGAGGTGTGGCACAGACCTGCTGCACTGCTGGGGCTGCAGGAGGCTCCCAGGTGGTTCCCGTGGCAGTCTGGCACTGGTCAGAGCTGTGGCCTCCAGCTCTGGGCTCCTCCTTGGAGACTCCTGGGCTTTGCTGGCAGTCAGGCACTGCTGGGTTTTACCCTCCTGGGTCTCTTCCATCTCTGCCTCACCTCTCCCCCACCTCCTCAGGATTGCTCCCTGTGGCACCTTGGCGAGTTCCCTGCACAGTTAAGGGTTGAACTGACCCAAGTGATGGGAGAGGGGAGCGGCTGCGGCCTCTCAGGAGTGAAATATGGCTTTGTGTCTGCAAAGAGGTTAAAGCTGCTCCCCAGCAAGAGCAGCGGAAGGAAATGCCCTGTAGCTAAGTTTCATTTTGGTGTACAGTATGAGAACATGTGCAACCCATTACAATAAAGCCCTCGCTGGAAAATGCCTAACCTATGCACTGTAAAACCTAATTAAGGGATTCCTTAAAAAACACTGTTACCAACCAGTATCAAGGAGTGGATAATGAGAGGCTGCTTTGTGTAATCCAACCCTTTATCTTTAGGCCTTCGGGGTGTCCATGGCCAGGCTCTGTCCCCTGGTTGTTGCTGAGGCCTTTATTTCAACAGCAAGAAAAACTCCACCATCCCTCGTAAAGCTGACCGGCTCCACAGCAGTTTCCTAATGGATACAGTGCCAGTTTCTCCAGCAGAGCAGCTTGACCTTGGGGATGGGGTTTCTGAAAGCACTGGGAGATCTGTGTCTAGCCCAACCAGGAACTGAAGGTGAGGTACCCAGGCTCAGAGGGAGATGAAGAAGGACAGGGAGAGACGGGAATGCTGGAGGTTGTCTTTCTCCAAAACCATCCCCAAGCACAGAGCCATCTTCCTGCTACTTTTACCAGCTGACATTAGCTTTTCCAGCATGGATGGAAAGGATGCAAGGCTTTTCCTCAACCCCTCATTGCTGGAATGGTGGAGCCTGGCCTGAGCCCTTTCCCAGTCCAGCAGACCCCTGCTGTCATGCAGAAACGTTTGTTTCCAGTAACTACACTTCTCCAGATGTGTAAACCAAATCAACTACCCCTTCTGATGCATGGGTACTCTTGTCATCAAGTCTCCATTTGTTTTTGACCATTTTTTTGGTGAAGCCAAGCCCAGAGCAGCAACTGCCTAAGTCCCATGTGTTCTCATAAGGACAGACTCCACCCAGGCAGCTCCCAGCTCGTCACCTCACCCCTCTGCTACCCTTCAGAGCCTCTGAGAGACTCCCTTCCACTCTCACAAACCAGACAAAACCACTTAGAGGAGTCTGGAGCTTTGGGATAGGATCTAACACATCCTCAGACCCCACCTGAAGTAGACAGGTGAGGTCTACCAAGCCAGAACGTGCTTGGGACTATGAGTGGACTTGTTGCAGTGAACAAGGGCAGGCTTTTTGCAGGCCAGATAGCTTGCAAACACTCTTCTTGCCATTAAACTCATGACATTATTAAATGTATTTCCTTTTGTGGTCGTGGCCATTTATTTGACCCTTCATTAGGGTCAAAACAAGAAGCTCCCTGTCTGTATGTAGGAAAATCCATCAGGAGCAGAGGCCAAACTCTCTGTTATCACTGTCTGCATCTCCCTGTCAAGCTCAGCAGCTGGGCCTGAGAGCTAAGCTGAGTTTTACAATAACTGTAATTAGTCATTTTTATGGTGTGCTCATTTGCAATATCCTAGGTAAAGGTCTGTCAATGTTTTCATTATGTACTCTTCTGTTTCCAGGGGTTTATAACCAGCCCATAAAAACACACTCTGGGGCAAAGCTTGCCACGTAAATTCTCAGCAGAGAACCTATTTTTGTTTTGGTTTTGTTTTGCTCTGTCACTTATAAATATGACTTTTACACGTGTGGTAAATATAGAAAAATTCAGGTGGCTTCTTCAAGCATGTGTTTAACCAGGTTTTAGTTTGGCAGAGACATATTGCGAAGGGGAATAACTTCTGTGGCTTCTAAAAATGAGAAGTTGGATATAACTGAACAGAAAGAGTATCTGTGAACTGGCATCTGGATTTAGAGCTCCATTCACTGCACAAGCTGTGCTGGAATTGCTGACTCTTTATAACTGCAGGAGGGCAGTTACATCTCTCTGCCTTCAGCTCACAGTGCACATTCCGACTCACATCCAAAGGCTGCATCCAACACTCAATTTTTATACCTGCACATCCAAGCAAGGGGTCAATTTTAGATGAAATTAGGATAGAAAGAGAAGGCTCAGTAGATAAATAGAAGATTGGAGTTTCAGAAGGGATTTTGGGTGGGTGAGGGTTTGACCATGTTAAAGTGCCTACAGGCCTAATGATCTTCACTCATTTTTAGTGTGATTGGAAGCAAAAATTCATGTCAACGTTTAAAGTTTCCTGTAAAAAACAGAGTATGGCACAGTGCTTATTCCATAAGCAATTCAATGCAAGGAGCTTTGTGACATAAAATCATTAAACTGTACCCGTCAGGCGACACAAGCAGTTCTCTCACTGGGTGATATCACTGCTTTATGAAAGCTTTCTCTGCTTCCAGCAATTAGTGGTGGCTGAGCTGCAGCATCTGCTGCTTGTCGCCGTGCTGGTGGTGTCCCAAAATTCACCCTGGCGCACCCAGCCAAGTGACAGGAGAGAAACCTCTGTTCGTGGCAGCTGCCTGCCACCAGAGACTGCTCGAAGGGGAGACACCAAAGCATGAACGGGCTTCAAGGAGTCAGGATCAGTTCAGAAGATTTTCCGTGTATCAAAGGACAAGTTTTGCAACCCTTTCCATACATGAAATATAAAGAACTGATTTATCTCCCTCAAGAGCAAGGGCTACAAAATCTGCTCCTCATCTTCTTTTGATGATTTTGCGGTATGTTTCTGTGATCCTCGGTCTGATCCTTTTAATTTCAAAAGCTTTAATCAAAACCTCTTAACAATACATCCACTCACTGGTTTTGCGGTTTACATCTAATTCTGATTGATTTTTTTAAAGGATGGTTGCATTAAGATGCTTCTGCTGGAGTGATTCATTAATATATGCCTGGGATGGCACAACCCCAGTCAGGCTGAAGCTTTGTGTTGACAGACCACTAAAATAATACCCTGTGTGGGACTTCCCAGGGGGAAAATAGAGCTTTTACCAGGGAGACCTTAAACCCTTCTAGCATCCTGCAGGCGTGCTCAGGGAAGGCCTGGAGCCCCAGGTAGAAGGCAGAACTTGTCACGGGGCTGTGAAGCACTTGCCCTGCGTGTTTCTGGTGGCAGCTCCGAGGTGCAGTTTGGGTTCCCCTCGTCTGGGATGAAGCAACATCAATTTGTCCCGGTGTGCAACGAGAGCGGGACAAGCTACTGCCAGATGAATTAAAAGAATATTAAAATAGTAGGATCTGGTTTTCAGGTTTAATGACAGGATTAATGAGGGAGAACCCCTTCTGCAGGAATGCTGCCTTGTCAGAGGGAGGAGAGCAGCTGCATGTGATTGCGTTTAACTGAGCTTTTCTGGAGGCACTTGGCCGGCGTCTCTGAAAGCTGGTCTGCTCGTTGCCCTGAATATAAAAAATGTTGAGTAACTGCCTTATTTTTATTAACTGAAATACAGATCTGATTGCAAAAGTCCAAACAATGTAAAAGATCAACAGTTTGTGCAGCTTAAAATCACAGCTTCTTCCTTTCGCCGGAGTTGCAGCATCTTGACAAACATTATGAGTCAATTGAAGCTGTATTATCTTTTCAAGATTGACTTTTGACATTTGTTTCTCTAGAATCAAAAATATTATTCATTTCCTCCAAGCTCCTCTCTTTAGCATCTTTGCCAAGAGTCATGTCTAGCATGGAGAAGAAAGTAGATTTACATAGGAAAGAAAAAAAACCTCATTGTCTCGGTTAATCTAAGTGCAATGATTTAACGACAAGGGAGGGGTTAGCCTGGGCCCAAATTAATGTCACATTTTAGCACAGAAATGAAACAGGTGGTAAACAAGCTTTAAATGGAATAATAAAAATGGTCGTGAAAGTTTATTTTCCTTCAGCTGCATAATGATAGGAAAGGCTGTTTCAGGAACTAGGAGAGGAAAAGCTGTTTCAGGAACTAGGAGAGAATTTAGGGAGCAGGTGCATGCAGGGTAAAAGAGATCTAGGTGCAGGTTCTGCAGGGGCTAGTGCAAAAGGCCAGGTGTTGCCTGCACCCTGGTGCCTGGGCTGCTGTGTGCTCAGGTCTGTCCCTCAGGACATCACTCACAGGGAGTTAGGGCAGCGCTGAGTGGAGAGACAGAGATTAAAACATGCAGAGAGCTGGGAATGCTCCCCAGATGTGCTGCTGGGGCACGGAGCGGTCACAAGCTATAAAGCTGTGATGGGTAAGGTTGTGCACCTGAGGCATGAACCAGCACAGGGCTGCATTTCCCTCCTTGATATTCACAGAGGGGGACCAGAGCAGTGAGAGGCTGGGCGCTCACAGCTGAGGGGATTGTGCCTTTCATTTTCCTGCCCATCCCAGACAGCAGCGTGTCCTGCATCCCTGCAGGGGAGCAGCCCTGAGTGTGCACACAGACTCCTTTCCTCCCACTTCCAGGACCTTGTGCCATGCCACACCAATATAACAGAACATCTGTCCCGTGGTCCAACTCTCGTCTCTACAGAAACCCCCAGCTGTGGCCTTTTATCTCAGCTGGCTGCCTCCAGGGCTCCTTAGAGCTCCCTAGCAAAGCACAGTGCTACTTAAATCTGTCTCTGGGTTAATCAGGGAGGAGGACGAGTTTGTACTAAAGGTTTTCTAGCAGTTTTGGAAGAGGAATGCTGGAGCTTCTCAGGAAACTTTCATTCTGCCTTTTCTTTCCATCTCTCGATCCAGATACTTACAGGTCTCTCAGCACCTTCACACCTGAGTGCCCCTGACAGTCCTACACCAGGGCTGCTTGGACACTGCTACCAGAGGGCTTTGGCCATTAAAAACCCAGAGTGCTCATGAAGAACTCTCTGTTTCTGCCAAATGTAATTTTTTCTTTTTTTAAAGAAAAAACTATTTTCTTTTACTTTGAAGAGAGATCTGAACATTTTCTACAAAAGGGTTAGAAACCTGTGGCCAGGAGACATTCCCATGCAGCCATAGCTGAATGAGAAGCAATTTTTTTGAAAAACATTTCTGAAGAGAGACTTTAGTGCTGTAAGTTCATGTGAGAAAGGATTTGGCTGTCTTGGAGTGGGGCAGATTTGGAAACTCCTCTCCAAGCGACCATTTTGAAGCCTCTTAAAAGTCCTGTAAATTAGGCTAGTCTCAGCCCAAAACCCAGAAAAAATTTGCCTTCATCAGAAGAAAGTGATCAAACTCAGTGCTCTTGCTGGGTGTCCCTGAAGAAAAGTCCCTGACTAAATGAGCCATGAAAACTGAGCTCTCACTGTGCTTCATCCAGCCAAGCACTGCACCATATTTTTTTTAGCAAAGCACTGGGAAAGTTTTTTCTGGGTCTACACAGAGTGTTTACATCTTCATAACTGTCCAGCCAGCCCCTTTCAGGAGGCCTAAACTCTGCATATGAAAGAAAATAATTCCCTCCTGTCCTATACCAAATGCCATGGACCTGAAAGAGTGAGGGAGCTTTGCATCCTGGAAGAAAATAAAAGGGTGAAAAAGCTCTTAAAGTGCATTTGTGTAGGATCTTATGAGGTATTTCTGTCTTCATCATGTATATTCATGACTTGTTACTGCAAAATTTCTCACCATGCCCCTGCTAAAATACTGCACTGCTTCAGATTCCCTTTTCCCAAGGAGTTTTCATCTCTTTTCAGCTCAGTTGCTTGAATTAGTATTTAGATGATATACTTGTTAACTAATATGGGCTTTATTTCTTCTCCATCAATACTAATGAAATTCACTCCTGGTCCTTCAATAGACCAACTTGCTGCGTTGGTGAAGTTTAAGGAAACCTGAACTTCCTTGCTAAGCTCTGATGGGGAACACAGACTCAAAGCAGCAAACTGAGTTTTGGATCCTCTTTCTTCCTAAAACATGAAACCACTTTCGGCTGGGGCTGCCCAGCTCCACCAGCTGCAGCCTCTCTAGAGAATCCACCAACACACGGCTGCATCCTGGAGGGACACCTCTCCCTGGGCTCAGCTGCTCCCTGTCTGGCCACAAAATTTAGCCCAATTAGCGGCCCTGGAGGCCAGGGAGCTGTCAGGTGGCTGACAGGAAACTTCAGGTGTAATAAAAAATTACGTCGTGCCAGTGCTGGTTTCCACGAAAAGGTTCTGTGAGGTTCTGGGAGAGGCAGGGCGAAGCTGCTGGGTGCAGGAGGTGAGGAGTGATGTCCTTTTCCCCCGGTGACAGGCGGGTGGCTGGGTCAGCACCAGGCAGCTGGAGCAGCATCGCGTGCTCTTGGTAGGAGTGAGACAATAAAACTTCCTCCCGTCTCCCAGGCTCCGCAGCTTTCTGATGTCAACAACAGCAGCAGGAGGCTTCAGGCACGTTCCCGGCAGCTGATCGTATTTATCAAGTTCATGTTCCTTGCTTCTTTTTTTTAAAAAAAAATTTTTTATTTTTTTTCTCCCTTAACTATTGAGGTCCGGGAGCCACAGGATGGCCCTGCTCCAACTCCAGCCCCTTTGAGGATACAGAAATGTGTGCTGGGGGCTGGAGCAGGGACATGCTTTCTCCATGTGAGCCAAAGAACAAACAGCAGAGCCCTCCACGGGGACTGATTGTTGACATGTTTATGATGATGAAGTGGGGTAGAACTCTCAAAGGGGGATGCTAGAAATGAAGAAGTAAAGTGTGGCACTGCTGAGGGCCTATATAATGCTAAATATTGTAGGAAACTGCAGTTTCTTCCTATTTGTGACCACTTCACTGAGCAGTTAGGGAAGTCCCTTCCCAGCCGTACATCACACGTTCCCCGTTTGGAGCCGTAACAACAGCAACCCCCCAGCAGGCGCCAGGAGCACGGAGAGAGCAGACTAAAGTTACTCTGCCATAATTTATAGCCCTGTTCCAAAAGTGTGAAAGATACGACCCTGTGTGCCTGGAAATCGTACCCAGGGGACATCTTACAGACCCAGAGTGGGTATTGGGATGCCCTGGCTGACTGGGGATTGCTGCTTTGCTTGGGGTCACCTGCAAATGCACTCCATCTTCCTGTGCTGTGTGCACTTGTGTGTCTGTGCCGTGGGACAGGCCCTGGGTGTGCTGCCCAAGGTCAAACCTCCCACCTGGCGTTTGAAGGATGAGGGTGGGCTAAATTCTGCCTCGTGATGATGCACATTCTCCTGTCTTCATGGCTCTGTGGGCTGTGCTTCCCCTGGGACCGAGCTGCAGAGCACATGGATTTGATGGCACCATCTGTGCACAGCACACTGCCCAGCACTGTGCTGGCTCCTCATTAGAGCCCACAATCGGGTCTGGTAATTGTTTCAACCTCTGCTGGTCTGCACCTTGCACCCTGCGAGGTCTCCAGCTGAAAAATTTGTAGGGTGACTGCAGCTCTCCCAGATTTCCAGCACACACATTGGGACTCTGAAATTTGGGATCAGCTCAGCTTTGGCCAGGGAATGTATACCTGTCCATAGCCAGGTCTGGCCAGAGATAGTCAGCTGGGACAGTGTCTAAGGCATGGTTGCTATTAGAGTTTTAGACTATTCAGCTTGTGTTTGGTCAACTCAAAAGGTGAGAGGGGATAATTTACCCTTGGCTGTGCAGACAAAGGAAGGACTTTCTCCAAGACTCTCCAATTCCTTCTCCTGGGTTGCCCCCAAGCTGATCAGCTCCATCACATGTGTAATCTCTGCCTCTGAGCCTGCTCAGTGCTGCAAGAGCTGTTTGAAAGCAAAACAGAAAAAGGAATGTTCACGAGCTGTGTTCTGCAGGGTCAGTGGTGCTGTTATCTATCATGAATCCTGCTGGCTGACTCTGAGCACACCTTGTCTGGGGGCAGAGCAGCTTTCACTATGAAGAAAAGAAAACCTCCATCTTTTTCAGACAATATTTCAGTGTCTTAAACTGCTCTGGGTTTCCCTCTGGGCCTCTTGAATGTATGAGGTGGGAGTTGATGACTATGCCTCAGTCTGAATTCTGCTGCTACTGTACTGGGGCTATGTGTCCCTTGCTGGGATGATAGGCTTTGGGCAGCCACTTTTCCTCCAAAATGTAGTTGTTTTTTTTCCAAAACCAACGTTTTGGGCTTTTTGTCCCTAATAGAAAATTTATCTTCTCAACAATTAAAGGCAAATATCTGTAGGAAAGGGACTGTTGGGCTACATGGTGGTGTCTCTCAAAATAATCTTTACAGGAGGACTCGTAATTTTAGAACATCACAAAGTGATGCATTTTCTGCAGAAAGCAGAATAAACATTGTCATTTTATCTTTACTGTAGTGTGGTAGCACCTGTGTTTCTGTACCTGTCTTTTGGCCCAACGATGTGCTGTTCTTCATTGCTAACAGCATGTCAGCCTCACTGGAAGCTACCATGTTTGCATTCCCACTTCCCATCTCCCAGCTTACAGCCTCACTGCAGGGCTCCTCATTTTTCCATCTCTGGCTTCTTTCATCTCTTGGATATTCCTGAGCTATATTGAGGCTCCCAACCCCCACCTGATATCAACAACCACCACACTGACATTCCAGTCCAGCTCTTTTTCCAGATCTGTGCATGGGAGGGACCACCTGAAAAGCACATTAAACTGTTTTCTTTTCCTCCTTTTCAGTGCTTTTCACAGCATCTCCGGTTTTATGATCCTCTGAACCGTAGCATTTCTCCTAGATCTTTTAAGTGGATGTTAGGGGAGTTAGACCTGGATTATTTCAGTGGTTCCTCCACCTTCTGAGAAACATGACAGCTGAGAACTCTGCACCCTCTGTTTATAGTCCTGTCAGGCTGAAATCCTCCTACGCCTGCCTGTATGAATGACTTTTTCAGCTGAATTTCGATGCCATGGGAGGCACCTCTGGCTCCCAGAGGTGCACAAGTATCACCTGCCACGTGTCCAACCTCTCCCAGGACTGTGATACAAGGAGGAAGGTGAACCTCCCCTTTGGAATATCTGTGTATCAGGCCAGGAATCTAAATCCAGGAGATATGAGGCTGCAGGATGCCTGTCTCACTGTGTTTGCCCTGAACCCAGCAGTGCTGGTGGCTCCACGCTACTTCCTGATGTGTTTTGCATTTCAGACCCGATTTGCCAGAAGAAAGTCACCAAACAGCAAATCTGACAAACAAACCACAGAGAACATCTGATCTGATCAGAAAATACGTAAGCCTGTTAGGGACTGTAGGCACGGCAAGGGCCGGGATTGATGGGGAACATATTTGTTATTAAATCCCATCCACATGAGCCGATCGGAAACAGATGTGAGTGTTGGGGATATTAATAAGTGGGCAAACTCCAGGGGTCCTGAAGGTACTGCTGCACAGGAGGAGGGAGGGAAATGGCACATCTTTGCTATCACGTGGGTGTTATGAGGAGGGGCTATATTTCTGCACTGTACCTTGCTTTGCGTTCCCTGCTGGAACTGGGAAATGCAGGGATGCAGAGAGAGAGGTGGTAGGTTAAAGCAAGGATGGCTGCCTTTGGGAAGGGTGATGGCTAATAGGAGAGTTGGGATGAAAGAAAACTAGCTTCTCTGCCCCTAATCTGAGTGAAGCTGGGCTGTGATAGAGTGGTCAAACTGTCCTGCCATGGCCAGCAGAGCAAAAGGCTAAAATGTGTCCAGGAAAGATGGAGTTGCAGAAATGTAAGAGGTATTGCTTGGGTATATAAAAGGTTTTCGGAGCAATTTTCCTGTTTCAGATTTGATAAGGTTTTCCAGTATTTCAGATTTGCAGTCCTTTCTCTACAGCAGGAGGACTCCAGAATTTTGCAAGACAAGTTTCCTAGGATTTTTTTGTGTTGCAAGCCCCTGTGTTTTCCCTAACCATCTTCTCTGAAACAGCTGAACCTTTTTATTGGCTGACAGCTTAAAAAAAAAAAAAGGGATAACAAAAAATTCAGCCCAAGGCAGACACTTGGCATGGAAAATCGAAGCCCAAGTGGTTTAAGTTTAACAAAGTTATTAGCAATTGAAAACAGGGCTTTATAATTGGAAATGTTTGGCAAGCTGAGTAAGAGGTTGTGCTACCAGCCCTGCCTGTTAGATGTGTTCATGTTCAGGGATGTGCAAACACCCAACACAAAGACAGACATTTGTTAAAGATGCTTACAAATGGAGACAGGCACAAATGCCACGACACCACTTTTTGTTCACCTCTTTCTTCTCAACCTCAGTTCTTCAAGTTTTTGGTTGTCTTTCCACCTCCAGTCATAATTAAATCCAGAGTGCAAATGCTTCTTTGTCCTCGCTGGAACAAAACACCAACTCTTCTGATGCTCTGAGGACTCTAAGAGGAGAGTTGAGACTGGCTTTGAGGTCACAACAAGCCAACTTGCAGGCACTGGGAATGCAGCACAGGAGTTTTGTACCTGTGCTTTCTCCTTGCCCATTGCAGTGGGAGTGCAGTTGGTGTTTTCAGTCTCTGAACGTGCTTGTGGCCCTTTGCGTGTTTGCATCTCATCGGGCGGAGATGGCAGATTTTGGGATGGCTCACCTGTCCAGAGGGCATCTACGTGGGGTGTGAAGGGTGAGTTGACCAGCCTGGCCACTGTTTGCCTCCATCAGGGCTCTCTGTGGCGTTGGCTGCTGCTCCATCACGCGCCCCAATAAAGTTTAAACTCTGGCTTACCATGAGCCCCACTGCAGCCAGGAAACGACGTCAAGTTGAGCCGTCATATTGTTTGAATTACACCAATATGAAAATCCATGAAAGCCACAGGGAGCCAGCATTTCCCCTTCTACATAAAATGGGGTTATGGCCATATTAAAAAACACAACAAAACAGAACAGCTTTTAACAGGAGATGGTGGAACAGAGGCCTTGAGAGATGCCGAAAAAGTCATGCATAAAAATAATTACATTTGAAACAAGGCCCTGCTCTTTCTTCTGCTCAGCCTCGTGACGATCCATGCTCCTGTCACTTCTACATCTCCTGCACTGCCTTACATTTTGGAGAGGGGAGAAGAGCAGCTTTGTGCTGGGGCTGCTGAATGGCAATCCAGGTCATTCCAGGAGCCGGTGGCTGGAGGAGCCTAGTGTGGGTGGGATGTTTGCTGTCTCCCTGGGGTGCACTGAATAGCCCTGCTCTGTTCAGAAAATCTCTTTTCCTTGGCCCAGCAAGTTGTGATCATTCACAAAAGGAAAACAAACCTGAGGTTCAGGTAAAAAAAAAAAAAAAAGCAAAAGCCTGGAGAGGAGACTCTTCTCCAGCTCTCCAGCTCTTTCCATTCTACAATTCTCTCTCGTAAGCTGCAGAGCCATTTCTCTAACATTAAACAAAGGGAACATTTCCAAACTTGGGCAACACAAACCTTTCTTTTTTCTGATAGTAACATAAAGCCTTCATCCTGCTTTATGAGACAGTCAGACCTTGGGCCATGCTGTAGAAGGCCATTCCTCTCCCAGTGAATGGCCAGCGAGGCCAGCTGAGGCCAAGGGGAAGAAGACTCAATTGCCTTCCCATTTTACAGGCCAAGAGGAAGCAGGGATATTCTGATATTCATATTTTCACTCAGGACCACAAAAGGTGCCACTGCAAGGCTGGACATCACCACCCTCAGTGTGCCAGTGAGCCAAATTCACTGTAAGACAAGTATTGTGTCCTTCCCAAAAACTCGGCTAATTCTCTGTTGTCTTCCACTTCAATCTCACTGTTGCTAAATCCGAACCAGTTTTTGCTTTCAGATGCTGCTGAAATCCCCTGAGAGTCTCCCTACTTCTTCTTCTTCAGAAGCAGAGCCATCTGTGTGCTGAGGCTCATTTTGGATACTAATAATTTTTTTTTTGCTCTGTCCCCAAGGCTCTGACACTGTCACAACTCCAGATCCAAGGCAAATCAGCCCTACTGAAATCCAGAGCAAAGCTTTCACCCCTTTCAGGCTTCTTGTTTGTTGTGGTGTTGTGAGTGGTGTTTGCACAATTTTTAATCACCTCAGCTCAAGGAGTTTGAGTCCTTTGCTGTTGGTAATTTTGATATATAGCTACCATGCTACACAGTATTTCTAAAGTATTTCTACCTTCCTACTCTCACATATGTATGCAGTCAGGAACAATTACCACTGTCAATCCTGTCTGCCTGCTAACTTGCTTTTTTTTCCCTGTTGGTCATGCTGTAAATCATTTTCACATTTACAACATTAAGAAGGTGCTCTGAGCAATCATTCTTGTGGTCAACAAACTGTTACTGCTTCTCAAGTGTCATGGGTCACTACTTAATTACTGGATTTCACTCCCAGTTAAAACCATTAATCTTGTCTCCACCACCTTTCTCTGGGCCTCTCAGTCCAGTATGTTTTACGTTAGGCACATAATTGCTGTTTTTTTGTTTTTTTTTTCATGCCAGCAGAAGTTCTGTAGCTGGAATTTCTGAGCTTTATATGCAAGATCATCCAACAGAGGCTTTCTTTGGCCTGGGTCTCTCTAAGATGAGCCTTTCTCCAGAGAACTGGGTTTTTCAAACAGATGCAGAGATACTGAATAAATCAAAAAACTAATATGGGATCTCTGTGGTGGTGATGACACCTCAGCCATGGGAATTCCCCAAGCTTCATCCCACTGGAGGATTATCACTGCCTCAGCTGCTGCCTTAAACTGGGATGGGTATGGGCACAAGGAGATTGGGGGTAATCTGGGAAAGCAGACATTATTTTGTGAGTCCTAGAGGTTCATCAGGAGTTGAACTCGCCTGTGAAAGCTCACACGTGCCTTTGTGAGGGTTGGTTCTGCTCTCAGTTACTCTGCCCTGGGGCAGGATGGAAGCACAGAGCCCACGAGGGTGACAGGGCAGCATCCGACTCCTCCCGTGTGTTATTGCTCTGGTGGGAATTCGTAAGTGTTATACTGGACAGAGAAAGGCTCCGCTGTTGTTCCCTAGATGAAACTGCAGCAAAAACATATTTAGAATTATAAGCACAAAAAAAATATGGAACATAAGGCCTACAGAATTCTAACAAAGCTTATTTCATAGGCCACATCCACAGCGCGCTCGTACAAAATGCCACGTGAATCACACTTAATTTGCTGCAGAATATACTTTGCTATTTCAGAAAAAAAAAAAAAGCAAAAAAAAAAGCCTGTGAAGGGCAAAAGCTTTGCTGCATGTTAGTTGTAAAAGTTCCACAAGTATGGAATCTATTAAAACTACTATTTGTTTATGATGTGAAAGTGATTAGTCTGTTCCAAAAACAAAAACATGAAAACCCTAAGTGCTGGGACTTTTCAGGAGAATAGCCACTGATTCTTCATTATAATAATTTATATAATATGGCTCCATTTTTATAATATCTACAATTACTGTAGCACTGGTTGCCTTAGCCAAAATCAGGGTCCTCTTGCACATTCATCTAGAAAACACATTCCCTACCCTGCTGGGATCTAAGCAGGTGAGAGTTGGATCATCACCTCAGGTTGGCAGATGGGGAACTGAGCTAAAGACTCATCATGACTTGCCCAGAGTCATCGTGAAGCAACTTGGGTACCTTGGTTCAGCTGTCACCTGGAGCCACATGGCTGGGCTGGTGGAGTCAGAACATTCCAGCACGAGCACAGGGACGTCCATGTGGCCCCAATTACAGACCCAGGGCCTTGGTTTCACTTCCTGGATTGGATACAACAACAGGATGCTGGAATATTTAGGCTGTGTTCACTGCAGGGAATGTTTTTACTTTAAAAGCAGAAAAAAACTCTGTTAGTCTCTCTAAGATGTCAAATCACAGAAAAGTGGGGGTTTTGTAGAAACCTCACCCAATTCTGGCTTCTTACCACCTCTTTTATGGCACCACTCACTTGATTTTAACATCCTGCTGGTGCTGAAGTACTCCGTGGCTTTTGGGGGCACCTTGTGCTTGCTGCCACCCTCCCTCGCTGATGTTCACCTGGATGTTTGGGTGCTTCACAGCACACAGCCCCAGAGTGCTCCCTGTTGTTGTCACATCTCACGAACCACCTGCAAGGCCTTCTTAAATCCAGGTCTGCGACACCTCTCACTCCCCAGGCTGTACCTCCTCTCCACGTGCTGCAACCCCACCCCAGAGCTGCCTCTCACCTTTGCAGCCTGGGGCGTTTCTGGCAGGGCATGTGCAGGGAATGCCTGGGTCTGGGTGGCCGTGAAAATGCCATCAGTGAAAGCTGATGGCAGAAGGAGGAGATTCTGGTCCTTGACTGATGGCTGATGATCAAAACAAGTATCTTTAGGTTTAGCAGCCTGTTGGAGCTTTTGCCTTACTTTTCCCAGGCATGGCATGAAGCTCTTCAAGGTTTTCTGGCCTATTGCTTTGAGACCCCTGTTTCATTTAAACCAGATTTGATCTGGGGTACAAATCAGGCCATCCTCTTCTGGTTTCTGCTCCTGAAAGTGGTTTCCTCTTCAGAGTCCTTCCTTTCAGATGTGCTCCCAGCCTTTCCTCCTCAGTGAGGTTGCACTGATATGATGCCTCACGCCTTGCACCGCAAATTTCTGTGCGCTTTCTGTGACTTCTCGCCTCAAGAGCATCCAGTTAGTGTTAAGCTTGTTCTCTTCTGTGGAGCAGTTCTGAACCTGGAGTCATCAGCAAGCTTCATTAGCACATTTCTTACATTACATGCCATGGTCACTAATGAGATTCCCGGCAACATTCCCAATACCCAGCACTGAAGAACTCCATGAGTAATTCCCTTTAGTCAAAGAATTTCCTTTTCACATAATGTGTTTCCTTTCATACAAATCAACACTTCATGTACCTTTTCAGAACTTGTACAAATTCCTGTTTTTTCCTGTAAAGAGCCATTTTTCATGTGGCCCTGTATGACATACTTTACTGAAGTCCAGATCAACTGGATTCACTGTATGTCCTCTAGGAAATCTCTAGCAAAGAAGCCAGAGGAAATGAATATCTGTCTGGCAAATCCCAAAGTTGCACTCCATCCCAGTTCCCATATATACTTATGTCTTTAATTACTCTTTCCTTTGCTGTTTTAAAACCTTGTGTGCTATTAGAAATGATTAATGGTGACTGATTTGCCTGCTGCTATTTATAATCTTTGACCAGAAGGGAATCTTGGTGTCCAGGATGCAGCTGACACTCTTCTGGAGTGGGGCTTGCAAACCTTTGGAGAGCAGGTAACCAACGTGCTCACTGAATCCTGTCCATGGTGAGGAGAACCTGCAGGTTCCCAAAGGCATCTGGACATTTAAGGGTCAGCTCCCAGCATTCCAAGTGGCATCCTGGGCCACAGAAGGCATTAGAAGAGCTGTCGTTCCCCTCAGTGGTTCTCAGACAAATAATGATGTGTGGGTCATGTTTCTCCATGGCATTTTCTGCCCAGATTTTATTTGTCCCCTTCCCCCCTTGCTCATCATGAGAAGAAATTGGAGTTGGTTTATGCATTGGCTCCCTAAATTATTGTTCTTTAAATGGAGTTTCTTCTGAAAAGGGGGAATTTATTGTCACGCTTTTGGTCCTGCTTGGAAACACAAGTTTTGGCTTGTATTTACATCTATATCCATTCAAACTCAGGCACATGCACACAGCTTTATCTAAAACATGCAAAGCGTCTGCCTGTGCTTGCAATAAAAGAATTGGGTACTTTGTCCAATCTGAAAAATACCAGCCAAAAGAGAGGAGGAGGGATAATATGGGTAAAGAATAAAAAGAGCCTAAATAAACTCAGCAGAAATGAAAAACTGGTAGGTAGAAACCTGAACGCAACAGAAGGGAAATGAGAACGTGCATGGAGAGTGGCAACAGAATGGTAATTAGTACATCCAACACAGGAAGAGGTGGATTTGACCTGGGAAAGTAAGCAAGGAGAAAAGAAGAGAGAAATTCAGCTCTTTACTAAGAAAAGAAAATTCTTCCCCAAGAATCTGGCATGGAAAGAGGCCTGGAACGGATGAGAATCTGGATTTTCAAGTGAAGGAATGTATGAGATGAGTCAAGGGGGAGAGAGAGAGATTTGAGAGAAGAGGAAGATTTACTTCTATATCACAGATGGGGGAAGAGATAGCAAAATAAATTCTTAGTACCTTGGAAATGTCCAGTCAAAAAGAAGATGTGCATTTCTTTCCCTCTTTAAAAATCGATGATTTGAACTGAAATGGATGGTGAATTTCTAGGGCGAATCTGGAGATGTGGTGTGGCTTGGCCTCTGGTGTTTGGCAGAGAAGTGTTTGTCAGCAAATCCGAGGTGTCCCTACCTTTGTTTCGGATGTGCCTCGCACGCCCGGCAGGAGCAGCCAGTGGTGCCAGGCTGGGAGAGCTGAGGGTGCATCACAGGCAGGGGCAAGGAGTGCTCCGAGCCCTCCCAGCCCTGGGGAGCTCCCTTGCCTCCTTCCCAGGAGCACAAAATGCAGGTTTTAGGAGCGCTGAGCGGGGTGGAGAAAGGCCTCTGCCTCCGAGCAGCTCTGTGCCCTCTGAACGAAGGATGCGGATCCCTGTCTGTGGCGCACTTGTGGGATTGAGGAACGTTCCCTGGTGTATGCCCCTCTTTGTCCCAAACAGTCTAGGAATTACTAACAAAGGACATTCTGTTAAATGCAAATAATATCTGGAATACAATCACTATAAATGCAGTTCATTTAGCCATTAATTTTATAGATTGTCGAAGCAATTAACAGTGCATAAAGAGGACTTCCTCCCATGCAAGTGTGATCTTTGGTTGAATGGACCTTTGTAATGATCTCTAAGACAATGGCACAGAGTGGAACTGGAATTTCATCTTGCCTTTATTGCCTTATTTGGGTATTTTTAACAATTTCTAAAATGATTTTTCTTTTTAGTAGGCTGGCTTTTCGTGGTTTAACTTGTTTGCTTTTGTGGGTCAGTGTAAATAATTCTGAAATTAGTAAATTAGTATCCTTTAGGTAAATTATTTAAATACTCAAGTGTATGAACAAATGCTGCCTTACACAGAAAGGCTGTTATGTCATTTACAGCTGGACAGGATCTGCAGCATGAACAGGGTATTTTTGGGGTGATTTCCACTTCATTTGTTTTGTTCCCTCTCCTCACACATGCCTTTTTCTTTTGGTTCCCTGCATGTCCCATCTGCAACTAAAAGCCATTTAGCACTGCAGCAGAAATGAAGATCTCCATTTATTTTTGCTGTCTAAAAGTTCTATTCTCCCAGTGGAAAACCATCCAAAGAACAGAACCTCCTCTCCTACATCGCTGCTGCTCTTAGATCTCTCTCCTTCACCTGTAGGCTCTTCTACCGTTTGTATTTACAAAGATCTTTTGCAATTTCAAATCTTTCTATAGATGGAAACAATTTCTGCCTTTCTTCTTGGAGGTTTTGGTCCTTCCTCTGCCATGAAAAGGTTTTGTTTTGAGGGTGTGGGAAGGATGATTACTACAGAAAAGGCAGCACAAGCAAATAAGGCTAATTCAGCCTCACTGGGCATAACCTCACTTACCCAAAGATGCAGGAAAATACACAACAAATTCTTGGTCTTGCTTTTCTCCTGGTTAGCCTTATTGAAATAAATTTGCATCCTTTAGTTCCCAGGATATTCTTACAGTGTCCATGTTTGTTTTGGTGAAGATTTGTTTGGTAGGTAGCTAAAAGCTCAAAGTCTTTGCTGTCATAATATCCTTGCCCTTAAAGAAATTAAGGGGTGCCTATTTGGTGTTTATTACAACAACTCTTCCTTCCTCGTGTGAAGGAAATGATATCTTATTTCTCTCATTAGAGTAAAATATAACCCTTTAAATATATTGGTGTATCATTGCATAAATTATGAGGAGCTCTCTCTGTTGATATGGAATGCAGATTTTTCAGAACTGGAGCACAGAGATGCCGGGCTGTGAAAATAAAAAGCAGATGTCTTTCTCCCTCTCACTCAGAAGGTTAAAGCTTATCAGGGTATTTTAACTCTTGAGGTCCTGTGACAGGCAAATTCTGTTGGACAGAGAGAACTGGCACTTTCAGGTGCAAGGCTAGGCATCCAGTTAATCCTGGTTTGCTCTTGGGATTTGTCGCAGGGTGAAACAGAGTGTGACAAATGTGGAAGGGGAGTTTTGCCACTCTTGGGATTTTTAAATGTAAATAAAGGGTAAAAGGTGGCTTGTAAATACCTAAGTGGCTGGGTCATTGCCCCTTTCTGAAGCCCCCATGGCAGACACTCTCATGGAGTTGCTTGCTTTGTTTGCTTATCAATGTGAAGTGTACTTCCCACTCTGCACCCATCACTATGGGGCTTCCGTATATCACCCATGGCATCTAAATAAATAGCAGGAATCTCTCCCTGTAAGAGCTGAGACACTTGGCCTGCACAAGGAGGCTGAACATGGAAAGAAAGACAGAAAACAAAACAATCTACGTCTTACCCATACCCTCTGCGCAGGGCAGCGGGTGACACAAAACCCTCTGTGCCATGTTTGGGCATCTCTTGGGCAGTGGGAATCCTAACATTTTCCTGTAGGTACCATTTCCAGACACCTGGAGGCATTGGAATTGCACCTGCAGCCTGAGGATGTGGCTGAAAAGGGCGATGACTTCACCATGAGAAAATGAACTTAGGGCTGTGTGTAGAAAAAGAGCTGCATTAAAAGAAAAAAAAACCTGCAGAAAATAGATATTTGTCATGAAACACTGATTTAAACAAACTGTGAGAGCCAAGCAGATGACTCCAAAATGCGAGGCTGGCCTGTACTTCACGGTATTGCCACAGTGGTTTATAGTGTTTGGAGGGAGAGTTATGACGCAGAACAAATGAGATAAAAAGCTTGTTTAAGTGTGATTAAATGGGTCTAAAAGCTGCCCATTTTATAGGAAGGAGCTGCAGGCACGATGCCAAGCTGTAGCATGCTGTATGCTTCACCAGCTCGTCACATCCATATGGGCTCACTCAGAGGAATCTGTTTTAATGTAATCCAAACTATTAATTTATGGACGTTCTCATCACCGGGCCTGAGTGCGTGAAGGGAAGATACACCCAGCGAGGTCATAAACTGGTACCAGCATCTTCTGCTTTTAAAAGCTGCAGTTGAGATGTTCGGGATTGTGTTCCTCTGACATCACCCCAGCAACCATTAGCACTGGTGGGGTGGTCGTGGTCTTGTTATTTCCATATGGAGTTGTATTTGTTGGCAGCCAGCTCCAACAAGAAAGGATCACTGGGACTGGACGCTCCTGAGAGGGAAGTCAGGTTGCAGATGGATCAGATATCCCTGCAAAGAAAATGCTCCTTCAGCCAACAAGTTTCTTCTTTGATGGTTTATCCCAGAGAATTGAGCTGGTCAGAAATGTTCCCATGAAACATCATTCCTTAAGCCTGGCTTATTTTGCTGGAACCGTGCTGAGCACAGTTGACTTTCCCCCATGCCTGAGGAAAAGAGCTTAAGGAAACCCACCTGTACTCCTGGCAGATCTCTTCCAGGACAGGAGAAACACAGTGTGCACGAGTCCCTGGCTCCCGAGCGGATGCACCTGGTGGATTTGCCCCAAGGCCAGGGATGCTGGGAGCTCTGCAGCTGCCCGCTGAGGCTGACAAGCTCTGACATGAGTTTCACTGGGAGGCTGAAGCAGGGTCTGGGGAGCTTCTGGCTTCCTGGAAATTTCTCTCCTTTCAAAAAACCTGAAAAAATTTTCTGTTCAATTTGGACAAAATCCAAATTTTATGTATATATTTAAATCTGTGCATTTTAAAGTCGCTGGAAACACCGCTTTTCGGCCAGTTTCTACTTTATAGTTTTATAGGGCTTTGCCATAATAAAAGCGAAGTGAGACGAAACAGAAAAGCCCTGCTTAGTAACAACGTGGGGTGGGGGAGTGGGAAGGGAGGCCTTAACCAGAGCCAAGCTCCCTGAACGACGGCTCTGCCAGCACAGGACAGGACACGAGTGCCAGAAGTGGGATTGAAATCACAAAGCTCTGCTTCTTAGGGGCCCCCCACCCAGGACAAACCAAGGTGCTCTTTGGGGTGCTCTGTCCTGAGCGGTCACTGTCTCCTCCAGGAGAGCGCTGGGTTATTTCTCAGGCATATCCGAGCAGATGCTTTCAGCCTCTTACGGCTGTCTCCCCACATATGGAGCTTTGCTTTGTCACCAGCCCCTGCCAAGGATCCAGTTCTCCTTTTGACAACAAAGAACTGTTTTTATTTACTATGAAAGCTGGTCTGGCCTTGGCTCTCCGTTTTGTAAATTATTCATCTCGTGTCAGTAGCAGTGGAGCTCCTCTCACATGTTTCTTTCCAACAAACAATCAAGCCCAGGTCTGAGTGGGGAGAAGGTCGAAGGGAGGAGTTGTGAGGCAGAATAGACTTAATAGCTCGGACTCTTCATTAACATTAACCAGCCAGGTGACCATCTCCCCCTCGGATAATGTCCCATCCTCCCCTGGTGCTGGGAGTGGCTGTGGCCTGTCCAGTTTCTGCATGGGGGACTGAGCAATAGATCAGCAATTAGGGCCAGGATCTGTCCTGACAAGGTTTTTCTTTCTTGCTTCCTAACTCACCTCCCTTCTCAAGTGGAGGTACTTGTTATAAAAAAGTTGGCTGCAGGAGATCTCTCAGCTTAATCAGGGCTATCATCAAAACTGGATCACATGAGCCATGGAAACAACCATGGAAGCAGGTGCAAGATCACATCTAGATAACACTTTCCAGAGCTGAATTACCTAGCTACCTAAAAAGATTTTGTCATATACACACTCAGCTTCTCATATTGCAATTTGTGTTGCGCCTTTTATTAACCTTTTCTCCTTACCTAGAGTGTTTTCCTCCACGACCCCTGTAGCCTCCCTTCACACAGTTGCAGGCGGCTGTTGGACACGTGGGCTCCCCCTTTGCCTCCTCTCCACCAGGCTGTGCGAGCCCTGCTCCTGTACCCTGGCTTTTCCTCCCAGCTGCCAATGAACTGCTGCATCATCGATTGCCACGCTCCGGGCCCAGCTGCCCAGCCCGTTCTCTAGCCATACAAAGATCCATTTGTCCAGTCCATACTTCCTCAGGTTACAAACCCACAACCATAAGAAAAGGGTCAGAAGCCTTCCTAAAAGCAAAGTACAGCACAGCACTACTCCCACCTTGTCTCCACAGCCAGTCATCTCATCACACAAGGCGATCAAATTGATCTGCTCTAGGTAGATCTGTGTTGGAATAGCCAACACAAGGCCATCAAATTGATCTGCTCTAGGTAGATCTGTGTTGGAATAGCCAACACAAGGCCATCAAATTGATCTGCTCTAGGTAGATCTGTGTTGGAATAGCCAACACAAGGCCATCAAATTGATCTGCTCTAGGTAGATCTGCGTTGGCTATTCCCTATTTATCTTCCAGAACTTCCCCTGTGTGGAAATGGACTCCAGCCTATGTGGTCCTTCCAGGGATGGAGGGAACCCAGCTGCCTGAGATCCTTTTCCCAACTTTCTGATAGATGGCTCAGCCTTTTCCTGTCATTAAGGACTTGCCTTGATTACTGTGACCTTTTGCAGGTATTAAACACTGGTTTTACAGTCACATCATCCAGCTCCTTCAGTACCCTGAGGTCAAACCCATCCATCTCCATGGATTTAAATCCTGTGTTGTCTCTAACTTGTTGCTCCTCCACTGTTGGTTGTCCCTTTCTTTCCAAAGCAATTCTGGTTTGTGCAGAGTTCTAGGAGGAAGATTTACTGGTGAAAACAGAGGGGAAAAAAGGATATTTAGCACTTTGGATTTTTTCAAACTGAAAGTGGTGGCTGTCAGGAGGCTGTCTCCCACACAAATGACAAATTTTCCATTTGAACTGGTTAATGGGACTGCAGGGTAAGATGTGGTAATCATCCAGAGCTCAGTATGAGACAGGGATTTGCTTTGCCCAATGTCTGAGTTCCGGCAGATCAGTCTCATGTAGTGGGAACCCAAGGGAGCATGAATTCTCTATGCAACTTTGATATGCTTGTATCTGTTCTTATTTTCATGGATATTTTGGGCAGTAAGCCCCTTATCTCCAGCTATGTGAACAGTTTTCTAAACATCTGTCAGCAGCACCCGTGCCCATCTTGCTAATTTGGCGTGCCAGCCCTGCCGAATCTGTATCTCACTACTAAAAACGCATTGCCATTTAAATTGTGACGTGCCTCGCTTTGTTCTGTAAACTTTATTTGGAAGGCAATCTTTAGCCATAGGAAGAAACCCGTTTCCAGAAGGAAAACATTAGTAATGGGTGCAGTTGTGAGGGATGGGAGCTGGGGCTGCGGGTGCGCTGGGCCCTGGAGGTCAGGTGGTTATCGGAGCCAGCTGAGCTTGAAAAACTGAGAGAACAAATAGGTCTCTGGCATTTAGGCACTATATTAAATAGGATTTGTGGTACTTTCTGCTTCAAGCTGTGCCAAGAATAGCATGAGTAGCCTTTCTTGTTGAAAACTGGCACATCTGGTCCCAGTCCTAGTTGGAACCACTGGGGCACAAAAGAATATGCTGCATTACTATTATTTGTTTTGCAACCTTTACTGGAGGATTCAACCTAGGCTGGATATTCATAGCGTTACATGGTTGCTCTTGTCTTTCTCAAGCTCTGCACTCAGCAGCAGAGCAGCTCAAGTGTCAGAAGGCACTGATCATCAGGGAAAAATGGGATCTGCTTCTGCTCTGCTCCTGTGCCCTGCTCCCCCAGAGTCCCTGGGACACCAAGCTTTCTAAAGTAACACAACGTCCTTGCGCAGAAAAAGAGTTAGTTTAGCCAAACTACAGGAGGAGAAAGGGAGGAAAAATGGATTTATTTGGTGGGGCAGCCTGATGACAGCAATGGGAGGGGAGCTTGGGTCTGTACTGGCCCTTTTTGGGTCCTTATTTCCAGGCCAGCTTCCCCCTTACTGGTTCATACCACCCACCACACTGGGAGGGAAGGCAGAAACAAGAGAAGTGGGTGGATTTAATCCACTATTTCAAAGATGTTGCTGCTGGGTTTGCAGATGGTGGCAGCAGATGACAGAAATGAGCTCATTTTTCTTCTGATCGTTTATTTCATCCCTAATAAAATAAAAAAGCCCCAAAAATCTTAAAACAAATAATTCCTACTAAAATGTGGAGTTTTCTCCCTCTCTTTTTTTCCCCCTTTTGAGAAGCAGGTAACCAGGGAAAAAGAGAATAAATTCTTGCAATAATTTCAGGAGTATATTTTTCCAGATATCTCAGTGATGGCCCATTTCACATAACTCTATAGTTCTTCCTGGTACAGGCTGATGCAAGGCAGGACACGGAGGGATGGTTTTTCTCATCCCTGTCTGCAGCTTTCTCCTCTTGGTAGCTGTTTCTGAGCTTGGATTTGCCAGTGGCTCCTGTCCTTTCTTCCATGGGGACAGAGGAAGTGACATGGACTCCCCAGCCAGGAGCCAGCTGGTTGATCCAGACAACATCCAGACAGGAAGGCAAAATGTGGCAGTATGGACAACTGGGCTGTGTTGGACCCAAATGTGGTTTCCAGCCCTGAGCTGACCCAAGAGCATAGACTGAGCTCCTGGTGCCAAGTGAACCATGCGCTGTCTTGGAAAACTTCCTGATATTTCAACCCAGTCCTGTTCAGCAGGACATACTTGGAGTTCAGAGAAGGAACTTCAGGACCTGCTTCCATGAATTTCAGCATGACATTTATTTCCCTAAGTTATGATTAAGCAGTGAAAAGGCAAAGGAAAATTTAGCCGTCAGATATTTTCTTGTCTTGTTGCTCTTTGAGCTCCGTTTCCTTTCAGACTCTGCACTCCTGAATTAGACAGCTGTACTGCCAGTAAGAAAGAACCACCTTCTCGTTTTTTGGTTTTTTTTAGGAAGGATACAACAGGTGTGATTCCCAGAAGCAGCTCTCCTTGCATGATTCATACACTTCAGCAACACCTCGTCCTCCTGTATTCTCAGTTTTCCTCTGTGTGTTCCTGGTGGGATGATTTGTGCTGATCTTAGCTCAACCGGCTTTACGGGTCCCCTGGTTACAGTCTAATAAGTGAGGTGTAATTATTAAAGAAAAAAACAAAACCATACCAAACCCATCAGGACATTTCTTAAAATAATATGGATTGCCCACTCAGCTGTTCACACACTGCAGAGTAGAACCCAGACCCCTTCTTGAGCTGAAATCCTTCTCAAAGCCTGGATCCCATTGAGGATTTAGGACTGGATTCTCATTTATACTGAGGTCTCTTGAGCCAAAAAGTACAGGATGTAAATTATTTTTACTCTCACTTTCACATGAGAATTAGGCCTTTAGAGTCAACTTGAGTTACCTTGTGCTGGCTGCAGCAGTCACACATGACCACCTGTTGTTTCTTGGTTGAGCTCAGTGGTATTTAGGTTTTTTTGGCAGCAGTGCTTCCTTCTTCTGTGTGTTTTCATAGCCCTGGCCACTAGGTGCTACTGCAACACAGATGCAGTGATGGTTGAATGGAGCCAGCCAAAATCGTGGCCCTGGGAGCTCAGCGTGGAGCTCAGGATGTTTCTGTACCACTGGTGATGTCCATTCCAAGCTGCTGAGGGAGTGGCCTGGTGAGCCTTGGGAATGATAGAGGAATATTGGGTGCTGTGGTGAGGCTCAGACAAACTCTCCCAGAGAAAAGGGCTTGGAGGAGGGGCTCCACTTCCTGCAGCTCAGGATGAAATATGGCAGAGCACTGACTGCACATGGGAATGATGCTTTTGGCCACCAGCTGTTGGTGGAAGACCTAAAACTAAAGGTAAGTTGTGAAGTATTGTTTCATTGAAAGAAGTGTTGACTGATTCTGGGCAGGGACGCCTTCCACTACACCAGATTGCTCCAAGCCCTGTCCAACCTTGGCCAATTCCAGGGATGGGGCACCCACAGCTTCTCAGGTAAGGCACTGGAACTGTGAGTTCACATCTCACTCCTCTCAAATTGTTCATTCATAGATGTGAATCATAGAATTTAGGACTAAAATGAAAGATTGGGCCTTCTAGGGTGACATCCTCAGTGTAGTAGATACCAGATTTTAGTGGTGAACTTGGTATGGAGACCAGCTGATGGTGTGTTGGCAAAAGGATCACTTCCAAAAAAGTTTCTTCTCAACCTTAAGACATCAGGAGAGGAGCACCATCTATTTTCCATGGTTATTCATGCTCCATGTCTAATCCTGTTTGTGCCTTCCCACTTGTTCGAATTAATCTTGGAGTATGGAAGAGGTTCTCCTCAAATACATACAACTAGGAATCAAATAGGGAACAAAAATATATGTAAAAGATCTGCTCTGTATTCTTCATCTGCACTTTCTTGCTGGTTTATATTTTGGGCTTTTTTTTTTCCCCTGGAAAAAAAGGAATCCCTAATAAAATGAAATTTGTAATTGAAGCAACAAAACAAAACTTGTTCTTTTAAAACTCAAAAGTGAAGGATCTGGTTTTGGGAAAACTGTGTTCTTTAGGCTGGCTTCATTTGGTATCTTCAATCCTCAGCATGATGCTGTCTTTCATAAGACTTAATTTGTGTAATAGAAACCAGCAATAAAGGCAGCAAATGTTCCCTTTGCCCTGTTGCTAACTTTGATTCATCTGGGCTGACTTCAGCACCTCCGAGGAGGCAGCAGAGGGACAGTTTGTAAAACTCAGCCTTAGAACAAATATATTAAATGGAGACAGAGGCTCCTCATTCTCACAGGCTCTGATTTGTCCCCCGAGCAGTTTTCTTGCTGCAACACGGCCCAAGGACCCGCAGGTCTCACTGGTTCCTGCCCCGGCTCAGCCCCGGCGCTTCCCTGCTTCACACCATCGCAGTCTGGGCTCTGGACACTGAGATCTTTGTGTGATTTTTTTTCAGGGTGAATGGGCCATCTGCCAAGAAGGTCGGGCAGAGCTCTGTGCATTTGGTAGTTCTGAATAATTCTGCTGCTGTCTTCTGTAAAATAAGTGAGAATGCAGAGATTTTTGTTGGTATCCTCTAATGCTCTGATAGTTTTACTCTTGGCTTCTAGGAAAAAAACAAACAATCTTTATCTACTGAGCTTGTAAATTTTGATTACTCTTGACATGGTCTACTGTTCTATGCTGTTTTAATTACTCCCCTGCCTTGTATCCAGTTGGAGCAGGAATTCAGAGCTGATTTAGTTTTTCATGCATGTAATGCATCTTAAAGAAAAGCATTTCACTAGAGAGTTTCGACATTGTTTGGTCCTTGTTTTACGGCTAAACTTTGCCTTTCTTTAGTTGAATGCAGGACACAGGCTAGAGCAGACACTTGTGAACAATATCTTAGTACTTGTTATTACTTTCCAGCTGCTGCCTGGGAAGTTTGGCCGTTCCAAGTCCATGAAGAATGGGAATGTCCTTGCTCCAGCCGGTGCCCTCCTCCAACACCGTGTATTCCACAAAAAATGACATGACCGGTCAGGGGCCACTGCAGATCTGCACGAGGTGATTTGTCCTGTGCTGCCAGTGGGGTTTGAAAGCCAAATCCAGAAATGAGCTCACACCTCTTCCAAAAAGGTTGTGCTGGGTGCTGAATGCAGATAGTGCTGGGCCATGAGGGGGATGTGTGTGGCTGGCACTTAGTTGCCCTTCTAATAAGGTTGCTGCTACTTGATTTCATCTGTTTTAAAGCAAAAGGAGCATTTTCTCCCCTTTTATGCTGTCTTTCAAGGACTTGCAGATTCTCCGGCTCACTGGATGACCTTTGGTGCTAGTAATCACTCCAGGACAGAAATCACTATCTTTTCAGGCATATATCCAAAGTTCCTGCTCAGCAGCATATGTTCAAATGAGAGTTTGCTAAGGAACAAACTCCCCATCCAAGCAATAAATACCTGAGATGCTGCTGTGTTTGCTTCAGTCAAATGCTGAACCTCAAACCTCGTCCCAACCTGGTCTTTAAAACGGCTCCCCAAACCTGGCATTTTCATACTGGTTGGAAAGAGCTATTAAGAGAGCTCAAGGAAATAAGTCTTTGGAAGTTCTTTTAATGGAGGCTGAGGGAGGAGAGAAGTTTGGCAATGCAAGATAAGCAGCGATGTTATGAAACTGTAAAGCTGTCTCCTACTGAAACCATGCTAAATTATTTGGAACACTCTGAGATAAGAAACGTGCACCATCAGCAGTAATGAGCTTGAGAGAGAGAGTTTGACCAACACCAAAAATTTTAGATTTGGATTGAGACTAATTTGCCTTCCAATTTTGCATGTTTTCCATGCACTCAAATTGTGCTCTTTTGAAGGCACTAAAACAGGCCAGTTAATTCCCATTGCACCAATAAAACCCTGCCTGGACACTTCCCCACACACAGCAAAGTGCCCTGTTTGTTGTCCAGTGTCACCTTTTGGCCACACAGAGCGATTTATTTCTGTTGTAAGTAATAATATCAGGATATAATTTGTCAGAGTGCCATATTGCTGTTGTTGTTTGAATACTACTTTGGGAGGAAACAGTTTAGAAGAACCATTCAACTGGGGCTCTTTCAGGCTTGGATACTTGAAAAAGAGCAAGTCTTCAAATGCTTTGTCAGACTGTTTGGTATATTGCAGTAGGCTGGCTGGTGAGTTGTGTGTGTCACCATCTTCTCCGAGACAGGATGTGACATGAATCTTGTAGTGCCAAACATTACAAGATATTTTTCTTCAACTCAAGTGATGGATCGTGCTTTTAGGATCTGACTCCAGGGCTTAGTGTAGTGACAACATGACATTTTTCATGGTCATAAAGTGGTTACAATAGATCTGAAGCATTTTGAACCACAAATAGTTAGGAATAAATTTTATCTGCTCCTCAAAGTTCCATGTAGATTGCTACATCTTTCCTTTAAACAATTGTTATTGTGTTTTTTTGTGCAAACATTTGCTTATGAGCTGAGCCTGGAAGTTACAAGTTCAGAGTTTTCCCTGGACAAGAAAATGGTCTTGATTGATGGTTGATGTTGGGTCCTCCAAACCTTTGGGAATGTTGATCTCCACCAGCTCTTTCTTTACATGATCACATTCTTTCTATCTCCTTGTCTTTACTCTGTGTCTGAGCACCCTATTCTGCTACTATAGTGGTCATGTACCCCTTGAGGCTCCTGCTGGGGGCCAAATCAGCCCCTCACATCCACCTTGTCCTCAGTCCAGGTCTTCTGTCATGAAGGTGGCACAACCATCATGGGCACCCCATCAGGAGATGCCAAACCTGACCAAACACATCCATGGGAATTATATTTATTGCCATGACAGGCAGGCACTGAACACAGATCTCTCTAGAGAATACTTACTGAGAGAACTCTTTAAAAATATATTCATCTATAGACAAAAAACCAAAACAGTGATCTTATTTCTATAGAACTTACCAGCCCAGGAACATCACTGCCCACCTGCAACTCCACTGCTTCCAGAGGTAGCCAGTGTCCAGGAGCACGCAGGAGCACCTCCAAGTTGTGCAATTCACAATCTTCTACCAAAGGTAATAAACCTTCCTGGAACCACCAGAACTGCGAGTTGCAGAGAGGTGATTGCCCCTGTGGGATGCCGGTTGGATGGTCCAGAATGAGTAGCATTTGCATTTTTAATTTGTTTGGATAATCCTTAATCCTTGCTGCCTCCGATAAAGGAAGGCTGAATGTGTCCTGAAAGTGCATGGAGGGCTGTGCTGCAAACCAGCCTCTGCAACAGTTGGTGCTTGTATTTGGCCTTTGATGTTTATCAGTAGGAGTAAAAACATCAACACATGTTCTCTCTTTTTGTATCCACTGCTTTGAGGTAGGGCTGCCTTGGCTTTGGTCACAATGCTCTCTTTTGTTTCCCTTGTTCTTTCTTTTCTTCTTTGCTTTGACACCTCAGTTTTTATCTGCTAATTTGTTATATTTGTGGTGCTGGATAACTCTCTGGGCCAATGCCTTTTAAGAGCCTCTGGAGCAGGACACAGGAAAAGAGCTGAAGCTGGAGAAAGGTTTGGAAGACACTCAGCAAAGCACACAGGTGCAACCATGGGCAAGAGTTGGTCCAAAGGAACAGGAGTCAGCTTTCATCCTGAAGGCCAGCAATATGTCTGCACTCACTGCCTCTGCTGCTGATTAATTCTGGTTTCAGGTTGGGAAGGCTGGGGTCAGTTGTCCTGCAGGAGCTGTGCGGGGCAGTGACTGCAGTCTGCTCTCCTCCACCACCCAACTTCTAAATGTGGTCAAA
This sequence comes from Callaeas wilsoni, assembly GCA_013398955.1. Lineage (NCBI taxonomy): Eukaryota > Metazoa > Chordata > Aves > Passeriformes > Callaeidae > Callaeas > Callaeas wilsoni. The sequence goes on from VWPU01010580.1 coordinate 145,269, forward strand.
CTATGGTCAGACTCGATGATCTCAGAGGTCTTTTCCAGCCTCAATAATCCTACAGGTCTGAATGTTGATGGGATAGTCAACAAGCTGTGTAGGTTGATTAGGAAGTCGCTTAAGGTTCAATCCCTTTCCCTTCGTCAGATCCCTGAAATGTGGAAATATATGGTGTTAAAAACCTCATTCACCATAACTTAGTTTTCTTAGGTGGTCTGTTCTCCCCCTGAGAGCCTTAGGGATTGTCCCACACAAAACTGCCTGGCCTTCTTGTGGTGACAGCACTCAAACATGGCCATTCCTTGCTTCATTGCTCAGTGTGGAAACATCTCTTTACAGAAAGGGTTAAGGATGTTCCATGTTTAGCATGATCAGGTACACACTGGGAATGTTAAAATTCATACGTCCTCCTGATCCAGTGAGGACAGCTCTGAAGGGACCTTGTGGAAAACTCTGAGGAGTTTCTGTATGATTTCACATAGGCTTATCCCCATCGTAGATGCCTTAAATACATCCATCTTGTGCCTTTTATGAGACCTCAACAGATGAGTGAACCTGGTGCTTATGCAAAAGAAGAGCTTATTTGTTTTACCCCCACATTTCAGAGATCTGCATCATGCTTCACGTAATTTTTATGATTTCTTGTTCCCCATCCCAAACTGCTATCCAAGCATTCTGTGCAGCTCAACATTGCTCATCTGGGAGAAGGAAAGAAACCTGAGCAAGGCTTTTACAGGCCAGGACAGAGTGTTGAAAAACTGTAATATGACAGTATTGTATCAGCTCAATTTGAAGTGATTCAAAGTTCCTTTTCTCCCTGGGAACTCACAGAGGGCTTGGGCAGACCATCACCCCTACGTGGCAGCTCCTAAATATCAGCTGGAGGCCTCTGGATGTTGCCAGCCAAGTTTATGGGCATGTCTCTGAATCACAAAGTGATGGCCTGTCCATTCAAGGTGGCAAGAGCAGAAAGCCCCTCTATTTGTCCTGTGCGTGGGGTTTATTTAAAAAAACAAGCTTCTTGAAATCCATTGGGATGTGGCCTTTGCATCAGGGCCATTGTAAAAAAACAAAGTTTGTGACTGGATCAAAAAATTGTTTTGAATCTTTTTTGCTGTTTTAAAGCCAAATTCTGCAATATCCTCAACCATTTGCATTGTACAGGTCCATGCACTGAGAAAAGTGAACAAATTAGAAGACATGGTGTTTGTGTAGTAGCAGAGAGAAAGCTGAATGCATTTTAGGAGCTGAATGTTCTTATCCTGCATCCAACAAACAGGCAGGAAATATATTTCCTCTGTGTGTTTCATTGTTTAGAGAGATTTTCCCAATCACAGTATCTTTATCTTCCAAATTGTAAATGCCCCAGGTTTTACTAAAAAGCGTTGAGTAAATCTGAGCTGTGCAGCCTCTTCAGTGGGAAATGTGAACATCCCTGCTCGTCCCTTTCAGCTGTGACACCGTACAAATGATATAAACATTGCAAAATTGCTCTCCCCTCTCCCTCCTGCTCTCCCCCACCTACCCACCCCCTTGGCACGTGCAAAGTTTTCTCTGCACACACAGAGCCAGCTGGTTTGGACTCCAATAGCAGTCAGTGGGGTAACAAGGCAAAACCTCCAAAATCAAAGATTCTTGGGCATTGTGCAGCCAACTGAAATGAGCAGTTGTTTTCAACTTGCCTGAAAAAGCCCAGGGTATAGAAGCAGTAGGGTGAATTACCCCTTATTGTGGGCAAAAGTAATGAGCTTTCATTTTACCTTTGGTAGGGAAGGCAGCAACTGCAGCAGCCTTTCTTCTCCTTGTGACAAGGAGTGAAATACACATGTGATGGGGAAACAAATTAATTGTGAGGGTCCTAATTAAAAGCACTGGGAGAGGTATTGCATTACAGTGCAAAGAAACAGATGAATATGACCTTTCTGTGAACTTCTCAACCCTACTAGAAGCATAAATTTGAAGTCTCCTAGCGGAAAAGTGTTCTGGCACTGAACTGGTGTCTACAATCAGGATTTTGTCTGCAGGTATCAATGCACAAAATCTCTGCCTCGTGGAGCTCTGAGTCCCCTGAGGCTCCTTATGTTTTGCCTTCGTTTGTTATAGTCCATGTCAGAGGGTTTCAGTGGCCTGGCCCAGCTCTGGCTGCTCCCCTCTCCTCCCAGCCTCCAGCATTTCCTTAAAGCACAAGGAAAAACTGCAAGGAGGTGGTGAGAAAGGCCACGGTAACCAGAGCAGAACGGAAAGCTGTGTCCTGCAGAAACGTTTGCTGGAGATATATAACTTTTGTCTGCTACCAATTGTCACAAACAGTTAAGGCAAGCAATTTATGGCTGCGTGGCTCACATTTACCCTGCTAGATTTTCATCTCTGCATCCTACCTGGCACCTTGCACTGATTCCTCCTGATTCTTAATTTTGAGCAGGGCAAGATGAGCACTATGAAACAGATACACTCCTTTTCTTTAAAGGACTGGTTTTTGGTTTGTTGGTTTTTTTTTTTTTGGCTCCCTCACCATTAAGCAAATGCTTTTGCTGAGTGACAGCTGTTTCTGCTCAGAAACGGGACACAAAGTTTGGCTTTGTTTTAATCCTGGGATGTTTATCATAGCACTTCGAAGCGTACACCCTTCATTTTCCCCTTCCCTATCTCTCCAAAGCTTTGGGATTGAGAAGAAGCAGGAAGAGGAAGGGTTTTCAAAGGGATGTTTTGCCGTTAATAGTTCAGCGTTGCTCTCATATGTGATTTTCCTGGTTTGGCAGCTTTATGGCTAAAACTCCTGTTTTAAAACTGGTGCACACTGGTGATATCATGAACATGCCACATGGTGTCTGATGGCTTTCAGTGACAGCAGATTTATAGCATTTTCCCTCATAAAAGTCCTCTCCTCTGCCGTATATGTACCAGCTGGAGTTATGAAATCACTAAATGGACCCTGCTACAGTGAGGAAGTTTGGCCTTTCCAGTCCCCTCCATCTGTTGTGTGCAGTGCACATCATAGCCTGGTACTCTGGGAATCACACAGCATCCATGGGGTACCCTCGGGAAGGCTCCTTCTTCCAGTGGAGACATGGGATCTGAGAGCATTTGGGGTCTGCGTGTGCTGCTTTGCAATTAATAAGAAGTTCATCTTATTCCATTGTTACCAAGTTTTATTAAATTCAGTGAGTAAGATATTGGTAGAAGGACAAAAATCCCCCCCCCCTAACTGTGAGATGCTGCACCCCTGAAATCTGAGTGCCTCCAAACAGACCTAATCCCTTCCTGAGTGCTTGGGAAGTGGTTAGTTGAGCTTGGATGTCACCCCAAAGAGATCTTAGTTAATAACTCTTTCACTAGGAAATGTGTTCTGAATCTGCTGTGACTCTCTGACCACTAATGGCTTTCGTGTTGCTCACTGTGAAATTCATAGGCAATTAGGGGAATGGAGACAGATCTGATAGCTAATTGCTGCAAAAGTCATCCTCTGAATGGCTGAAAACCAGAATCCCTCAGCTGAAGTCCACAAACGTCTTCATGCAAAGTGAAGAGGTGCCCCAGTGGCGCCTGTGTGGTGAAGATTAGGGGATGCTGGAGCAGAGGGGGGGGTTTGGAGGAACTGGGCTGGAACCAGCAGAGGCAGCACGGCTTTCCCATCACTCCAGAGACCCTGCACTACCCACCCAAAGGCACCACTGGCTCTCCTGGCCACGGGCCATTTGCAGAGTTTGTTGGAGGTTTACTCTCAGCCGTATTGCCTTTGGGGAACAACTGCGCCATCAACAGAATGTAAGGGACATATCTGCACAGGACTAGAGAACAGCTTCATATCCAGCTCCCTTGGAATTCCCATTCTGTGTACCAGTTTAAGACTAGAAAGTCCAGCTCCTTGCTTGCTTTAGTTTTTGTGATTGGGAGGACAGTACTGTTTGAAAGGCATCACTGAAAAAACACATGTATATTGATCTTTACATATATATACACATGCATGTTATATACATTTCTTATATATATATGTATATGTATATATATACACACACGTTATATACATTAAAAAAAAAATTATAATTTGTAGCTGACATCCTGGCTGGAGTCAAGGGAGTGAAAAGAAAAATGGAAAAGAAAATGAGAAAAGAAGAGTGAAGAAATAAATGTCTCTGTGAATGTGGATAAGAAACACAGAGAAATCACTATGTGTCTTATAGTCTGGAATAAAAATCAGGGTGTCAGGATGACGGAGTCAGCTTTATTCCTTATGGTTTTAGCAACACATTGGACTAATTAAATGAGAGGACTGTCCTGGCTGGCTTCGCTTCTGCTCAAACACATCACACCTGGCTCTGCACTGTTTGTGCTGACCCCTGTCAGCCGTGTAAAGTGAGAGTTTAGGGACCGGATCTGAGAAAAAGGGGATTAAAGAGCAGGCTGGCATTGGGGCTTTGATGGCACTGAGCTGGGACAGGCTGGGCTCCTGCACCGAGGCCCCTCCAGAGGGAGGACACAGAGGGGCTGTGTCAGGTTCCGCGCTGCTTAACGTTTGTATTTATTTATGCACCGCATTTAATTCTTTATTTATTCTGCATGCGAGCGCGGATTTAACGCTCGGCTCCAGGCAGTCCTGTGTTTATCCCCAGGGCTGCAAGGGTTCAGACTGACAGTAGGTTTGAGCCCCGAGTGACAAGGCCACCTCTAAGTCAGCCGCCGCAGCGCCTGTCTGCTCATTTGGACACTGAGGAGCTGCCAGCGCTTTGGCTGACAGGATATTTATTCCCAGAAGCAGCACTGAGGTCACTGAGTCCATGCCCAGGGGCCAGGACCATTGTCTGGTCAGTTGTGGCTCCCAAAGCACGAAGTGCAGAGGCTGAGGTGCTGCAGGGAGTGGCTCTGAGCTGCTGTTTGTCAGCAGAAGGGACTTGGCCATGTGGGGTGGAGTTAATGGGACATCTGCACATCGCTCTCTTCCTTGGCCTCCACTTAAAGCTCCTTCTATTCTCAGCAACACAACATCCCCTGAGGGGCAGATGCCACCAAGTGCAGTAAGGGAATACCCCTGTGGATGCTCTGGCTCCTGCTCTGCGCCGGACAAAAAAGGCAGGAAACCAAAATACCCTGTACCAGTGCCATGTCCATGCCCTTGGCCCCGTTCTCACACCACATGGAGCACAGAAGCCACGGGGAGCCAGTGTGTCACCATTGTTCATTGTTAGCGGCTCCAGATCTGAAGCAGTGAGCGGGGAGCCAACATCCCACTCCAGCTTGCAGAAACCATCCAGTTCCCTCTTTGTTTGTAGGCAAACAGAGGGAATAACAAAGGGCACTGCTGAAATCCAGCAGTGTGGCAAGATCTGCGTGTAACAGTTGCAGAGCTGGTTGAAAAGGAGGAAAATAGGGTTTTATGAAGAAAAATTGCAGATCTTCATGTTGCTTCTGTTTCCCAGGGTGGTACCATAGTTGATGGTGTGTCCTGGAGGGGTTCTCATGGCTGCCCTGTGTATTGCAGAAGTTGGAGAGATACTGGGAAGATGTCAAAGGAAAAGGAAAAAGAGAACCTCACAGAAAAACATCCTGTCAGTGCATTCAGTGATGAAAGGAAGGTGGGGCAGGGATGAGGGAGGAACAGCCATCAATTAAGTAAATGAGGAAAAAGCTTGTAACACTTCAATTTTCCAAAACCCAAAGCTTATGTAAACCCTAGTTTGTTTTTGGTTTAAAATCCTTCTCTGTGAAAGAAAATATCTAATGATTGGAAACGTTGCTTTTAGACTGAATCTTTTAGTTTTGGGAAATCTGCTTTTTCAGTAACAAATCCTATCACATAAAATATTCCAAAAGGCTGGAGGTGTTTGTGTGCAGTGCTGTAACTAATGAAGGTGATTCTCAGATTAGACAGATGTTTCTGCCTAATTTCACCTGCTCTGAGGACAGTGTGACGCCTTCTTTCCTTGCAGACCCAATCCCATGAAAGTCTGGCATGTTTTGCCTGTGATGGCCACCAAATGCAAGCCTTTTCACACTAAGGAGGTGGTCAGCAGGAGATGACAGCTGAAATATGGTACTTCTGCTCATATGGTACCACATATTTCCGTGTGAGCAGCCAGGAGCTCCAGATGTGGCTGGGAGCAGCACTTACTGGAGGACACAACAAACATGTGGCTGTGCCCATCCCTGCTCCATGGAGAACCAGAGCCAGAGCCAAATGTGAGACCTTGGATGTCACTTTTCCAGCTGCAAGATTGATGGGCAGGGCACAAACATTACCTGTGGGGGTGAAGACTTCCACCAAGGCATGCAGAAAAATCTCTTTGCTTTCATTTCACTGCACGCCTGTCCTCTCTCATCCCTCTGATCCAGATGCTCCTTTTCATGCTGCTGCGAGAGGTTAATATTGCTGACAGGAATCGATAATCTGAGATGTGGAGCTAATTTCTTGGCAAATCAGTGCAGAGGAAGTAAACAGTGCCTGTTTGTTTTGACTTTCTTCCCTCGTTAAATCTGGTTTATTTTACTAGATGGTCTTTTGATTTCATTAATTAAAATACGGCTGGATAGGGAATGAGAATGAAGACAAAGGATTTACGATTGATGTATACAAAAAGGGAGGAATATCCTTTGGATTCCTGTTGCCACTAAGGAAGTTGCAAGAGGTAATGCAGATCTCCATCTCTTGGCTCTGTAGCTGAAGGGAGGAGAGGTTGGTAATTTTAGCTCTCCGTGGTGCTTTGCTAGAATTCAGGGTTGAGATTCAAGGTCTTTGAAAAAGCTGAGTTAATAAATGATAAAGAAAACATGGTGAAGATAAGATATAGCAAAATAAAGCAAATGAAAGCAAAAAATACATATTCCAAATCAATTGTTACCAAAGCATCCACTATGTTTTAGTGCATCCCCTGTTTTTTAGCAAACCATTTGGGAATAGGGTTTTTTGTTTGTTCATGTTTCAGAAAATAGGAATAAGCAGTTGTACTATCAGTGTGTGGACTCTTTTCAAATTGATTGCACAGATTTTCCTTAATGCTTTCACCAAAATTTCTCCTCTATGCTGTTGCACTGTCAAGACAATTCACCCAACTCATACCCCACTTGCTATTCTGAAATGAGATCAAGTAGCTGTGACACTTGCAGCTGGAATAGTAAATGTATTAAAAATTACAGCTTGAGAAAGACAAATTCTACTTCAGAATCAAGTCTTGGACCTCAAAACGATGGATGGCGGCCATTGGAAAGAATGTAAAAGGCAAGATGCAATATTTCATAATTTTGAAAAATGAAACACTTGGGAAGTGTCAAAGTATTTATTCAGAACTTTGCATAGGAATTATTTTAACTTTCATTGATTTGTTTAGTCTCGCAATTCACATTTATTTTAAAACAGGTGCTAAATAACTGTCTTTTCTTTGTAAGTTTCTTTTTGGGCTGAAAAACATATCTCATTCAACGTAAATCTACACCTTGTTGAGGCGGTCAAATGCTTTCAGTTGGCTCAGGTTTATTGCTGGGCAAAAGCAAAATCTCCATTTTGGTTTGACTTGAACCAAATTTCAGATTATTTCTTGTGTTGCTGCTGACAGGAAAAGCAGCTGGCTCACCCCGGGCTGATGCCCATGATTGAAGCAGTAATTAAGCCCTTTGCAGTCATTGGATTATGGAGGAATTGGGCTGGTGGCTGCCAGGATTCCCACCAGAGCCCCTGCAAGAGCAGCGCCCAAAAACCAGGGATGTCCCCAGATAAAGTGGCTTAAAGACCAATCCCATTTCTGCTGCCTTCAGCGTTGGAAACATTCGATTTTCTTATTTTTGCTCCAGGAAGGAAATTGTTTCCTGCCCTCCCCAAAATACTAATTCTGCTTTTTACTGGCTCTCCGCGAGCACCGTTCTGAACAGGACTGGCCTGCAGCATGTCCATGGGCTTGCCTGAACTTGAGGAGAAACATTACCAAGGGCTTTTGAGCACCACGCAGCCCACGACAGTCGGCTCTCCGTGCGTTTCCATGACAAGAAAGGGTTTTTGTGACCTCCAGTCACTTGGGAACCAGCTGAATTCGCAAATCTCATTTTTTTCTCCCCCCTACATGATGAGATTGCTAGGCAGGCAGGCAGGCTTTTGGAGTGTTTTTCCAGCTCAGGATTTCTTACTGGGTGCCATTAAGTGGCAGGTAAAATGTGGTGGTGGTTGGGCGATGCACAGCGCGATGTTTTGTTTGCTACCTCACTGCGATAATTTATGCTTTGCTGGGATGTTCTGCGAAACTGAAGGCCGTAAACATATGTTATAAATTGCTTGAAAATGAGAGGAAACTTAACTTTCCTTATAAAAAGACTAAGGGCTGTAATTTATTACCGTAAACAAGAATGAGAGGACAAAAAAAAATCAATTAAAAAAGAAAACGTCAAGCTCTTTTTACTCAGAATTTGAAAGGACCTGGAGTCGATTGTTTCCTCCCGTGGAAGGTCTGGTTTCTATCAGCCAGGCAGAAGGGCTTTTGTTTCTAGCAGTCAAATCAACAGGCCAGTAAGAGTAGCTTTGAAATGCAATTTGTCTTTATGTATTTTGAAAATGTTCTTTCGATGTGTTTACACGTTGGCTGGGGCACTTGTGCTGCAGTCAGCTCTTTCTGGGATGATTAATCAAACGACCAAGTCTCTGGTTAATCAAAGTCCCTCCTGACAACTCCTTTCTTTCAATCACCTGCTGAGTCTCTACTAAAACCCAAACAAGCAAATGATTAAACTCTTCTCTTTTTTTTTTTAAATGGGGAAGAATGAAAGAAAGAAATTAAAAAGAAGGCGGCGTGTCTTGCAGATTTGGCACTTTTTGAGGTACATACCTCAAGGAGAGAGAGATCTTGGACTACATTTGTGATGCAAACTGGAACCTTTGGCTACCAAATGCAGGATGTGGTGTATCCTGTTCAAAGAGGCACATATTTTGCATGTTTTTGTTGGCTCCTCTCAATCAAAGCATGCTGTGATTCAGCTACACTAAAAATTAACAATCTATGTTATAGCCATGTATTACATTACGCCCCTCCCCCTCCCTTTTTTTGTTTTTGGAAAAATCTTTTCCAGAAAGACATCTCCTAAAGAGAAGGGAAGGTAGGTAACAAAAACCTTGCAAATATTTTCATAGTAATTATTTGACGGCAGTCAAATCATGCCACTTTAAAAGATCAGCTGAGCTATCTGTAAATATTTTCTCATCTCTGCAGAGCAGTACAAACTCCTAATGAAATGCATCTGTTTCCATTTCTGGAGTAAATTTGAGGTGGATTTTTAAGTCAATGGCTCTTCAATGTCACTGCAACTAGCAAGGAAGAGGAGAAAGAGTTAAAATAGGAGATACTGGCCCACAGCAACTTGGTGTTTTTGTGAAATTGGTTTTAGGGATTTTCTTAAGGAGAAAACAGATGAGTTTTTTGCATTGGATAAGTTGATTGTGAGTAGTGTTGTCAAAAATCAAAGACTGAAATCTGAGTGATGGGCGATGTCATCTGAGTCTGCTGGCAGCTTAATTAAGGCTCTGAGCACTGTCTTCTTTTTGTCTTCTAGGATTTTAGACTCTTTATTAGCAGCCATTCTTCATATCTATCCTTCAGAGATATTTTATAAACCAATGAGGTGCTACAGGGGTGACACCTAAATACAATTCTCTTTCTTTGCAGATAAAACCAAACCGAGCTACCAAGGAAATAAATAACTCAGCTGTGTCCAAGATCCAAGGAGGGAGAGATTCCTGGGTTCTGCCAAGTCTGGTCACATCCCAGACTGCTCCTCTGACCAGGGAATAATGTTGTTCCCTTCAAGCCAGTCCCACCTGCTTCTGAAAATTGGATTAGAGGGTTGCCCTGCTGTGAGTACACATAAAACACCTCTGGGTTAACTGGCAGAGTTATTTTTTGCATACTCTGTTTCAGCATCACTGGTAAATCTCCAGATTTCCTCCTATTTTGTATTCCTGATGTACAAATTCTTCTGTCAGCCCACAGTTTTGTTCCCCTGCCACACCTATTTCTAACTCACTAATTACTCTTGTTACATGCTGATGAGCCAAATCGTTTTTTACTTTCCCCAGGGTGGCAATTAAAATCCAAGATTGCCTTTATTAGCTGAAGTGGCCTTAGGAAAAGATCTTGTCCAACACATCTAATGACATCTCCTTAGCATTTTGTTTTCAGCAGGCATTTCCAAAGAAACTCAATTGTTTTTAGGCATAACTTTTTATTTCAGATAATGCTTTTTGCAAGCTTCATAAAAAACCAACATTGTGTTCATTCTTCCAGTTGCAAAACCCTCCTCAAAAACAACCCCAAGCAAACATATTTTTCTCTCTGCTTGTATTTATTTTGTTCTGTTTTCAATAACCTGTGCCTGGCATCTTGGGTATTTATCACCCCAGAGAGGACTGGACATGAAAAAACCAACACAGCAGCACCAAAAAAACCCCCCAAAACAACCCAGCAGCAAAAAAGCCAAAATATAAATCTTGGAGAAATGATGATCTGAGGAGTGAAATGGCATAAAGGAGTCTCTTGGTTGTACTGGTGAAATAAGAAATTGCATGTTGAGTTGTTGATACAGAAGTACAATAATGTCTTAAAAATAACACATCTCTTTTGAACTTTATTATGGAGCAGACTCCTGATGGTTGACAGATCCATGAAAACACTTGAAATTGTCTTCTAGATGGATGTTTCTGTCTGTACACCTAAACCTTAATTTTAGCAGGAGATGAGATCTCAGTCAACTACACTGAACTCAGAAAAAATATGGAGAGAAGGAGACATATAAACTAATGCCACTAATAACCTGCCACATTTGAAATATTGAGCAGCCCTTTCTCATTCTATAAAGTTTAAATATTTAAACAAATGAGGAAAATTCATCTTATTCTTGGCACAGGTCTTATCCATTTTATTACTCAGTATCTCCAAACATGCTGAGATGCCAAGTAATTTCCAGTTTTTATCAAATTTTAGCTTTGGAGCACGACTCTGGGATATTATGTTCAGGAGTGCGTGTAGCTTTTGAAGCAGAATTTCCTTGGATTTAATATATCCCTTTCAGAACCTTGCCTTTAGATGGAAATTCATTCCGAGCCAGTAATATTATATGTTATTTCTAAAACGCTGAAGTTTACAAAGCACATAATGAAATTTAAATCTTTAGCCCAGGTGGAATCACAAATTAGCATGGAGTTCTCTGCAAACAGCAGGGCTGGTTGCCTTTTTTGTGCCTTTGCATCATTTTGGAAAAACCATGGGCTGTGGCATAAAACAGCTGCAGAGCCATGACGGTCACTGAGGCAGTGACCCCTTTCCTGGGAAAGCAATCCTTCCTTGGCAGGGGGAAGATGCTTGTGCTGGAAGTGTGGAAGAAAACTGATCGTGACCTGGAGATATTTCCTCAGAGTCTTCATGGGTCATGTCTATCTGTACATGAATAAAGGATTCCTTTTGATGTGGTTATTATCTGGACCATAGCAATGGCACAGCATTAATCACAACAGTGAGTGATAAAGAGGGTTTTTTAAACCGTTAAGATCACCATTCTTTAGTTATGAATTTTGCCATCTCAAATCCTCAGGTCAGTTCCATAGTCAGCCAAATTTATCTGATTCCAAATTACCAAAGAGCTTAAATTCAACTCAACATGCTGAAACAACCACTCCTGTTGTTTTCCCTGATGCAGGACAACGTGAGTTTTGCTATAGTTTTTTTGCTACATATTTATTCTGCAGGATATTTTAATTACCAGCTCGATGCTTGATAAAGCTGTTGAACATAAGAACCTAAATGGAACTAACTCCATTCTGGCTGGTAAGGACAATAAGAGAAAAAAAAGTCACCGTGGGAAGAATTAATCTGCTACTACTGTCTTGTTTTGCCTGTATTATATCAAAGAAGCAGTGCTGGGGAACATCATCTGAATGTCCAGGAATCAGAGCAGGTGTGTGGTCACAGCTTGTGTCCACCTGTGCCTGTCCACATGGACTTTTCTGGTTGTTAGAGCAGGTTAGGGAGCCACTGGAGTGCAAGCAATGCCTACTGGGCAGCTCCCAGTAGCTGCATCACCTCTTAAATGTGTTTTCTCAGTGCTACTCCTCTGTGTTTCAGGTGGGTCTTGCTTGCCAGAAGGAAAATTCTGTTTATGTAGCATGTTATGGAGGTGACACGCTCTTTGCCCCTGTTAGGAAAAGTTTCCTTTTCCCCCTGAATCTAAACCAAAAGTCACACCCGCTGAAAGAATACAAATGCTCTTTTTATTTGGGAAAACACATAGCAGGAGTCAGTGACTTTCTGGAGCCAGTTGCAGGTAGAACTGGGGTCCAAATTGGCACAGCAGGGAAGCAAGCAGGAATTTCAGCTAAACTGTGACTAATGGACACCGTGCCATGGGACAGCTCAGCTGCTGAGCCCCAGAGCGTGTTTTGAGCAAGGAGATGAATTTGAGCAGAGCAAGGGTTCAGGTGTGACTGCTCAGGGAGCAAAAGTCAATAGTCAGCACTTTCTGACTTATCTGACAGGCAGACACTTGGCCTTAGTGCTTATTGGTACAAGCGAAGTGTGTTTCATACCTATTAGCTGCTTTTCCTTCCAGGAATTAACTTGTCCTGGAAGCCCTGCCAAGTGGTTTATATGCAAGCCCATCATTGATGAGCAGCTCACGCTGCCTGCTAAGCCACAGCTGAGTCCAGCCTGCTTTATATTCCCTTTTCACACTCGAGAGCGAACGAGCACCAGGATTTTGTGGGCCCAGAGCAAAAAATTTAAACAATGGAAGTGTTCAGTGCTGTTTCCTTTGGAGATGCTCAGCACTGATTAGATCTCCTGCACAGCAGGTATCCACCTAGCAAAGAGCTTAGCAAGAGCTGCCTCGGAGCGCCAGGGCGGCCGTGCAACGTGAAGGGATTTTTAATTCCATCTGTCACACACAACTTTTTGCAAGGCTTCCAAAAATCACATAACCTCGTGCCCAGTCCTGGCTCTGAGAGCGAAGGCCTTTTGTTTATTGTCTTTGGGCCTGGTGTGCCTGCAGCTGTGCTGGTGGCAGCACCAGCCCCTCTGACAGACCCCCTCGGCGGGGGGAGTGGGGATGGGGATCTTCCCACATCCAGAACTTCATTTCTTGGAGTGACGGTGGCAGAAGGTCATGGGCATCTTGTCCCTTTGCCTGAAGTGTCCTCTTGGAGCCTGCTGATGGCCAAGCCCTGTTAAATATCCCCCTGGATGGGTTTTCCCCACACTGCCACCACCAAAGAGACCACTTGTCCTTCATGTCTGGACTATCAACTGTGATGACAGTTCTCATGGCCAAGGTCTTTCCTAAATCCCACAAACTCTTTCTGGGCATCAGGGAAGATTCCACACCAATTGTGAGAGGTTTTTTTCAATGTCTTGGACTGGTACCATCTTTTTTTTTTCCCGTTGCACATCCGTTGCTCCTCATGCCCTAACTTCTGCATTGCAGCAATGTGGGTGCTTTCAGGTGGCAGGAAGGGTGAGAGGGAGGTGGAAAGCTGTGCATGACACTTGTGGACCTCCAGTCAGCCCCCTGTTGGAGTAAGAGCACAAACTGAACATACTGTGCATAAAATAATAACGCAAATCCAATTGGAGTCACACCTTTCCTTCAGGCATAAACAAAAATATGAAGCTGAGAGTTTCTCTGACTTTGATATGCTATCAGAGATCTGAAAACAGCAGAGGGGAAAAGATTCTCATTCCACCAGATTGCTGGATCCGCAGCCCACATCCCCTCGGTGAGCAGCTGGCGTGCGGCGGTGGCACATACACCGTGGAATGTCTCTGGCACGGGGGCCTTTTTCAGCTGATGTTTTCCTAGAAGGCCATGCCAGGAGACATATTCGTGTTTATTGCCAGGGCTGGGAGTTGCCTACAGGTGCTAATTATTGACCGTTCCTCCTCCACAAGGGAGCCAGTGTGTGAGCCACCCGCTGCCCCGCCTGGGAGTCACTATCATGTTCCCGGCCCTTCCCTGCAGCTGGGAATGAGCTGTTTGGGTTGGACTTGGTGGCACAGATGGTGCCACCTGTGGCAGGCTCTGCCAGCAGGACGGATCCCAGGCAGCTGGGAGGTCATTCGTGACACGGGGAAGCCAAAATCCATTTGTACTTGCACCACACTCCCCAGGCTGACAAATACCTTTGGCTGCTCCCACGCCCTGCCTCTGGGCTGATGGTCACTGAGGAGGCCGGTTCAGCCCTGAACATGGCCCAGTCTAGGTTTGAGAGAAAAAAATCATTCAGCATCCTCTCAAAAAACAGAGCAGCCTGATTTCTGAGGTTTCACAGTGCCTGCAGATCTGCTTGTCCTACCCACACAGTATCTCCTGTCCCATGACAGAGTCACCAGAGAGACTGAGCCCTCCTGAGATGAACATTTATTTCGTGCAGGGATTTTCTCTGGCAGCACCAAATGTGCCAGACTCGGTGATGGCAGGTTGGTTTTACGCACAAGTGATGAAATCCAGAGTATCAACAGGGATTTTTCACTCCTGATGGCTATCGGATAAAGAAAAACAACTTCTGGCTTTCTTCTGCCCTCTCTGTTCCCAAACAAGAAGCATTTATTAAACATTTTAAAATTAAGATTTAGGCTGATAAACAAAAATTGCTGCCTTACCCTGTGCTGCCTTTGTTGAAAAGACAGCTGAACACAATTACCAAAGGAAAATGTTTGCCTTGATGATCTAGTCTTCATTCTTTAACTGTGTTCTTTCCTGATGTCCAATAAAATAATAGAATGTGAATCACAGCAGCCTAAAGGCTCAGGGTGAGATTCTTTGACAGGTGGCCTTGGACCAGGCAGGGATTTGGGAAGATTCCTGCAGTGTGACTAAAACTGTCACATTCTGACTTGGTCGAATTTATGTGAAAAAGAAAATCACGACGTCTTTGCACCTGGAGCTATAAAGTGGCTCGTGCTTCCTTGAAGCAGAGCCAGCACTTATTTGAAATTTGGTCCACCTCAGGGACCATCGTTTGAACTGAATAATAAAAGCCAAATTGAGGCAAATTCACCACGTGTCAGCTTGATAAAGCTGTAAAGGGGTAGATATGAAAGGCTTGTGTTGAGTTTTTTTGTATGTTTGGTGTGGTTTTTTCTACCCTGTGTTGGTATGACCCTGACCCCAGTCAGGAGATCCACAGCCATATATCTGTGTTTTTAAAAATGGCAAACCCATGTATTTTCCAAGAAAATTCTCTTATTTGCTGGATTTTTTTCTGGGTTCCCTTGGGAAGAGAAGTTGAGTTCAGTAGGAAATCTAAATTTGAAAGTTTGTGTAAAACATATTTAAAGGCTTTTTGTTTTCAAACAATAACGTTCCCAAGAAATATTAAAAAGAAATACATATCTTTCTTTCTTGTTTATTTTTTTGTAATTTTTAGATCAACACCCGTCATTTTCATTAGTGCTCTATGACCCAGTTCATCACTAGCATGCTGAAAATTAAACATCTACTGAAGTACTTCACTAAATCAGGGATTGGAGCTCACTAATGACAAGTACATGCACACTCCACCAGCCAGCCATAGGATTTTTTTGCATCTATTTATTTCCTTTTTTCCTCCAGTGCAGAAAACGATGCCAAGATGCATTTTGCACCAGTCTACCGCACACTGAGATTTCCCCTGCTCCCAGACCCCTGACAGAGAGCACTTTTGCTTTCATTTATTACTTTAATATAACTTTTTTTCCTTCTCTGTTTCACAACATTGAGCAACTTCCCGCTGGCTGTGATCGCCAGGGCCCGTTTGGCATCGCGGCGGAGGAATCCCAGGCATGCTCCACCAGCCCCCTCCTGACCTGTGGGCAGGCTTCACTCTCACCTCTTCCCTTCATTTTTCTGGAGCAGAGCTGGGTGAAGCCCAGTTTTTCCATCTCACAACAGCACTTTGTGATTGCGGGGCTGTTTTTCCCTCTCCATCTCACCGTGAACCAATAGGTCTCATTCGAAATGAATGAGTGGGAGAGAGAAAGGAGGAGAACAAATACCTTACAGTCCCCTGGTGAGGGAAGTGCTGGGGCTGCCAGCTGTCCAGGCTCCATTCCCAGCTCTGAAGGCTGTGCCTTTCACATCCCAGCTGGCCTCCCCACCCCAGGCCACAGGATGCTCTGGACTGGGGTGAGCACATACTCCCTTTCTGTGCATGACCAAAAATTCCTCTTTGCAGAAAAGAAGTGGGAGCAAACCCATCATGTTCCTCCAAACAGTTTCCATCTAATGTGTTGGTATTTTTCCACCTCCAAAAGCATTTCATAAGAGCTTTCCAGCCCATTCCCTCCTGTGGCCTTTAAAAGCTGTGTCAGTCACTGGAGTTGTTTCAGTAGCTGCTCCCATCGGAGTGGGTTCAACTCTATTGATTCCAATGGCACCTAATTTGTATGGATGAGTGTTTTCATATCTACAGATACATGTGATGGTTTGGAAGACATTTATGTGCCTGATATAATTAAACCCAGCGGTTTTATATTCCTTCATATTGGCATAGTGGAGATGTTATGAGTATACCAGCTCTTTCCTTATGGAAAAGTCTTACAGAATTTAATAAGAAAACAATAATCATTCTTAGGCTTTGGAGCTTTTTGAATAGGATTTAAAACCAAATTACATCATTGCAATTCTATAGAATGCCTTAAAAAGTCTTTGCAAGAGGGGATCATTCTCTATCGAATTTTAAAGATTACACAGCCATTTCCATAGATAATTTCATTTCTCTCCAATTCTACTGGTTGCACTCCTATTAATTTCTGTGGGGTTTCCCCATACGGCACGTATTATTTTGGCCATAAAACTACTCCCTGAGGCAAAACAGGCCATGAAAGATGCACAGCCTCAGCTCAGTCCAATGAAATCCCATTAGCTTCCGGAAGGACTGAGTCAGGTTTGCAAAATGATTTTGTGTCCCTGTTCCATATATGTACTCCAGTGCTATGCACATGGATGTTCCCTGCCCTATGGAGGACACAGTCTTCAGTCCCAAATCTGAGATATTTGAGTTCCTGTGTGTGGTTTAGGAGGCGTGCCAGAGCCCATCACACTTAGTGGCATATTGAAGAGATTAGTGGTGTGATCAATTAAAATGTTTTAAATTTTAATCAGCTTTTTCTCCCAAGCTTCCCCTCCTTTGCTCTATCCCCCTGCCCCCTCCCTCCCAGCAGTGCTTATGATGTGTTATGAGCCACCCTCCGGGGCCAGTGCTAAATCAGCCTTGTGGCCATTTGGGCTCCTTGGGGCTTCCCCTGTGTCCCTGTGGCTGTGCCCACCCACACTCAGTCACCCTCGGGAGCACCCCTCCATCCACACCAGTGCCCCATGGAAACCCACGAGATTAAATAACCCCCCTGACCATCAGCCTTGGCCAGGAGCAGCCTGACCTCTTCACTTACGAGAAGCTGCTCTCCAAAGAGCTGTGATCAGCACCCATCAGGACTGAACCTCACGGGCTCATATGTCTTCCCTGTGCTTTGGGATACCAGGAGTGCACTCTCCTGCTTGCCGCCGATGTGCTGTGGTGGGTGGGTGGGATGCCTTTCAGCTTTCACCTTACCATTGACCTTATGATTTATTTTGATTAACCTAAGCCTACTGAATTCCAACCCTTCTTGTAGAGCCCAGTGCAACCTGCAGCATAACCCCAAGCCTAATTCGGCTAAGCACAACGTACGGCTTCACTTACGTTCATTTTGCAGTGATTTATTTTTTCTTCTCATACCCTTATGAAAGTGGACACCACCCGTGGATGGTGGGGTCAGACTTCACCTTCTCTTGCATGTGCTTAAGTAAGCAAATGTCTTTGAGGCAACTTCAAAGCAGGGGATTGAGAGCAGGGCAGACTTTTAGCCCTGGAATGAACAGCTTGGCATGTTGAGATTGAACCCCAGCACGGTGCTGGATGTGTGGGTGTCTTGGACGTAGCAGGGTGTAATACTAGCCCAGAAGAAAGCATGATTCTGGCATAGGTTGGTACAGCTGCACTTTTGCCAGTGGACTGATTTGGATTTCCAGAGAAGGAGACCTAGTCCTTAATTTGTCGTCTGAGATTTTAAAGTTATCGAGTGTGGGGTGTAGAATGTCTCAACCTGATTACATTGCACAAAGAGTGGCCAGACCCTTCATTTTGAGGAAGCTACACCGTTTTCTTCCAGAAGAGCATCTGATCCCTTGAAGCCTGGCTAGAAATCACTTAACAGTGGGAATTTACTGCTATAACAGCACAAATAATTTACAGCGAGGCTTTTGCCATTATTATTCTGCTGCATTTCTTCGAGATATAAAATTATTTTATATTGCATATTTTCCCATGCCCTTTCCCTGCTTACACTGTCTGCCTCGACTCGTTGCTAATGACGTTTGTTGACAAGCTCAGCGCATTTTGATAAGTCTTCTGCCAAAGCGCCTCTAATAAAAATAAGAAGAATGACAAGTGGAACAGCGCAAAGAGGATTCCAACAGCAACAACCGAAGGTTAAAGCAGCATAAAACAGGGGGAAAACATAACAAAAACAGAACACAGTGAGCCCAGATTGCCTTTGTTAGGAATATTTAATGCTTAATTTTGTTTTATAACCCTGGCTCCCAAGCTATCCCTGCAACTTAGATTTCCTTGTTTTGCAGTTGTAGGAATTTGCCTTCAGTTCCTGTTGGGGCAGGGGGAGCTCTGTGTATGTATTTTGTACCTTCAGGCTTTGGCCTTGTTGATTGTTGGTCTTCTAAGAGTCAGAGCAAAGGCACATCTCCTGTACATGTGGCTGCAGAAGGCTGGTGGCTCACAGCCCCTCAGCACAACTTCCTGCCAAAGGGCAGAGATCCCACAGCGCTTAGGTGGGGCAAATATAATGGGGAGCGTGTAGCCAAATATTTGGGACATTTCCTGGTTTGGCACATCCAGTTCTGCACCAGCTGGGGGTCCGTATCTGGCCCTCTGCACAGCTGGGGAGAAGGGGTGAGAAGCTGCTTCGAGGGTGAAGTTCCCAAGCACAGACCAGCTGTTCCTGGCAGGGCGTTGAAGCAGGGAGTGGGAACAACCTTAGCCCTTACTCCTCAACCCATGGACCCCTTCCCTGCCTCCTCCACCATCACTGTTTAATTTTGGAAGGCACCTGTGATTTCTCAGCTCTGTGACTCTCCCTCCTCCATATGAAAGAAGAAAATTGTTCCTGAGTGAGTCACTTTGCCTCTGTTTGGGCTTCAGCAAATGGCGATGTCCCAATTGTTAAGTGATGAACTCATAAGACAACTGGGCAATCGGAATGGTTGGCTGGGGTTTGTGTCTTAGGGATGTAAGGAGAAATAAATGTACCACTAAACCAGCAATGGATGATTCGATGGGAGATTTCAGTGCAGCCAGTAAAGGCATCTCCTCATGTTAGACCTTGATGCTGTCAGCTGGAACGGAGTGCAGGGAAAATCAATGACACAACTATTGAATACACATGAAATAGCCCTGTTTGAAATTCTGGAGCTTTCTGCTGAATTTAATAAATCTTTTCAGCTGTTTTACAGAACGCCTTGACAACCTTTTCAAAGATTCAGGGAGGCCAATGTATCCAAACAGCTTTAAAGCCCTTGGCCCGAGATCCGGGCTGAGCACAGCTGTGTCTGACCCCACCGTGAGAACCAGAGAGGGGCTGAATTCTCCATTTGTTAGCGCTGGGAAGGTCCTGGTTTGGCTCTTCTCCACTGTGAAAAGCCCCTCTTTGGAGCAATGAGGGCTGAAGTTACAGGTGTCCCGAGGCTGGGATCAGGGACAGCAGCAGCTGCAGGGAGGGGTGGCCCCACTGCTGTGTCCCTGGTGTCACCTATGGACCCTCACTAGTGCTGTTATCCAGGGAAGTTTTAGCAGCTCATGGGAACCACCATTTGAAAACATGTTATAATGTAATGCCTTTTAGTTGGGAGCAAAGGATTAGATCTGGATTCCTCTCCTCGCGCCACAAAAGATATTTTTAGTGCCCTTGAAGCCAGCTGGAGTTTCTGCAGAGGGAAGGACTCTGCCATCTCCTGTAAGGTTTTTCCAGCACTGCCCACATCAGTGCTGTGAATAACTCCTTCTGCTTGTTCAATATTGCACCAATGGGGCTTTTGGAAGTTGTTCAAGCAAGTTCATTTTTTTCAAGGGAATTTAGGCACCATTTCTCCTTGAAATTAAGCTCCTAGACTCTTTACCTGCCTGACACCAAGCTACCAGCCCCCATAGGGTCTGTGTATGAAAGTCCCTCAGGTCACAGGGGAGTCTTAGCCCTACAATAAAGTACAGGTGTGTGGGTCCAAGGTGCATGGGCATCATCTTGGAGGATGTTGTAAAAGACTTATGGGGTGAAATGCTGTGGGGATGGTGAACCCTGCGCTGTGCTCCCAGTCTTTCCATGGGGCTACAGGGGCACTTGGGATGGTGTTAAACTGAACACCCAAAGGATGAGAGCATCAAGGACTCAGACTGTGAGTCCTTAAGCTGAACACCCAAAGGATGAGAGCATCAAGGACTCAGACTGTGAGTCCTTAAGCTGAGCACCCGAGGGATGAGAACATCAAGGACTCAGACTGTGAGTCCTTAAGCTGAGCACCCGAGGGATGAGAACATCAAGGACTCAGACTGTGAGTCCTTCTTGACCAGATTCTACGCTCATGGACATTGATTACAACTAGTCTAGATTAAACTCTGATTTCTTTTGGATCCCTGATCCCACAATGGGACAATCCTGTCCTATAGCAAACTAATACTAGAAAGATACAGCCCAACCCCAAACCACTTTTGAGCAATACCCTTGGAGCCATGATGGTGTAGAAGGGTTTTATAGTTTAAAGATGGCTGGGTGCCCAAAATGAGCGTGCAGGCATCCATCAAGTCAGCAGGTAACAAATCTCCTTGCTTTCAGAGGTGGATGTTGTCAATGCTTGGTTTCATGGCACCAGCACCTGGCTCCCTGGAATGGGTTTGTGCCTGCCTTTCCTCTCCTGGCCCTTTGGAGGGATCCGGTCACTCAGGTCTCATCCCCACCCTGCAAACCCTACATTTCTCACCACCTGCAGCTCCCCAAGGATGTTTAGTTTCTTCTGCTTTGGGCTGGTGGCATTGTGCTCCTGCTGGCACAGACCTTGGATCCCACATTTGCAGGTGCAAGTGGGTCTCTGCCTTGGGGCTGATCCTGGCTCCAGGAAAGATGTGGGCAGAGAGGCTCTGCCATGATGTGCTGGGGCTCAGACCCCACCCTGTGCGCCAAGCATGACATGGTGCTTTCTCCTTTCTTCCCTTCATAAAAGGTTAATTTATGCTTAATTTGGTTGTTTTGCAAGTTTGTATCAAACATCTTCATTTTGACCCTGTGAAAACAGAATTGTAAAAAAAAAAGCAGCTGAATGTCAATGTTTGAATTAGAAAGCTTTCTCTTCTTTTTTATTTGAAACATCTCTTTAAAAAATCCTCTGAAAAAAATCTGCTTTTCAATCCAAACTTTTTGTTTGGTTTTGTTTCATTTCCTGGAATATGCTTCAATTTTCCTAATACAACCAAGTGTATCTTTCCTGCCTCTCCTCTAAAAACAGTCTGTGAAGAAAATACATAATCTAATTTTGGGCTGAGCAAAGCCATTGATTCATCTCAGCAGAAAAAGCTGTATGTTTTTCAGTTCTCCAGAGAAAATCTTTCTTTTTTTCTCTCTCTCTTTTTCTCTTTATCCCACAGTTTCCCCCCTTTGTTCCATAAGGTCGACTTGGGACAATTCCTCCCCTCCCCAGTTTTCAGTATTACACAAGTGGACCAGAAAAAACAGCCATTCAGCTGCTCCAACCACAGTCTAAATGAGAATGAGAAGATATTTCAGCTGTTTCTCTTGGTTTCCATTTTTTCCCAGTTTCTGGCTCAGTAGCTCCCAGAACCTATTACACTAATTGTTCTTTTCCAAAATCCGACTGTCAACAAAAGGCAGGGAACCAGTCTAACAATTTCAGCTGGAATTTCCACTCCTTTGGTTCATTCCTGGTTTTGATTTTCGCAAACTTCTTTGCCCCCCGAGAAATTTGACATTTTGAGATATTTCCCAAACTTAAATTTGGATCCATAAACTCTTCCTCTGACAAACATGAAATTCATTATCACGAGTGACACTTCATGGTGGGGCAGCTACAAAATGTCTCCCTCATTATACGACTTCCAGTCTGTGATGGGAGAATTAAAGTGTTTGTGTGGAATTATACAGAATCTGGACGAGGTCGAGCCAGTAGTGTGAGCTCCTTGGGTTTCCAGAGGAACTTTTCATCCAGATATATACTTAATTCCTGTCCAATATGCCCCTTTTCCAGTCAAAATGCCACTTCTCCAGCCAAAATTTATCTTACAAATGCAATACACGTTGTCAAAGGGAATGCTTGGGCTTTGTTCAAGACAATTGTTTGTCAATATGTTTTTTCAGTGTTCCCCTAATGGGAAAGGCCTCTCCCAGCAGCACTTTGACTGCTTGGTTGTGTACAGGATGCTGAGACACGTGGCAGAAACGATAAACTGGTACAATGACATCTTTATATTATGTGCACTGAATTGTTTGAGCTATTGAGTAAAGTCACAGCAGTTTTTATCTACATTTTGCATCACCCGCTAGCACGCTCAACTTGCAGTGAGTAGAACAAATCAGGGTTTTAAAATTAGACACTTGCTTAAGGGGTCTGTTAAAATACAGCCTAAATGCTACTGCAGATTTAGGAGGGACTTAAATTTTCCCTAGCAGACAGATGTGGGAGTGGGATACGGGAACCTCTGCTTGGATAACCTCAGTGAGACCAAACCAAACCTGAGCAAAACCCTTCTTAACTATTTTGTTCTCATTTCCCTTCAAATTTCTCCTTTCCTCTCTTTTGTCTCCTCCAGCCCAGGGCCTCTGATAAAATGGAACAAATAAGAACCCAGGGTAATTGTTTGCAGCGCTGGGGAACTTTTCTGTGACGTGTCGCAGAGCTTCTGCCGCGAGCCAGGCGCTGGCAGCTGGTTTCACTTTGGAGCCGTGTACGAGCTCACGGCTCAGGCAGTTGTTATACATTTACAAACCTCTGTCACTCTGGGGCTCTGTCTTTGCACTCGCCTCACTTTGCTCCCAGTTTGTTGAGTTCTGCTTTGTAGTTTTTTTTTTACGCCCCCTCCATTTTCATTTTTTTTTAAATTTATTTTTATTTTTATTTTTCTATTCTTTTCTCTTTTTGCTGTTTGCAGAATGAATAAACAGGTTTTCACAAGCCCTGGACACTCCTGGCTGCTGCTCTCCCTGTGCTACCACTCCTTCATGTGTATAAATTTAGCAGGGGGTCCAGGAGCTAAAATAGGAAGCACATGGTTTTGTGACTTTGCAATTGAAATAAAGAAATCTAATATGACAGAAGAAGCATGTTGTTTATGGAACTACAGATTTCAGTGAAGGCCATCCCTACCAAATCATAATTAAAATTACCATAATGACCCCTGAGTTTCATTTGTAGGGCTGGGAGGAAGGAAAATACGGATATTTTCAGTGGGTTCTGCTGAAACAATTTATCGAGCGCCACAGCTGGTTTTAATGTGCTGATGAGCTGGGAAAATAGTCAAAATTGTACTCCAGTCAAGGGACTGTGTAATACGTGAGGGCAGAACCAGAGCAAAATCTCTGTCATTTTATTTAATCCAATGAATAGTGTTTTGTAACTGCAAAACATAATTGCTCTGCACATACGTTACATGCACACTTCACTGACAACATCCACAGTGCCACCAGTGGAACAAATGAAAACACTTGTAGCCTGATTTATTTAACCCTTCTAAATTTTTTTAAGACTTCTTTGGAATAAATCAAATATTTGGTGTGGAGATCTTCAGCAATGTTCATGCAGGCTATAGGGAGGAAATTTGTGTTCTTTGAAATAAAAATAAGGGAATTTTTTGCAAGAAAGATATTTTTACAAAATTATTTCTACCTTTTAAAGTAGATTTTAGGTTTTACACTGGAGCTGCCTTTGAAGTCAGAGACACAAAACTAATCAACTTTAAAATTAGCACATAAAATTAATGATTGCTGGAGTTGGCAGGCTGGCTGGAAAACCAGGACTCTTATGGCATTTTCATTTGGAAAAAGCTTCAAAGCTACTGCCTGTGTTTGACATTAGAACTAGGAGCTGAAGAGTGAGGGAGAAAAAAGGAAAATGCCTCCCAAATATCAGGTGCAAAGCAAATTTCATGGGACAGAAAACCCCATGCTGTGTTTGCAGCCTCAGATTTGGAGACCTTACTTAAAGCAAATCTTTTGGCAAACTTCTGAGCCTAAGATTTTGTTGGTTGTTCATTTGTTGGGGTTTTGTTTGGGTTTGTTTTGTGGTTGTTGATGTTGTTGTTTTTCTTTAGCATTTATATGTGAAAGCAAACAAGGGAATGGTTTGGGGGAGCAATAGAAGAAGCCACATAATAATTCATAATAAATTCATAGCTGTGCCTTCCCTAGAAGAACCACACAGCTGCAGGAATGACCAGTTTGTGTTATGAAGACACTGTTTGATTTGGCTAAAAATGCTTAAAAATCTGAAATCTGCTCCTTCCCTGAAGAGGCTCAGACTTGCTCACCCACCTTATGACCAAAACCAGCAGCTCAAGCGTTTTACTGCATTTTTTTTTTCCCAGTAAAATAAAGCAAAATTTTCTGCGAGATGAGGGGACCAAAGGACGAAAAAAATTACCTGCTTTATACCTTCATTAGTGGAAAATTAAGTTCTCTCTCTGCTATGAGGGTGTGGGGTTGGTGAAGGAAGACAGCTGCAGACAAATGTGTTGAGTGAATTAATGTAGTGTGTGATGGGGGAAAGGGAGCTCCGCTCTGCAGGACGGGTTTGGTTATCACGGGCTGAGCAAGGCTGAGAGAGGGGCAGCAGAGGCTGTCTGCAAGTTCAGCTGCAAACTGTGCACTAGTACTCAAAAAAAAGAAGGAAAGGATGTCACGAGAGAGAGGAAAGACAGAAGAGAATATGCGTTTGGAGCAGAAAAACTGGCAATATATGAGTTGCTATAAGTTGGATTCTTGTTTTCTCGAGTGGATTTGGCTTCAAAAGCTATTAGCTTCTTGTCACATGCTGGGGCAGCTGTGCCAAACAGTTCAACAACACATTATTTTTGTCATTGCACAAAAGGTGATATTGAGCCCAGAATAACTGTTTCCATTTATGACTTTTGGCTTTTGGCCTAAGCTCAAAGGAAGTGAAAAAAAAAAAAATTAAAAAAGAAAAGAAAAGTGATATCCTTTTTCTGAAGGTCTTGGGGCACTTGAGTCTCAGATGTTGGTGTACAAGAAAATTTACCAGGGTCCCAGTGTCAATAGAAAAGCCAGAACCCCAATAGCTTTATTTGGGTTGTTTGGCTGTTCACTGGGGAGAAAGCCCAGTGCAGAAGCCGTATGGGATCAGGAACTGAGGCCACAGTGATTCCTTAGTCCTGCACCTACCAAAGCCATTCCTAAGGTGTCAGCAACTTCAGGAGGAAGAGGAAGACTCAGTAGCCAAGATTTGTGTGTGCTACCAACCCAGCAGCTCTAAGCATTATTCCAGTCCCCACTGAGGCATGGCCTTAGAAATGTTCCTTAAACACTCCAGGAAAATATTTTTGTCCCTTAATGCGCTCGCAGGACACACTGAGAAGGGTGACAGAGTTCCTGCCTGCTAAAAGAAATTAGTGTTTAACCTGAATATTGATTAAGCCAACAAATCATGCTGACCAGACTACGCTAACCAGAGGTACCCACAGGGATAAATGCCAGGTAAAAGAGGGTTTTTGCTTGCAGGGGAAGGGAGAGCTCACTCAGGCTGGAGGTATATGTGGAAATGGATTTAATAAACACCTACTGAGTCTCCCTCCTACTTCCCTGCCTGTAAATATCCACCATGGTATTTTAATCATGATGTTTTTAATAATACAAGAAAATCTTATTAATAATTCCATTTTGGAATGTTTCTGCTTAGTCAACTCCAGGGCAACAGTTAAACTTGACACAACAGTGTTTGCTTTAAAATTGTGTGGACCATGCCAGTCCACGGGGGTGATTAATTTGCTGGCTAATTAACAAATGTCTAATGTAAATTTAACATTCCCTTTGACTTACATTCCTTCAACCCAAACTTCTTTTTGATTGGGGTAGCTGTAAGTGGAAGCCAAATATTTTCCTTGGTGGAGCCAAGGGGATGGCATATGCTACTCGTTTAGATTTCCATTTCCTTTGCATCTTTTCAGGGGCTGAAATTCAGGCGTTAACATTTCCGAATACAAAGTCATTTTTGTATGAAAATTTGCAAATAAACCCCCCAAGATTTTGCAGTACTACTGGAAACGGAGTTCTTTCATTGGCAAAAAAGAATGTGCCCTATGAGGTTCTGCCTGTTCCTTCTTCCCAAATTCCTGGTAAATATGTAATTACCCAGTTTGGCTTTAAGAGGATTTTGTGCCTTTCCTGTGCTGAGCATCCCTGTGAGCTAGAGAACCAAGCCAAGCCATTGCTCAGTGCAGAGGAGCTTTGGCTCCTGGTCACCTCTCAGCTTCAATAATGTCCCCATTCTCCCTGATGGTGCCTTTTTTTTCTTTCCAGGCACTGAAGTTTCTGGAATATGGGAACACTGACCGTGACATAAACAGGATCATAGCTTTCCCAAAGGCTCATGGAAGAAGATAAACAACTTAATCCTGGAAAGAGACAACAGACTCCTGCAGCCAACCAGGAATATGCTCCCCAGTGGCTGGGAAATGCTGGGTAAACAACGGCAAAAGAAAAATGAGACACTCAGGAGGGGTTGAAGGTGTGAGGCCGAGGTTTGTGGCATCAAATAGTCTGGACTTGGATGACTCCTGTCACTGGGCTGTGCACCACAAGCCCTGTCTGCTGCTCAGGGGGCAGCTTCTGGCCATTTGCGTCCGCTGCTGGAAGGTTCCCTGTGTGGGCAGGACAGCACGGCTCTGCAGGAGGGGGACATGCCCACGTTCACCTGCGCTCCATGGCAAGCCCTGGTGCAGGTTTGAATGCTCTCAGGAGATGTCCAGAGGTGGCAAACACAGCCACAAGCAGAGGCAGTGTGAGGCTGGATGTCGGCAACACGAACCTCTCCAAGAGTCTTCCAGCCTCTTCCTCAGTACCTCCCCCTTTTCATCAGGTTGGACTCCCAGGGCTGAAGGAGAAGGGTTTCTGGCCTGGACGCTCACCCCATATGTTGCAGCAAGAACTTCTTCAGCTTAAATGCTGGGAAAACCTCTGGTAAACATCCATCATTTCATCTTTCAGGTTTTTTTTTTAAGGGAAGGATTGCAATTTTATGGAACATCTTGACGTTAATGTCCTACTCCAACTGGCTAGCTTTTCCTGTCTCCCTTGTGGGGAAATACTTTCTTAATGGAGCTGGATTTTGGGAAGCCTGTCCCAGGAAGTGTGAGACAAGGAGCTGGGACCGCTCAATGGCATTTCCATCACTTCTGCTGTTTCACGTTGCAAGTTTGGAAAGGTAACAGAGACCCTTTTTCTCAGTTTCCAGCTCATCAAGGCAGAACAAAAGCTGCTGAATCCCGTCAGGGGCTGCTGTGAAGGGCAATTAAGTCATGTTCCTGAAGAGCATGGGAATCACCTGATGAAAGCCATATGCTGATGTTGGGCTCATCTAACACAGGTTTGGTTTCAGGATTGTTTGGAAATGACCCAATGGAGAGAGGGAAGCTTGTGAGGACTCCTGAGAAATGCCTGCACAGGATCAACCATCATCCTTTTCCACCAGGAGAGAGATCCAGGCGTATCTGCGGGGATTTAGTTTAGAAATGGCTCTGCAGTGTCTCGATGACATCAATCCAATGTGATTTCCAGCACCTCCTGGCTACAGCTCTGTCTCCATGAGGTGCAGAGATCTCTGAAAATGTCAAGGAGAGTTACCAAATTTTGAAATCTCTCGGTGATGTAAACTTGCTTTTCACTTAGTTTTGTTGGCGGTTTCGGCCAGGTCCGTGAGTTGAGCTTGGAAAATCCAGGTTTTGCTCTGAATTTTGCAGCTCAGTCCTGTTGCTGGCACATCTGAGAGAAAGGGCACAAAATATTCACAGGGGCTTTCTCTAGTGAGGGAGAGATGCAGAGCCATGAAACACCACCTTGTTTTGTCAGCCAGCAAGGGAGCAGTGCTCTACCTGTGTGTATTTATGTTTGGGCTGGATGTATACATAAAATATTTTTGCCCCTGCTGTACATTCTTCCATCTTGGTGAGGCTGAGGAAACACAAGCAAAAATTTCTTTTTGCAGCTTCCAAAAAACAGAGTGCCTTTTTCAGATGAAAAATTCATGCCATCATTAGTGCTGACTGGTGTCTCCTTGCCTCCTGTGCTCCCTCATGGCACAGGGAAACCTATATAAAGAAATTTGGCTGGCTCTTGAAAAACATAAATGAGAGGAACTGGCTGTGGGGAGAGGTTTTTGAGGGCTCGAGGGGGAGTTCAAACACTTCGTTCTTCAGCTGCTGGAGATAAAAGTCCTGGTACATTCAATTCCCACTTTCTGTTGCTGCCAATAAGCAGGGGGGCTTCTTCCTCAGCCTCTTACCACCGCAGAAATAACAGAGATAAAGCTAGCAAAATAAATAAACGCTTTGTGGCTGGAATAGATAATAATTTCACCAGCTGAATATTAAAATATCAAAGCTCGAGGAAAGGATATATAATTATGGCCTTTGAAGTTCAATAAAGGTCTGTTTCATCAACACGGTAGCTGGTATTTCAAATGCAAAGTGAGAATGATAATATTGCACTGGCATTTCTGACCCACTGAGAATATATCAGGAGGAGAAGGAAGCCCTTTAAGACAGGAGCCATTTAGACTGTGGCTGATTAATTATCCTACCCCAAAATGATCCGTCCCTGACAGGAGAATGTTGCTCAGCATCATTTCTCTCCCTTTTACTCCTGCCGTATTTTGATTTAAGAAGGTCTGTTTGGCCCAGTACGAGCGGGTGACGTGAAACAGTGAAATGAAGGGGCTATTCTGTACCAGTTATGGTCCAGTTATAAATATTCCCATATTAAGCAGAAGATCTAAATCCTCCAGTCCAACAAACTGTGGCTGAACTTTATTTCTTTGATGCCAATTTCTAAACCAGGGTTAAAAAGCTCGGCAACATTTCTTTGGGGTGTGAATTTTTGACTCCACCCTATGGCAGGTAAAGAAAAATCAACCTTGAGACAGGACATACAGTTCTGAAACAAATTTTGTTCAGGAATATCACCACCTTCTCCCCAGGTCCATTCTGGAAGCACTCCCTTCTCCCTGCCAGGCTTGTGGGAGCTGCAGCAGTGATGGCTCCAGCTGTTTCCCACCTTATTTCCCAGGATGCAGGAATCCATCATTGGAGATGAGCCCAGGCTCACATAAAGGCTGGAGGAGAAGATTCTGGGCCCCCAAAGGCAGCACATCAGCTTGGGTAAGGAGAGATTTTGAAGGAATGTTATAAGATGCATAATCAAGGTATGCTTTTTTAATTTTAATTTTAATTTTAATTTTCAGAACTGTTAAAGAAAGGTGTTTCACTGTGATCACAATGAACTAAAAGAAGCCTTTGCTGAGGATAAACTAGGCTGGAAGAAAAGCTGTTAAAACCAACTGTAGGTTTATGAGTGCCCACAGTGTTTATACCGTGTGGTTCTTGTACTCAGAAAGAGTACATTAGGTTATTTTACTTTTTAATACACTGTCATCACATTTGGGTACATTTTCCATTTCAAATTAACATCCAGGCCAGTTTTGTGGTTGGGAAAGACAAGCAAGAGCCCTCAGCTACATATCAGTGGAAGAGGAGCTTTTATTTGAGGGTGGGGATGTTGAATGACCCCACAGCTTCCTGTTAGTGATTTAATAGCAGGACTTTCCCACCTGGTTTTGGCTAGAAAATCAAGCTTGTGTGCTCATGTGGAGACCCAGTAAAAGTGTGAGCAGAGTGTCCATATCCGATTTCCTAGGCAAAGTGTGTTACATTTTGGTTTTGGTTCAAACAGGGAATCGGCCTGTGGGGAAGAAATGGTCTTTCTCAGCATACCTCACACTCATGGGAGGTCTTGAACACAACGTTTCAAACTTCCCAGTGCGTATAAAAGAAAGGAAAGTTTCTGAGCAGGGCAGTTTATTTTGCTTTTCAGCGTGCACGCTCGGTGGTGTGCAGGAGATCTAAGGGTATTGCGCTGATTGGAAAATGCCAATAAATTTTTGCCCTGACTCCAGTGAATGCTTGCCTCAATGACTTCCAGGCTGGCATTTCCAGCTGATCAAACCATCATCTCTTCAAGACTGGGAGGCTCCACTACTCCCCATGCAAAAGGGGTCTGTTCCTTCCTGGCATTTCTCAGAACACCTTGGTACTAAGTGTGTCTGACCTTGGAATAATTCGCTGCATCTAAAAAGCCAGGTTGGATAGAGCTCTGAGCAACTTGCTCTAGTGCAAGGTATCTCTGCCAATGGCAGTGGGGTGGAATTAAATGATTTTTAAGGTCCCTTCCAACCCAAACCATTTCATGACCCTTGCTGTCACCCAAATTCAACGATGGTTTGAAGATTGCGAGTATCTTGTTGTAAGTCAGAGTGAACTCCCTGGGGTTTAGAACTACACTTTAGGCAAAAAGGTTCCAAGTGAGCTTGGGTTTCTTTTGCAGGTCATTTTTTCTCTCTGCAGAAGGGAGGGTTTGGAATGTGTGAGTAAACATCGGTCCTTGCTTGGACTTGATTTCTCTTGAGACACGTTGCTCTGGTGCCTCTCATGCTGATGAATTTGAGGAGTCCTCTGCAGTGCCCTTGGATGGGGGTGACAAATGGGGTCGCCCCAATTTTGAGGCTGGCATGGGCTCACCCTGGCAGCCTCCTCTCTCTGCATACCCCTGCACAGGCCATGTCTATCCATCAAGGATGCAACGTGCAGGGGGATGTGGGTCCCCTGGGAAGGCCTCTCGATCCCCACACCCCGAGCTCGTCAGCCCTGACTGCGCTCTGGGCGCTCTCACAGAAGACAAAGAATTCATTCAGGAAGTGCCTCAAATCAAAACCCAAATTATTGTAATGAAATCTAAATGAAACCGTAATAGAAGAGAAATAGCAAACAGGGATTTCCTCTCTTTTATGGTAGAGCTGGCAATTTAAATTTAAAAAGTCAAAATCAGTGAGTGATACACATTTCAAAGGGGAGTCAGAGAGTCCCGGTTCTGCCAGAGAGGCATTCAGCTGCAGATTCAGCCCTGTAGGCTTCTCTCTGTATGTAGACCTTTTTTTTTATCTGTCAGCTGCTTCTACTAAACCAGTTTAAATTAAGTCTTGGTCAATGTCAGAGTTGAGATCTGTTTTATAGGGATGTATTTGTGGAAGAGCATCCAAATACCTGCCTCAGAACTTGTCAGTTATAACTATATTCTCAGCAGACATTGAAAGCCATAAACCTCATGCTGAGGGCTTTGAATATCACTTAAGAGCTTAAGCCATGTTCTTGGAATGAGTTTATGAGAAAACCCCGGAGGGACTCAGCAGCAGGCAGGGGAAACTGCAGCTCTCCTTCCTTTTTTTTAGCTTGGGGGAAGGAATCCCAATGGATAGCAAAGGCAGAGCCTTTTCCAAACTGGGCAGCACTAACCTTGCAGGAAAACTCCAGAAAATACTGGAAGTCAGGTGTCTTATGTTAAGAGGCACATGATGGAGGAAGAGGTGGGATGGGTTGGTCAGAGCGAAGGGGGAAGCACTTCCTGCATGCCAAAAGAGCTTGTTAAATCCAAACTAGTTTCTTGGCCCTCAAATTATCTGATAGCTGGTTGTCCTTCTTCAGCTGGCTCTGATCCCTTTCTGACACCACAGACAAGAGCGAGCAGGCAGCTCTGATTTAGAAATGTCAACGTGGTTTAGGTTAGGGAGTGTTTGTAATAATTATGAATTGCCTTCATGGTTTGTTTGCTTTCCATAGCCATTGGGAGAAGACAGCAGCTGACAGCTGTGGAAATTTCTGGTGTTGTTCCCCTCGTATAGGACAACATGGATCTAATTAGCGTGTTCCAGCAGCACCGTATTATGAAATTAATAATAATTAGAAAGCTATTTGCACCTGTGCTAATGTAACACTATTTATCCCAAAGTGTGTTAAAGCATTAAGCCTTTCAAGTCTCTAATGACACCAGCTTTACAAACGGGCAAACTGTGACGAAAGGCAGAGGCTTTCCCAGATGCACAAAAAATACTGAGGATCACTATATTAAATAACCTTTTTTTTTTTTTTTTAAAGTGCATGTAGAGGGAATCAGAGTTATTGAAAATAAAGCAGAGACTGTCCAGGCTATGAACAGATCTTGCTAGTGCTGTGCAAGACAAACACTGGGATTTTTAACAGATCAGCCGAAAGATTTGCTCTCAAAAAATCCCCTACAGACCTACTAGGATTCCTTTTGCCCCCTAAGCAACAGCAGAATGGAGATGTTTATTGAATTGCTATTCTGTGTTAGGCTTAGCTGGAGTGATTATGGTTGATATTTTTAGCGGAAGTAGATAGACCATAAGGAAACATGTTGGAGTCTAAACTATACCGCATCCACACAAGATATTTGCTGTGGTTGAAATTGTACCTCTTGAAATGTGACTCTTTAAATTAATTTCTGTTTATTTGGCATTGTTGATGGTAGGAGACAGCAACATCCTTCCTTGATGGTTGTGTACTGTTCTTGGAAACACAGAAGAAATAAGTTCTTACCAGGGTGACACAGTTTATTATTATTACTCTCAGATATTTATTTTTATTTTAGTGGGGTAGATAAGGCCAACTGGGGTTGAATTGTCTGTGTGAGGCATCTTATTGGGAAAGAGGGTCCGTACCTCAGGAACAATTGCAGTTCAATGAATGCCTGGGCTCCGCAAAGTGTTTAAGATGGATTTAATTGTAACCACATGCATGAGTCCCTTTGATGCTGCATCCTATCTGAAGCTGTGATACAAGACAACAATTAGGCATATCCAGCAATCCTATGGACCATGGATGGAGAGGGGAGCAAGGAGCTGGGAGGACATTACACAGGCCAAAGAGATGAAAGATGACAACCTTTATCCTTGTTGCTTTGTCTGTGAGGAGGCAGGAGGCTGGTTGATGAAAAGTAGAATATTTAGTCCCATCAGAGCCGTTCTATCCCACTGTGGTCAAAGGAAGCTGACAGGCAGGTGTGGATGGCAGTGGGATCAGGGCTGCTGACTGAGAGCACCTTGGCCGTGTGTGAGTGCTGGTGGAGCAGGTGGTGCCATTCTTAACCCCCAAAGTGGAGGTGATGGTCGAATGTCTCCCTCTGAAATACTTCTCCAGCAGAGGTGCAATTGTTCGGCAGGTGAGCCTGTCTGGCCACCTTTAACCGCGTGAGTTTGTGGCAGTGTCAGCAAATTGCTCGTGCTCCCTTCTCACCAGCTTTGGCTGTATTCTGTTAAAAGGGACAACTTGAGCACAGGAACCTCCTCCATCCCCTTCTGAGCTGGCGAGCAGCAGAGTGGCCATCTGGCATTTCCGTGCATCAGGGGGAACTGGGACAGATTGTTAACATCTTACCCACGTGGGGCTGAGTTTTGCAACTGCCCATGTTTGCCTGTGATGTCAGGTTCTGCTGGGAGAAAGTTATTCCAGTCCTGTGTGTTTTATAACAGATATTGCTGTGCTGGTGAGTCTCTTCTGAGGGACCACCTGCTCGTGTGTGAGGTGGAATTGCTGTCACTGCACTCAGTGCATCCAGTTTTACCTGATCGGTGCTGAGAGCGTCTGCCCATCATTACTGAGTCACGTTGAATCCCTTTTTTCCTTTTCTGCCTTTCTCGTGGTAGGAAGGCCAGAGGAAATGGTGATTTTTGTTGGAGTTATTTGTCCCTTGTGAACCCTCTTCGAAGGAACTGATGTGCTTCATTCCGTGCGCAATGAAACATCAGCACAGTGCCATCAAAGGGACAAGTTCTGCCCTCAAACGAGTGAGTGGGCAAGAAACTATGAGCTCTGCACATGTGTCTGATGGCCTTATGTGTCTCATCTGCTCAGCATTGAACTCAGAAGCTTAAATCTACAGGCTCAGTGCTGAGAATCTGTCCTGCAATATTTATGGCTGTTGTTTAACTTTAATCTCAGCCGTTCATTTGCTTCCTGGTTCTCATATAATTAGAACATATTAAACAGGAGCCAACCACAAG
Source organism: Callaeas wilsoni (assembly GCA_013398955.1). Classification (NCBI taxonomy): domain Eukaryota; kingdom Metazoa; phylum Chordata; class Aves; order Passeriformes; family Callaeidae; genus Callaeas; species Callaeas wilsoni. The sequence goes on from VWPU01010580.1 coordinate 179,442, forward strand.
AAATATAAAAGGTTAATGCAGTTAGGAAATGTCAGTGGAATGAATACAGCTCACTAATTCACGGGTTCTTTCCATAAATATTTCCACCAGCCAAAATATTGACTTTAACCTTTTCCATCGCCTGCGTGTAAAGCTTTGTATTCCCTTGTCGAGGCAACAAATATCTTGGAGTGTGGGGATGGTGCTCGGCACAGGGCAGGCAGTTACAGTCTGCAGTTATGGTATTAATTAAGTGGCAGAGTCAGATTTCACCATGGTAAGGCACACCCAGAGATGGAAAACCGGGATGTAATGAAAATGAGCAACACGTTATAGTGGGGTTCGCAGAAAATTGTTTAGGATGACAGTTTGCAGCTGGTCCAGCAAATATCTAACCCCAAAATGTTTTGCTGTGAGCAGCACAAACATTTGGATGTTTGGATCGAGAGATGTGGTGGGTCAGTGTCCTCTGCTGCTGGAGAGGTCCACATCTTGGATCTCTATTCATAAATTGGTCAAGACCCATCTTAAAAGCTCTTTATGTTCTCTTAACTCCAATTCCCAGACTGGAAGGTGGTTCCATCACCTCCTGGCTCTAATGACGCAAAATCCTTTTGGTTCTGGTGTCCCAGGATTCCTGAGTGCTCTGAGCTGGTTTGCACATGTCATAGAGGGTGTGACAGGCGAGGTTTGCCACTGACCTCCCATGGTCTGAGCTTCATTCAAGAAATTAGCAGCTCCTACCTGGAGCTGTTTCATGCTAAAACTTGTCCTCTGCCCAGACTTCCTCAGGATGCTAAATGAAAGGGGATCCACTACTGTTTTCCTTGAATCCCTACCAAACTCCTGCCTGTTTGAGAGTTAGAGATAAATCTTTCTGTGGGTCTGCGGTACTAAACCCAACAGCTGCGCTCAGGGTTAACTGTCCCCTGGGCTGTCCATGTGTGCATGGGGCACGGCTGCCTGTGCAAAACATATTATTCCCTTAATCTTCTTCCCCGTGTGCTACCTGTGGTTTCAGCTGATAAGTGTTCTGGGTGTTTTCCTCTGCACCATCTCATAAAAGCAGCACATGCTGTTAGAAAGCAGTGGGCTGCATCTTGGAAATTAAATCAGTCCTTTAAACGACCAAGGACTGGAGTGCAATTTTCTCCATGCAGTATTCCTTGGTAGATTTTTGTATCTCACAGCCTGCTGGGATGCCTGCACATCCTGGGAGCAGGTACTGAGGGTATTCCTGTCACAAGATACAAACGATAAATCACAGAATGGTTTGAGTTGGAAGGGACCTTAAAGATCATCCAGTTCTACCCCCTGCCCTGGGCCGGGACACCTCCCACTATCCCAGGTGGCTCCAAGCCCCATCCAACCTGGCCTTAGACACTTCCAGGGATGGGGCAGCCATAGCTTCTCTGGGCAACCTGTGCCAGGGCCTCGCCACCCTCACAGGGCAGAATTTTCCTCCAATATCCCATCTAACCCTGCCCTGTGTCAGTGTGAAGCCATTCCCCCCTGTCCTGTCACTCCGTGCCCTTGTCCAAAGCCCTTCTCCAGCTCTCTCAGAGCCCTTTAGGCAACGTAAGAGGCTCTGAGGTCTCCCTGGAGCCTTTTCTTCTCCAGGCTGTATAAATCTGGGTCCAATATACATGTGGGTGTACATGGACTTACTGTACCTTTAATACCAATCCACAGCACTGGGGTAATAGGCTCATGACAGAAATCAAGATTTGCCTTTAAATGAATATATCTTTTGTAAAAGGAACCACAGTGAAGCAGCCCAATGAGACATGCAGTTGTTATTTTTATAGGGTTTTATACTGTTTTCATCCTCCTGGGATGTGTGTGCTTCCCATTAGTGCATTCCCCACCAACCTTGTCATCTGTCACAAGTGATTTGCTTTTTCTCATCTTCTCTCTCCCAAAGGAGAACTGGTTCTGAACAGAATTCAGTTAAGTTTGGGGTTTTTTTTGTTTGGTACAGCTTTTGTTTTCTAAATTTCAGCACAAGTGCCCCCTGCTCATTGCTTATGCTGGGTAAACAGGGATAAAGATGCATCCCTTTCTCTGCCTTTGGGGACAGGTGACATGTGTGGTGGGTTGCATCAGGATCTGGGGCTTTTTGCACATGAAAAAAGCATTCCAAGATCTTGCCAGGTCCTTTCAAAGCCTCTGGTCCTGCTGCTCTTTACCCGTTTAGTGGGCTGGAGATGATTAAGTCATCTGAGTGGAAATGCATCATTCCCCTGCCCCACACCTTGGGGCATGGCTGGAAAGGGCTGGTGCTGAAGGAGCTCTGGATTCCCCGACTCAAGCCATCTGGAAAACAGCAGCAATGAGATTTTGAGGCTGAGGTGGTTCTATTTTGTTGTAATCCTCTCTCCAGTATTCCTTGGCAGCACTCTGGCTGAAACCTCCACCTGTCATCTTGTGGGTGCCAGTGATAAAACTTCAGTCCACCCCTCTGAATTATATGGAAAATGTTATTTCTTTTCCCTTAAAAGGAGCCAGTTCAGGCCTGGGCATGAGGGTAGGTGAATGGAAAGTCACCTGTGAGTAAAACCTGCATCTGCCTGGGGTTTCGCCACCACATCTATTCCCTGTCACGTTAATTAAGAATTATTTTTCTCCCCCCTAAAAATCTTCCTGTGAAGTCGGCTCCACTGAAAGCCGCAAGGGCTGAGTCACTGCGCAGACCCTGGTAGCACATAATCACCTGGGGGATTATTTCCTCGGTGGAATAGCTGGAAAATCAAGTATGTCTGGCCACTGGAAAGAAGGAATTCCTCCCTGTATCCAAAGCCACGGGGAGGTGAGCCATGGCTGGTGGCCAGCTGCAGAGATGAGCCAGGAAGGCCAGGTGTTTTGTTTCGTTGAGCACCTCTGGTGTGGGGCAAGGCACCACTCAAGACTTTGTCATCATCTGCTCCTCCGAAGAGGTTTTCTCCCGAGACAGCCTGCGTTTTGGCTCCGAGTTGAATCATGTCAGAAAGGTGTTTCTCATTGTGCCAATTATCATCAAGGAGCAGGGATTAGCTTTCTTTCTTGCGTTGCATGGGGATAATTTGGCATTGGCATGACTTCTGAGTCGTTCTGATTGAAATGATTTAAAAGCTGAGGTCATGGCAGGGCTCCTTGCAAATATCCCCTTCAGCAGCACTTGCTGTTCTGTATTTTCAAGGCATCTCAGAGTGTTTTGACTTTTCTCAGGCAAAAAGAAAAAAAGAAAAAAAAAGGAAGAGGCCCCAACTAAGCTTGGAAATGCTCATGCTTCTTGCTTGAGAGCAGGTTATTTACTGTTTTTCTTGGCATGGGAGTGTTTCCAAGGCCATGAGCCTGGGTTTGGCTGTGTTCTCATGGCTCCTTGGCACCACAGAGATTCCTGCTATGCCAGAGGGGACAGATTCCCCCCAGCCCCACATCAGCACTGACCGGTGTTGGAGAGATGATTTAATCATCTCTGATAACTGGTGGACCAACCAGATAGATGCTCCCAATATTCAAGGAGTAAAATCATGTTCCATGTGCTCAGAAAGACTTGCATATCTACTGAAGTCAAAACTAAAGATGCAAAAGTGCATATCAGCCCTATTTCTAGCTGAGCTGCCAGCATGGGGATGGTTGCTTTGATCTATGAAGTAGGGAACAACTCCTTATAGAGAGATTTTAGACTCTATGTGGGTGGGAAATCTGGGAAATCTCCTGGTGGAAGAATGCTAGTCTTGGTATCTTTCATAATAATACGAAATAACTTAAATATGAAAACTTCTACTTTTGCTACAACTGGCATAATATTTCCTTAAATTATGATCCTCTGGATCTGTTTTTCTGTATGGGCCTTTTCATCTTCAGATGTCTTTCCAAATTTCATCTGACTGAACTGCCTTAGAAACACAATAAAATTGAGGGCGAAATATTACCTTTCTTTGTTTCCTCCTAGGTAACATGTCACTCTTTCATCCTCATTTTGGATGAATGACTCTAGTTCTTCATAAAATTTCTTTCAGCATCCTGGTAAGAATTCCTTCTGGAATAGTTTATCATGTGCTGTAACACGAATATGAGGATAAGATTGACTGCCTTTCAAATTCTAACCTCAAAATTTTCGTCTGTCTTGGAGCCTTCCCTTGGCAGTCATCATCAAAGACCCCGTTAGTGCCTCTGTCAAGCTGCAGGCAGGGGTTTTGTTACAACAGGAGTGGTCTGGGAGCCAATGTTAATCCTTCAGCTTCCCTTTAGAGCGGGATCTGAATGTGTGCTGGTGTTGTGGAGTGAAACCTGTGTAACAGATTATGGACCCTGGTCTATTCTCCATCACCCAATCGTCAGTTCCCAAGGAATGCAGAGGCTTTACTTGCCTCCAAGACCAGACAGCTTTTAAAAATACTGTTGGCACTCAGTTGGTTTCCTCATTTATCAGGGCAAAAAGGCAGCAAGAGGGGCTGTTCCTCCCTTGGCTTTGCCTGGAGGAACACGGGAACCGTAAGGTATGTAATAGAGGAGCTGTAGCATGTCGGGAATGTGTCTGGTGCCGGCTCAAGTGGAAGCCACAGGGCTTGATGCAGAAATTATCAGCTGAGACTGTATGGTTTGTGTTTTGTACAGAACTAGATGGGACTATAACATTCCCTCCTGGATCTAAAAGTCTCTCAAAGGTAAAAATGTGCAATTTAGGCCAAACACTTCTGGTGTTCCTGCGTGGTTGTGACGGCTGCGTGGAAGCCTGATGGATGAAAGAAAGGCACTGGAGGTGCTGTGTCTGAAGCATTGTGCATAAGCCCTGACTTATTTCTTCTGCAGCAAAGAAACTTGCAAAATATTTATTTGGCTGAGATTTCCATGGGAACAAGAGGGCTGTTTTGTGCAGGGAGACAATTTTGTCTCTGGGAGTCCTTGAAAACTGGCACAATGTGTGATACATAAATGTTCCAGTGCTGCATGTCGTGAGAAAAGGTACTGTGGACCAGCACTTGGGGCTGGAATGTGAAGTGATTGAATTTAACAGTTGTGTTTGCAGAGATTGAGTTGCCCAGGGTCTTGTACCTGTTGCACCCGCTGTCATTGTAAACAAAATTCTCATGCTGCTGCTGGATCAGTTGGAAGGCAAAAGTCTGGAGCCATTGCAAACAGGGCTCTCAGCATCCTTCAGAAGATGCAGGATACATTCCTGTGTCAACACTGGGTGGAAGTGAATCCTCTGGCACTGAAGAAGGGAGTGTGGACTGAGATGGAGGACCTGCACGAGGCACCCAGGAGTGAGGCTGGTGTGAGGTGTGTGTGGCTGTGCAAATGTGGATCCACAGGAGGGATGTTTCTGCACCACTGGACAGCCCAGATGTGCATGGGAAATGTGCACATGTGAACTGTGTGGGTGTTATTTGTGTAGCGTCACAGCTGAGCGAGCAAACTTGTAACCCAACCTCGTCACCGGCTGGGGCCAAGCTATGAGAAAATGGTTAAAGCCACAGAGAAAGAGGATACACAGCCCGACTTAGAGGTAAAGTTTTTCCGTCTGACTTCAGCTGGAGTTTGAACCATGTCCTAAGCTAATAACACTTACACCCATCGGAGGGAGGAGGCCTCGGCTCTGTAATGAGTCTGCAGTTTGTTCTGTGATACCTTTTTACTTTCTGCCATCTGAGCTGCTCATGCTCTGGACAACCTTGGATGGGTATTTATAGAGCGAGAATGTGTGAAGCCTTCACCCTTCAAACATGTGCTCAGCCTGAGGAGCTGTAATGATTCATGTCCTTGTCTAATGACCACTGATTATATGTGAAAAACTTGGATAAATCTTCTGGAAGGCTTAAAACACGATGTATATCTGGATTCCAAAACAGCCATATGGGTTGTGACTCATTTCTTCAGATGCTGTTCATAAAAATCAATTATATGGTCACTTTGGCTACCAGAAGAGATCTTTTCTGTTGCCCATTTGTTTCTTAATACTGTATTTTATGACTCTTAAAAAATCATAAAATGCTTACAAATTAGATAATATTTCTGGCAAGAAACATCTTCCATGGAGACAGATCTGTGGCAGTTTAGTTGAAAGCAGGCTGGAATCATAGGACACGCTGAGATTTTTAGCATTGATGTGCTAAAAACACCTGGCAGAAGAAAGGGGGAAATGCAAAGCATCTGGAAAAAGAAGGGAGGCTGTGGAGGGAGGGAGGCAGCTGTTTGGTGGTTGGAGCACAGTGGCTCGCTCAACTCTCTCATTCCTTGCCCAGCTCGTGGAACCTGATGTTTTCACACCTGATGGCTACAACTGAAAGCTCAAATCATTGCACTGTGATCACCCACCAGCTCCTGCTGTCTGTTCATGGCTTGAACACCAGGTGATGGGAAGGGTGGTGGGGTTTGGCTCCCTGTGTGAAGATGTAGGTGGCTGTGGCAGAAGAAGCAAGCTCCATTGACTTCTGTAGTTCAAGTGTTAGAGAAATTAGGGGATGCTGAGAATATGGTTTGTGATAAAACACGCAATTGAGGTGTACAAAGTCTTGATAAAAATGATGTAGTGCTTTTCATTGTCACCTGATAGTGCAGTGTGGTCAGCCCTGGGGGGTTTTATGGAAATCTGGGAGTTGTTATTCCTTCTCTGGGCTAAACCATTTGAGAGACTGGCAGTGTCTTCTTCCCACCTATAAACTGTGCAGATTTTCTTGTCTCTTCTCTGTGAGTAGATTCTGCTTTTGTGTCACAGCACCAGGTCAGCAGCAGTGTTTGCCTGCTGAAGAAGGCAGGGTGGGACAGCACCTCGGAACCTCCAGGTCAGGATGGTTTTTGGTGGTGCCCACAGGGTTGTGACTCTGGGCTACAAGTATTAATGAAAAATATTAATTTAAAAGGAGAAAATCTCAAATGTATCCTTGTCAGAGAGCATTACAGCTACTTTAGATAACACACTTTGTCTCCTGAATAAAGATTGATTATCTCAGATTATCTCATGCTCACTGAGTGTTTGCTCTGAATAAAATACAACTTAGCAACCAGCTGCCTGTGCTTGTGTATGTCAATCTGACAGATCCACCAACCTTTCCTAAAAGCCTTTTGATGTCCTGTGGCTGGTTGATTAGGAGTCCCTCAGGAGATCCAGCACTGCTCTTCAGATAAATCTCTTTCCTTGCCCTCCCCTTGTATTTCCACTGCCTGTCCCATGTGTAGGACATCCACTGACAGAAACCCACTCCAGAGCAAATGTTACCCTAACATAAACACATTGCTGCACTTCCTGATTTTATTTTCCTGGAGCAGTACATATAAGTTGTTGTTTGCCCTTGCTCGGCCCTTTGAAATATTGCTGGGCCACTCGCCGATCTTATCTTGCACAAATATTTACACACATTTGTACTTTGTAAGGCATGATTTAAATGGCCTTTGCTGGACAATTGAGGCGGTGCCTCTGTGATCCAGCTCTCTGGTCCTGGGGTTGTGAGGCAGCCAGCCCGGGACACGTGTCCCATGGAGGATTCCTGCTGATTCAGCCAGAAGGCTGCCAGCATCTCCCTGAAATCACCCACATTCTCATCAAAGCTTCTGCCACCTTTCTGAGAAAGAAACATTGATTTGCTGTCTACTCAATGAGAAAGGAGCTGCTCTTACAAGGACTTGTAGTGACAGGACAAGGGGGAATGGCTTCAAATTAGATGGGATATTAGGAAGAAATTCTTCCTTGTGAGGGTGGGGAATGCCCTGGCACAGGTTGCCCAGAGAAGCTGTGGATGCCCCATCCTTGGAACTGTTCAAGGCCAGGTTGGACGGAGCTCTGAGCAACTTGGGATAGTGGAAGGTGTGCCTGCCCATGGGAGAGGGTGGAACAGGATGATCTTTAAGGTCCCTTCCAACCCAAACCATTCCATGATTCTTTGATTCTGTTTTTACAACATCCCTTCTGACAAATATTAGGAGAAAGTATTTCAAGCATTCCCCTGTGGATGCTTTCACTCCAACGGAAGCCGTGCATTTCAGGCAGGAGTTGCTGGGTGAGGCTGCACTCTCCAGAGAGCCAGCCTGAACATTTGTGACGGCTCCTCTGGCCTTAAAACGTATGAATTTGTGCATTTCCGTGTTAAATGCATTTTTCTGTGCGTAAATCACCAGGCACTATTTACAGTGAGTCATCTGAAGGGAAAGATGCATCACTGCTGAGAGTTCCCTGGTGGCTCAGAGCTCACACTTGGTCAGAAGTAGTGGGGAGGTCTTTGGGTTTGAATTCCTCCTGTTTAACCCTTTCTAAGATGCCCCAGTGTCAGCCCTGCTGCTCCAGTAATCAGCCATTATCTGGCCTGAGCCACGTTTCAGCTTGTGCTGCTTCTTTTAAGTACCCAAACATAGAGTTAGGTGGAAGCAGTGTGAACAAAATGGATCCAAATGATGGTAAAAACAGCTCAAAGTCAATCCAGTGATGGGTGATTCTGTTTCTACAGAAGCCAGCAAAGTTCACCAGAGCCCATTAAGGCTTCTGAGCCAGGTCAACGCTTTGTCAGGGCGGCTGCGTGGTGAACTGTGCACCTAATGCACTTTTAATGAAAATGTTATCCTCTGGAGCCAGGCCAGGTATGGCTAGAGCAGGAGCAAAGACCCTCCTTTCCCTAGAAATCATGGGAAAAGATATTACAGCTATTTCATAAGTTTGTATGTTTTAAAAGTCTAAGAAATCCAGCCCACATCAACAGCAGAACGAGCAGGCTTCTACACGGACACGTCATTTAATCACAATTTAATAAGGCTCCTGTATCAGACTTTCGTAATGAAACTTTTGGGCAGATCCAAACAAAGGGGTCACTGTGGGAGAGAAGAATGCAGCCTTTGATTCAGGGTTTCTTTTTAGGGTTCATGATGGTTCGTTTTCAGCGAGCTGCTGGCGAAATGAAATGCTTTCCGCATGCCAACTGTTACCTCATAAATGGACCTTGTGAAAAGTAATTTGTGATCAAAAGATGATTATCAGCCTCCTCAGCCCAGCTCCTGTGAGAAGGGCAAGTTCTTCTTCCCTCGAAGAAGCCCTTGGGTGCTCGGTCCTTTCATGAGTGCTCCAGAGAGGTGTTTCAGGCCTGGGTGACAAAAGGGTGTTATTTTAATATACCAGCAAAGCTGTTGGGAGCCAAAAGGCTGGACTGGCACAAATATGCTCAGCCTGGTGGGCTTGGACATTTTGGGAGGACACGAAGGCAAGGATGGATCAGGCAGGAATGAGCTGCCTGCACTGAGGAACAAAATCTGCTGTGCCAAAAGATACCAGAGGGTCTTCATCCCCATTAGTGTTAACGAGATCCCCCCCAGCCTCTATGTTTTGGGGGATTGTTGTGTGAGCTGGTAACTCACTGAGAGGTGAAGAGGGCCGTGAATGATCTGGAAAAGGTCAATGAAGATGGCGTGAGGGGGAGAGAGGTGTCTTTGCTGTCAGTCTGAGACTCTTGGTGCTGCTATTCTTCTTGCTCACCAGCCTTGTGAGTAGAGCGCGGTGCCCCAGGATCTGCAGAGCTGAGGTCGGGGCCCAGGACCCCTGAAGGAGGGACATCCATCACCCATTACAGCTCTGACGGACAACCTCACCTGAAGACACGTCTTCCATCCCTGGAGGAAATAAAATGCAGCCTCTGAGCATTTTCAAGGCATAAATTTCGTCGGTTCAAGCAGCACCTAGAAAGCTTTGGCCCAAAAGGACAAGCTAGAAAATACAGACTGGTTTTGGTTTTTTTAATCCATGACCTGTTAAGTCTTTCCAGAGTCTTTCAGTTTTTTAGCTCCAGTCTTTCTGTTTTCTTAAAAAAGTCATGCTTGCCTATTTTGCGGTGTCAATAACTTGTTTTTAACCAGCTCTTGATGTAGGATGTGCTCTGAACACAGCACTGATACTGGAGAGGTGGAGTCTTCAGCATTTTGTCACGGATGGTGTTGTTTTTTCATTAGCAGGATTTTCCTGGGGAGCCGTGTGTGGCAGTGTGTTGTTCCCAAGGATTCCTGCAGCCCATTCCTGGGGCTGCTCAGCTTTAATTTTGTCCCTCATTTGTTTTGTTCTTGTAAATATTACACAGGCTTTGGGCTGGGCAGTTGTGTTTTGCGTATTGGAAAAAATAACTAAACTCTCCAGTGATTCTCACCGCAGGGAAAGATTTATTGGAGGAAAAAAGAATTTAGAGTTGTTATTTTCTTGTGAGGCTCTTTGAGGCTGAGTTCACATTGCTGTCGTCTCTGGTGGGGTGCTGGGAGGCTGAGAGCAGTCCCTCCTCTCTCAGGGTGTGGGTCTCTAGGTGACCTCCAAGCTGCTTTTGGCAGCTCAGTGAGTACAGGTTCCTTGATGTGGCTCTGCAAGTCCCTCCTTGAAGCTCTTTGTTCATGTGATGGAGGCACAAAATTGTCAGAATCAATGTGAGCTGAGCAAGGCTCATCCAGCGTGTGCTCCTGTTCCGACAGTTTCTGTATTTCTGACAATTTCTGTGTTTCTGACTGGCCTTGCTGACAAATGCCACTTGTTGTCTTGCTTTTCCCTGCTGTGAGGGACATGGTGCCCCTGGTTAGGATGAAGTCAGTGTTGCTTCAGTTCAGGCTTCCTGAGCTTCAAATGTGATGTATCAAAGAGGAGTTGTCACCTTCATCCACCCATGGTTCTTCCAAGCAAAGGAAGCCTCCAGCACTGTACACTTAAATTCCATGATGGGACAATGGGCAGGCAGATGTCCTGGCTCCTAAATGTCTCCATAACTCTTATCTCTTAAGTATTAAACAAGGACAACTTAGATTTTCTTTATCATATTCTAATGCTGCAGAAATGTTAGAATTATGGAACCAGCCCCTTTGCTACTTTTTTTCTGTTCACCAGTCTGTTTTTTGTAGAGGTGCAAGGTGGATTAAAATCCTGCCTGAAGAGAACATTCTCCTTTCCCTTTAAGAAAAAAGCAATAGCGTAAAGCACAAAAATTGTCAGTAATTTTTTCTGCATCCTGGGGCTTTCTGGTTCTAAACTCTTCTCAACAGTGTGCTTTATCTGCAATAGTAAATGCAGGAGTGCTACACCTAAAGCCATCAGGCTCTCCTTGCCTGTTTTCCTGTGTTATGTTATGTGAACAGTCAGAGAAGACGCTGCCTCCCTAATTACAAATACAAAAATAGCAAACAAGCAAAGGATGCTCTTGGCTTCTGCCCAAAGTTTGTTAAAAGACACAAACCTACATGCACTCAAATGACATCTAAACATGAGAGTTACTTATGAATAGCAAGGTGGCAAAAATACCTCTTCCTGAGGGGAGAGACAGTGAGTGACAGGTGAGGGGACAGGGATTTTGTGCCTGTCTGCTGCTGGTTAAATGCAGGATGTGGTATCCTCCCCATCACTCGCTCATCTTTCATAGCCATCCTTTCTTGCAAAGCTTTGCGTGTTATCTTTGGCTGCTCTGAGGTAGGGTATTATATCCCTGGCTGCATCTGATACTAACAAAATGTGGCTGAAACAAAATATAAAGTTCTCAAAGCAACTCTCACTTTCATATTTTTACATCAGAAGCAGGGCGTTTGTCCATCGGTGGCTCCGATACGGTTGTGGGGAATAAAGACAGTCCGTTTGCAGGCTCTCCATAAATAAGCCTTGCTGTTCCTCAACCTAGTTTTCCTGGCAAAATCTTCTGCTTTCTCATGTGTCAGAAGACCTTCCCAAAGCTGCTGCTGAAGTGCCAAATGCCTCTGTAAAGACTTTTGCAGAAGCTGAGGTTACACGGCCTCTCCTTAAATCAGAGCTGCACTGCTTGGAGTGTGTCTGCCTTCCACGTGATGCTGTTTCCAAAAATCAGGCCCTTTCTGCCTGCTGCAGGTCCTCCTGCCAGGCCACCAGAGCACCCAAATGCTGAGTCACATACCAGCCCTTAATGTCCCACCATAGCCCTGGTGCTGGGCTGACTCCCAGCACGGGTGAACACTGCTCTGCCAGCCCCAGTCTGTGCCCACCCAACCAAAAAATGGGTCTTGGGAGTTCACGAGTGAGGGGGCTGAGAGGCACACGAAGCTGGGAGGAGACAGAGCCAGGCCAGCTGACCCCAGCTGACCAAAGGGATATGACATTAGGAAAAGTTTCTTCACCAAACAGGTTGTCAAGCCCTGCTGCCCAGGGCAATGGTGGAGTCCCCATCCCCGGAGGGATTTGAAAGAAATGTAGATGTGGCACTTGGGGACATAGTTTAGTGCTGGATTAGTGGTTGGACTCAGTGGTCTTTCCCAGGCTAAGTGATTCTATGATTCTCTGCTTCCTGCAGTGGAGGATGTGCCCTTTCTCGTTTTTGCTCACTCACGGCTCCACAAAGCGTCGTACTCAGCTGGAGTTCTCGGGAGCTCATGTGTTACTCAGTGGCACAACAAAAAGCTGAAAAAGGGTCATAATGTGATAGGGCATGGTCGCTCTCCACCAGTGGCTAAAGCTCTCCAGAGGAGGAAGAAGCAGCACAAAGGTTGCCCCTTACCTGGGTCCAGCAGCGTCTCCCAAAGAAGCGCATCTCTCTAGGAAACTCCTCCGCTAGGAAACCTTGTGTGGTCAACACAAACATCCCTTGCCTCCAACTGGCTGTGGCTTGAGCTCTGGGAATTCCCAGTGGAGGCGATCCAAGAACAGGGGCGTGTGGCTGGGAGGGAGTGCTCCTTGTGGAGACCAGAGTGGCTGTGACCTCCTACCAGGGAACAGTCCCATTCCTCATGTGCCCCCACTGATGTGGGGCTGGAAGGACCCTCACGGCACAGGAGCAACCCCCAGCACCACATCAGCTCCCTCTGAGTGTGATGCCCTTCCCAGCCTAGATTTGGGAGCAATAAGTCCTTCCACCACCGCTGCTACCTCTTGTAAAACAGCTGTTGGGTAACCCCGACGTGGAGTGGTCTGCACTCACCACTTAGCAGAGAAGGAATGAAAATGCCCGGAGCATTCCAGTACCCAACACAGGAAAGGTGGTTTTTCATTTATTGCTAAGATATCAAGGATAGGGGAAGCATAGAAGCAGCTCTGGAGGAGCCAGGCGGAAGGGCTTGAGGCGTAGGAAGCGTTGGCCAAATAAAAGAGGAGGATGTTTATGGTGTGAAATCGGGAAGTGTCTTCAGGAAGCTGGTAGGAAAACTCAGCTGAGATAGGAGACAGAGAGGAGGGGCACTCTGCCTTGTTTAGCTGTATTTATGGAAAATTGGACCATCCTCAACGCTTGTTCAGTCCTCAGCTGCCCAGCTTTCCCTGCCTGCCCCATCCCTGCGATTCCCACTCAGGAAGTGGTGCTGGTGTGTGTGCAGGGTTATCCTGGAGCTGGAGGCTATTTCAAGAAGCATCAGCAAGGCCAAGCTCATCAGTGCTGTCACAGATGGAATTTGAGGGGGTGAACTTGGCTTATCAAATTAACATGTTTGGGCTGTCTAAAAGCAAAGAATAGTGGAGGAAAACGGGGTGCTTTTTGTTTTGTTTTGTTTTGATTTTTTTTCCCCATTTTTTCATTTTCCACAACTGCCACTGAAGGTCTCACTGCATTGCAGGAGGCACCTCTGTTTTATACAACTTAAATGAAAGATCCACTTTTCTCTTAACAGAGAATAAAATGGGGTTGTAAGACCTCCTAGAATGGTGACAGGCATTTAAATCTGAAGGAAGAGGACTGGACAACACTCTTGGGCACAGGGTAGGATTCCATGATCCTTGTGGGTCCCTTCCAACTCAGGATACTCTGTGATTCACTGATTCACTGACTTGCTCTCTTGCATTGAAGTGTTGGCACTAAAAGTTCTCAGTTTTATTTCTTGAGTTACCTCAAACTTCTGGTGTGGTACAGATTAGTGAAAATGGGCTTGTTAAAAAACAACAAACTCTTGGGATGTGATCCCATGGTGGAGCTTAAAAGCTACAAATGATTAAATACACGGGACAAATTAAAGGTAATAATCTTTATAGTCCTTCATGTCCAATCCGTCCAATCCATCATTAATTGTGCATGCTGTGGTCACCCTAAAATTCACTGCTGCAGGAAATCATCCAAGCCAAATGTCCTGGCTGCTATAACTTTATTTTTTGAGGAATGTTTTAATTTCACACTTATCAATGGCATGTCTAGGTTAGCCAGGCAGCACAAGAAGTGTCTTTATTCACCTTTCAAGACAACACATGGTTCATGGGGAGGAATTATTTCTCATTTGTGAGCAATAATGACAGAATTTGGCCATTGCAGGAGGGGAAGGAATCACTTTCTTCTGCATTACACTTCACTCACAGTGAGGGCAAGGGGCTCCACGGGAGAGATGTAAGATCTGGTGGTAAGCAAGGCTGATATTGCCATATATTTGATTTAAATTTTAATCAAATGGAATTGTTTTTCAAATGCAGATAACGCAGCAACGGCTCCAAAAATAAAACAAGGACAAGCAATCTATCAGGCATGTCTGTCAGCAAAACATACTCCATCTCATAAACCTGCCAAAACAGCCTTTTGCTTCAAACAATAAAAACTGGGAGGAATGGAAAACCTCAGCTTTAAAAAGCTTTGTACGTTAAAAAAAAAAAAAAATTTTGATAAAAACCCCCTAGCTCTCAATCGGTGTGATTTGGAAAAGGTTAATGCAAAAACGAAAGCCATTCAATAAATCTTTTGGTGTAGATCAAAAGCAATGAGTGCAGGAAACCAGAAAATTGATGATACGACATTTTCCGACACTCCATAACATTCATATTATTCAGGGAACTGCCAACCACAATTGTTCAAATACTCTTTTAACCGATGTTGTTACTTGAACTCATAAGCCAGCCACTGGTCTTCCCAAGGAAAACCATATGGGAAGACAGTAGCTCAATTAAAAGTAATGTGGTGTGTGGCTCTTAATCCTTGCTTGAGCCCTTGTGCCAGCAAGCTCCTAAATATGTGCTTAAATTTAAGCCTGTGCTCAATTTTTGTCTGTTTTATGTGCATTTCGTGAGTGAGATCCCCAAAATGATATCAAATCCCCTTTTGCAAAGGATCTGCTCTGCACGTGGCCCGTGCTCAGAGGTGGCACCTACGTTCTCCTGGGTGCACCGGGCTCCGTGAGGATTTCGGGATGGTTTCTGCCATGGATAAATATGGATTTGTGATTGCAAAGCCTGATTTGAGTCCTGTCTCCCCCTGGTGTTGTGAAAACACTTGGAAAAGGAGTTAAAGGGGGTGCCAGTGATTCGATGCCCAAGGTGATCTCCTGGTTAAGTGAGCAGCAAACAGATGCCAGCAAGATCTGTGGATGGCCAGAGGAGACGGCTTGGAGGAACTTTGGATTGGGAGCATCGTGCTGTGAGCAGAGCTGCTGCTGGCTGATTTGGCTGATAAATCAGGCCCATTTTGGCTGGGTTGTGTTGGATCTCCTGCTCTGCTGCAGGGGTGGCTGCTCCATTGCGTGCCGGCGTCTGTGCTGACTGTGAGTCTGGCATCCTCCCGCCTGTCCTGGAAATTAGTGACATCTGAAGAGAGGGAATGATGAAAACAAGATTCTGGGAAGCTCACTTGCATGTGGAAGGAAAAGTATGGGTACTGGCTCCTTCCTGTGGGTCACACAGGTTGAGTCGTGCCCCTCTCATCGGGTGCCAGCCGGTGTCCACAGGGCCCAAGACCTGCTCCACAGAGAGGTGGTGACATGGCAGTGTCCTCCCCGGTCAGGCTCCCATGGCTGGTCCCAGCAGATGGGAACAGCGTGTGGAAGGGAGCCGAAAACGTGCTTATTTTCCTTGCCTTTTGCTTTGCCTCCCCTTTGATGGGGGCAGTGCTGCCTGCACCTTGGCTGTGTACTCACAATGGACAATGTCCCATGGAAGATGTGCCAGCTTCACTTCTTTTCCCATGGTATTTTACCACTCATTAATCCTTTTGATTTTTAGCCTCTTTGAAGCCCAGGGTTTGGATGTCTTTCAGCTCCCACTGAAATCGGACATGAAAACACTTCAACCAGTGCAAAAGTTTAAACCCCTTATTCATCCACCCTGGAAAGGCTTTCGGCTTGATATGCTGACAATGACTGACTTTATTATGTTTATCTTTCGGCAATATCTCCTTCTGCAATTGATAGTGCCTTGTGTTTTCCTGGTGCCAGGTTGAATTTCCAGCCTCAGTGAATGAAGCAGGCTGTCGTGTTCCTCTGCCAGGCTGAGCCATGTGCAGGGCAGGCAGTGATTTCGGTGGTAAATACACAGAGGAGTAAAATAAACATGTAATCCAACAGCACACACAGACACACACATATGATAAAAAGTCTGGTCTTTCACCTAATTTAGACCAGAAAATTGGCATCTGATTTTATTGTTCAGGCTGACTCCAAGAACACAAACATATTTTTTCCTTCAAAACGAGAACTGCCAAAATATAAAGAATGATATCTGCTGGTTTGAGCTAATTGGGATTAACTGTTTCCTGGCTGCTTTTTGTGGAATAAGTGCTATTTTGCTCTGTTGATAACGGCAACACTTCCAAGGCTGGCTTAGGGAAATGGCTGTACCCCATTCATCAGATCCATGCAGGAGGCAGTTTCTGACCTGTGTCTTTGAAAGGGGAAGAGTTTTTCTTCCCAAAATCTCAGCCCTAGGACGTTGCCAGCCCAGCTCCTGCTGCAGCGTGGAGAGGTGAATTTAGAGCAGCCAAGGCAGACAGGAAAGCATGGCATGGAAAATGCTGAGCTTTCTGCAATTTGGTTCCGTTTTAATTAGCATTTTCTGCACACTTTTGATTTCCGATTTTCCTGCCCAGCTGTTGAGACTATTCATATTTCTGGAAATGTTTCCAAAAAGGCAGGGAAAAAAGCACAATCCTATCGCCTTACCCAAGTGCTTAATTAAAATAGTTGGAATTAGAATAGCATTGCAATTAGAGTTGTGTCTATTGGCCTTCCGGGGTTTAGGATCTGTGCTTTCAAGCCTTTTGCTGTAAACATGGTTCTGGAAATTTATCTTGGGGTTTCAAAATAGCCAAATGTTGCAAAACCCACCAGAAGGAGTGAGAGAGCTGGGAACACTGGCCTTGCAGGAGGATAGGGCAGAACCCACCCGTTGCCTGTGGCTCTGTTTGGGATGTTGAAATAGGTGCAGGGGGGAAAAAAAATCCCACGTTCTGTAAGGGCTGATTTGAAGAATCCCACTGAGAAAGCTGTGTGGAAAGCATGGCATGTTCTACGGAGCAAACATGCAGCATATTTTTAGCCCCATTTCCTGGCACCTTGTGGATTAACTGCTTCCAGACCCGGAGCATGGGACAGGGATGGTCTGAGCCTCTGGAATTCACGCGTTGGTTGTGCACAGCCTGTGTGTGACGGGGTGGCTGCTGCAACTGCGGAGCAGCAGGCGAGAAGGAAGAGGGGGATTTTTGATGCAGCTCCCAGGAGATTTCTCGAGGCAGGGATGCCTGAGTGCTGCGGCGTGCCACTCCCCCAGATGTTCGTGCCGTGCTGGGAGTGGAGCACACCTGGACACAAGCTGGTCCTGGGAGGAGAAGCATGGGCAGGCACGCCAGGCTGTCCCCAGGGATGCCATGTGGGGCCACCAGCTCCACCTGCCTTCTCTTCCCATCAGCTGGCACGCTGCCCTGTCTCCAGGGACATGGGGTGGACCAGGCTGGAAAGGTGCCTTGTGCCTGATGCCTCAGGATTTTAGCTTTTATATTTTCATGTATTTGTAATCCTGCTATTCGTTAGTGTGTAACTCTGAGCTCCATACAGAGTGTTAGCTACTGCTTTTCCCATTTTGGTCAGACTCAACAATTCCTCTCCAGGCCTGAGAATCAAGGACACCTCGCTGTCTCAGGCCCCGGGAAATGGAAACAAAAGTGAGTTGGGGAGGAGCAAACTGAGAGAAGGGGACTGCACTGCCTGAAGCTGTAACTGGACAATTGGACCTCTGATATGCAAATGGACAGAACTTATATCTGTCCCAAAAACGTGTGGCTGTGTCCATCATGGGTGTAGCCTCTGCGAGACTCCTGCACTGCCCAAGGTGCACCCTGTGAAGGCCTTTCCATAAATCCCTGCCCTTTATCCATTTACTCTGTCCAGCCTCTGTTCCAGGTCAGCCTCTCCAAGGCATCATGCCCAGGGGGTCACAGCAGTGGGTAATGTATGAATAATTAATCTCTTTGGCAAGATGTCCCTGGGATGCCCCCCAGCCTAAACATATGCCAAAGATCTAAGCTGGCCCCTGAGAAAATAGAATCCCAAAGATCTGAGTTGACCCCCAAGAAAAGAGCTGAGACAGATGCCATCAGAAGTGGGGGTCTGCTGGCTTCCCTTGCTTTCATTAAAGCTCTCAGTAATGCCACGCAGGGATGATCCTCTCGCTCCTTCCCACTGTCCCTGGCTGACCTGGCATCCAGCACTGCCACCCCCCCTGAGTGGCAGAGGATGCACAAGGGCCTCAGACCATCATTTCCTTGTAAATTGGTCATGTTTTATTCATTCAATATTATGCCAAGGCTGAGTGAAGAGATGTAAAGCCCTGGGGGAGGAAGAACTTTCAAGGAATAACATCTCCTTGGATGACCTTTAGGAATACATTGAAGGATATACATGGGCAGCGGGGAGAAGGATAAGGGAAACCTGTTCACCCAGGAAAAGGGATGTTCTTCTGGAGCTGTGGGCATTTAAACTTCCCAGCAGAGCCCAGTTTGGTGGGTACAACTGGAAGATGTCCCTACTCCTGCCAGTCTGTTTTTGCTGCTGGGTCATTGAGGAAACCACTGAACCAGCTGAGGAAACATTGATTTTGAGTTCACAGGATCACAGAATATTCTGATTTGGAAGGGACCCACAAGAATCATTGAGTTCAACTCTTCAGTAAATGGCCCAAACAGGGATTAAACCCACACCCTTGGAGTTATTAGCACCATCAGCGCCATGCTCTAACCAACTGAGCTCATCTCGCTGGTTTGTTTGTTTAGTGTTGGACTCTGATGTGAAAATCTGGGGCAAATTAACAAAAAACCAAAGGAAAGATCTTTCTTGGGAAGAAAGAAAATCAGCATCAGAAACCCACACTGTATTTCATAAGTCTGTGGAGAGGAAAAAGAGAGCACATGGACAGCCCTCCCCACCACCTGCATGAGACTCATTCTGAGTCTAGAAAATAAGTGATCCCACAAAAAGACCCCTGGCAAGGTAACAGGACCTCCCAGGCCATGAAAAAAAGTTATGGATTTTCCCTCCTCTTCGCTGCTTTTGCCTCCCAGAATGTGTCACCGGACTCACCTTCCTTGACGTGATTTTCCCCTCCAGAAGAAAGGGGGAGAGAAGCCCAGACCCCAACATCCTCACACCTGGCTCTGATTCCCTGCTCCAGCCCTAGAATTGATGATGTGCCAAGTGACGAGGGGCTGACTTCAATTTGGGTGTCAAACGGGGAGAGGTGGCTCATGAAAGACAGGTCTGGGGCAGGCCTCAGCTCTCAGCTCACAGCAGTCACAGGGAGTAACGTGAGGAAGCACAGACATGGACCACGGGCAAACACAGGGTTGGACTCTGTATGGCTGTAGCATCTTATCTTCAAAGAGAAATATAAAGATTTTGGTACCTTGCATCCATCCTGGGAGCTGTGCATGTGCTTCAGGAACAGGAGATTTCCGTCTCATTTCTATCCCTGCTTCTGATTTACTCTGTCACCCCAGGCAAATAATTTAACCCTGGCTTCAACCTATTTTACGGGGATGTTGCAAGGCTTAATTAGGGCTTGTAAAAGGTCTTGAGTTCCTGAGAGGTGCCTGCTGGATTAGGGTGATTAATCACATGTTGATGGGAGAGATATTGTGGGGGTAAATCCAAGCAGTCAACAATAGGGCAGATGATATTTTTCCCTGGGGCAATAAGCAAAGGGGGTTGTGAAAGCATGTACATATCGGGTTTATTAATTATGAATATCAAGCTGTTGAAACTGTAGGGAGGCTCTGTGGTCAAAAACACAGAAATCTGACTGTATGGTTGAGATAAAGATATTCTGCATTTCCACAAAAATCAATCAAAGGCACATAAATTGGGGTGTTTCCCACCCAGGCTTCAACGTCACAAAGGCGAACAATTTGCAAAACTTCAAGTTTTGGAAATAAGTGTTTGGCACTTGCTCTGAACACCACCGGAAAACATGCTGGAATCACCTTGTTAGTATTCATTGCTGTGGAGAAAAGGGGGAGATTATTCAGACGAGGAGGAGGAGGGGAAGAAAACCCCCCCCCCCATTTTGCTGAACTTTATGCAGTTTTTCGCATGATTGCCCAATTGCCTTTCCGTATAGGAGAGGAGGGGGGGAAATGCCAGGCTTTGTAGGGTGATTTTCAGGATGACCCAGTTCTCCTTCTTTGCGGAAGACACAGAGAACTCTGAGCGGCGGATTCCGGGATGATATTTTTTGGCCCGGTTCTTTTCTGCTGCAGCTTCATCTCCTTCAAAAGGCTGGTCCCTAATTTGCACCAGCACGATGAAAAGGAGCTGGGGCTTGGGAAGCAAAGCAGGCGAAGGCTGAGCAGCCTTTGATGGGCTTTAGAATCGGGAGGGCTTTGCCCCAGGAGTTGGTGGTGACAAAGGGAGGGAGCCGGCGCTGCGCTGGCTGCGCACTGATTTGCCTTTGAATAGCGAGGAGCGCTCTCCAGGGCCGGGGTGACCGCGAGGAATGCGGCGAGCCCTGGCTCCGGAGAACCGGGCTGATTTCATCCTCTTCTCCGACACGGAGCAGAAATCAATATTGTTTTGTAGATCGCTGGGCTTGCCACATTTTTTTTCCTGGGGGAACATCCAGTATCCATGTACTAGGGGGGAGGACGTTGCAGGGACAGGGGGTGGCTGTGCCCTCTCGATGCGCAGCTCAGTGAAAACTGGGATTTTATTCTTCCAGGGACCAAACAGAGCCAGCCAAAACCAGAGATTATCATCACTAAGGAATCCTGCCTGGGGAGCTCCCACCAACCAGGAGAGCCGTTAGTTTGGGATTTTTTAAAGCGTTTTTTTATGGCAAGGCAGTTTTAGTTGAGCTAAATGAAGCTTATTGCACTGGGGAATTCAGCGCGCACATGCTTAAAAATCTTTAAAGATTGGATATTTAACTCCAGCAAATAATCAAGTCCCAGGAACAATTTAGATGAGTAATATATTAAAAACAGCCTTACACAGATCCAAGAAAAACGTTGGAGGATCCATAGGGGTCATTGTTATGCACCGCAGGCTTAAATATATTGACTTTTACAAGTGCAAATGGATGGTTGCAGAGTGGTTTCCACCGAAGAGCAGTTTCAGTTGTGATAACTCATACAAAGTGAAATTCAGTCTTGTGCTCGGAGCCGGCATGAGGTCTAGGAACCGAGCGAACTTAATCTTTATCTCTCTCCAAACATTACATCTCTTTAATCCTTGAGGCATGCCATTCCTGGGAGGATCCTGCATAAAGGATGCAATAGAGCGGGGCAGGAATCGGATTTGTTATTTATGGAAAAAATCTGAAATTAGAGAAAACACGTTCTGAAATTACAGGAAAGAAAACATTTTTCCACAGGGGAAGAAAATCTCAAACCCAAAAATAAACCGATTTTTTTCACCAATATAAGTGTTTTTTCCTTCTCTAAGATTACATCATTGTATTGCAAATGAAAGAGAAAGATGAAATGTGCCAGCCAGTGTAATGTCAACCCTTCCTTTGCAGGAAAATCAGAATGCATTTTGTGGAGGGGACGTCTTTTTGATATAAATTTTGTGAAGCTTGTAGATTTTTGTTGAATATTATTCTTTTTCTGGGGAAAAAGCCCAAAACAGCAAAATAACAACCAAACAACTTTCTTTTGGAAAATGTGCCAACCACTCTGCTAAACCCAAAACATCTATGGAAGTCTGAGATTTAAAAGTGCATAGATAAGAAATATTTAATGGATATGGGTAGGATATGGCCTTAAATACTCAAGTTTCTCTGTGGCACCGTGATCTGTTCTTCTGGACTACTAGAAAAGATGTAACAGTGAAATCAGCTGTCACAATGAGGCAATGCCTTGGGATCACTGGGATTTTCCTGGCTAGGATTGCTGCATGAACCAAGACATGCTCTTTGCATGCAGCACATGCACAAAACTATGCCATCTACAGAGAAGTGTTGGTTTGCACTTGTCAGAGTTATACAAAACTCTCAAACGTTACTGAGGTGACTCGAATTCATTTTTAATCAAATTTATGCTCTCATGCCAGAAAAAGCGGCTGATGAAGCTGGGTTTCCATTGGCACCAAGACCTAAACACTCAGCAAATAAAGCAGCATGGGAGCCGTAATCAGCCTGGGAGGAACAGCCCCCGGCACAGCCAGATCCCCCAAGAGTGCTGAATAGCTGCATTTCTGTAATGCTTCCTCCTATGACGTGGTGTGACAGCAGATATTTCCTCCCTGAAGATGAATTTGTCACTAACAACACCAGGAGAGGTGACAGTGGCAGAAGCAGGGCTTGCAGTCACCGTCAGCAGCAAGGTATTTTGCAGGAACCCAAGCATCTGAAAGGGAAATATTTTGCTTTATTCCAAAAAGGCTCGTTTCTGGTCCATTGGAGGAGCTATGCCCTTTACTAATTAGAGAATTGGGAGCTGGGGGTCCATGGGTTGTAATCCTTGGCTGAGTGAAGCAGTGTGTTCATTACAGCTGTCACTCATCTCCCTCCTCTCTCATTTTCCTGATCTGTAAATTGAGGTTAATACCCTCTGTACACCAAGGGTGCAAGGAGGATTAATCTGAGGGCATCCAGAGCACTGCAGCCTTTTCCTTGGGTGATGCCTGGAGCTCCTGGAGAAACCAAAATGTCTCACTGGAAAATTTTGTTTTCCATTGAGGACCTGCATAGGGACTCTTCAGTTCTGAGTTGCTAAGACGTTACTGTTTTCACATCAAAATTACCAGAATACGAAGCAATTGCTTCTGGCTCAAGGGGGATGGGAGGAAAAACTGACCTTTGAAAAGTGTTTAATAGATTTACCTGTGAAGGGGAGCAGGGGGATTTTTCTTGTTGAAAAAAAATCCCAAATCAAACACCCCGAATACTTGGCAGCTGCATAATCATGACTTTAATAGAGCCCTCGGTTTTCCTGTTACAATAAATGAGGTCTGCTCCGTGCTAGAAACAAAGCAGAGGGGAAGCAAACAAACCAAAACCCCAACCCTCATGGCAGTCCAGGGAAATGGGGTCACTATTGGGCACATCTCAAAACCTGTCCAGGAACCGTGTGTTCTCAAGCCGATTGCATTTACCCACCAGCCTCCTGTTGGGCTACATTAGCAAACAAAACAAACCGGGCTGACAGTTTGTGCTGTACTGAAAGCACCACTCCCAATGGCTTTTCCAATTCCAGGGATGGAGCAGGCAGCTTAACTACTTATTTACTCGAGCCTGCTCACCCACAAAGGACCCAACCTGATGGATGGCCCCTGACCTCCCTGTTCCACATGGCCACCAGCCAGACTGCCACTTGGGTGTCTCCAGCAAGCCTCCCATCTGGCAGGAGTCCAGCCTATTTTTGCTGCCTACCAGGGTAAGAAATACTACACTTCCCCGAATGGGTGACCCCGAAGTCACGCGCGGGTTAAAGAGAAGCATAAGTTATCTGGACTTGCAGCCATGAAACCATTCTCTAGGAGGAAAGGGTAAATAAACAAATCATTTATTAGCAATTAAAATTGTTTTTTCTTTGAAATGCAAAAATGTGCTCTCTGGTGAGTTATGTTTTTAGCTTCACCCTTCGGTCCCACCAGGCGAAGCCCAGGCATGTCAGGAGCAAAGCTGCTTTCAAGTCACCCGTCCAGCTGGTCCTCTGTAGGGCAGTGTAGGGGTGTTTAATCACTCAGGGCAGCACTGGATTAGGGGGAATTCAGCCACAGACACTGGGGGCAGCAGGATATGGCTGAGGATATGGGGCAGCACCAGTGAAGACGCCCCGATGTCCTGCAGCTGGGGCTTTGATGGGGGGAGGATGATCTTGGGTACCACCAAGGGGGATGGGGAGGGTGCTCACAGAGAGCTAATAAGAGAGCAAGGGAATAGGTCTGTGGTATTCATGGACATGAGATGTGTCTGGAGAACCTGCTGGTTTTTCCTGTGGAGCCCATTCCCCTGGGAATGGGAGCCTGTCCACTGGAAGCAGTCTCTGCTCCCTGCTCTGTTGCAGATGATGTGGGGCAGGCTCTGGAGAGGGGAAGGTGTCAGAGTTGTGGTGTGATGCCCCTCCTACACAGACCACACATCGGGAGGATGTGTCCTGACACTCAGCCTCATTCAGTTGTTTCTATCGGTGCTGTTTCATTTTCGCTGCTTGGGGAAAGGGGTAAGGCCGATAGTCCAGCCTGCAGAACCCTTGGCTTCGTGGCCAGCACATCCCCTCCTCCAGGAAGGAGATGGAGCTCCCAGGGTCACCTCCCCTCGCACTGGCATGCGCAGGGGACAGTCAGCATGTTAATTATTCCACCCATCCTCAGGAAGCTCCTGTATCACATCCCTGCTCCGCGTGCAGGATGTTCACGTAATGAACGTAATGAACAGAGGCTGACATCCAGCAGGTCTTGGATTCACTCTGGATGTCTCTTTTTGTGCCTTGCTGACATGGCTGATCCCTGGGCTGGGGGAGTTCACATGGGCAGGAGAAGGCTTTGCACCTTTGCCTCTCTGTGCTGCCGATTAGGGAGTGCCATGTGGGAAATTGGGCTAAATTCCTGCCGTTTCTGCCCTCCCCTGGTTGTCAGCAATGCTGGTGAAGGTGGGACCCTGCTCGCTGCTGCCCCACGGGTCTGCGGTGATGAGTCAGGGAGGAAAAGCAGCTATTTTGTGTGCTGAGGAGGAAAATGAAGTGGGGAGATAAAAGTAAGAAGGAAAGCCAGGGGAGAAATCATTACTGGGTCATGTCAGCTTAGCAGATGAGAGCTCCTAATTCCTTCAGGAGGGACAAACCTCCCACTTTCCTCACCCTCAGAAATGACTTTCAAGCCCATAAAGCATCTTAGAAATGCCAATTCAGCACAGGGTCTAACTGCTGCTGCTGAGGACACTGGCAAGTCACAAATCACTCATATCACCACGAGCAGGTCATTTGTGCTGGAAGTAAATATTTTTCACATTGGTGTAAATAAGTTAGAGTTGCTACCACAAAAATGTTATTTTTCTCTCATTTCTGGGGCACCAGCCAAATGAACCCATGGACATACGAGCTCAGCACAAGCTCCTTCCTCCAGCCTGTTGGTTGGAAGACTTAAGGTACCCATAAAGCACTTGGGTCTTGGAATAAACTTTCCTGTAAGAGACACAGGTCCAAAGCAACAGATATCCCTTGCCATGGCTCTGGAGCTCCAAAGAAGCTGTTTGCTGGGCTGAGTCAGCTGTGATTTACAGAACTGTTCTCAGAATCGTATCATCAAGTATCTCCTAAAAACTGCCTTCTCCCTGAAGACTGGTCTCTAGAAATCAGATTCCTGACATTCCTCATATTGTCCGGCTGAGACCTGTGGTACAAACAGCATTTTTGTAAGGCTGTTTTGAAAAGTGAGCTGTGGTTGTTATTGAACCCTCTCTTCATCTTATTTAGACTTTTCTTCTTTCTCTACTGTTATTATTTATGAGCATGAAACTGGGGCTTCTGTTTGGAGAGGGATTGTTTCTTGAGTAAAATTGTGGGTTTCAGTGGACTGCAGCTTCTGAGAGAATACTTTGAGTCAATAAATGTGCTACCACAATTCCATAACTATCCACACTAGGATTAAAATAAGCTGAGGGAAAAACCAAAACAAATCTGTTGTTTTTGCTGCGACTACTCGAACCTGCAGGGTGAGAAAAAAAAGCACGTCTTCCTTTCTGATTTAAACACCACTGATTTATTTTTAGCCCTGTGGCCAGTGTGGGAGCTTGAGGCTGAAGCAGAGACAGGGATGCAACGGCTGGATAACGTCTCCTGGGCTGCTAAATCCTGTCTCTGGCAGTTTCAATACCTGTGTTGGGCAGCAACTTGGAGCTCCAGCATGGGATAGTGGGGAAAAACAGGAAAAGTGGGATTGGCATCAACAGCCTCAGGTGCAAACCCTAAATCTGAGAATTGTGAAATGCATGCAACTGGAAGCTTTTGCAGTAGGCTTTGGGGGAAACGAGAAGGCAACCTTTCGCTTAGTGCTGGCATCTTCCTGTACTTCCATGTTGACCCTGTTCCTCCTGGATCTGACCCATGTGAGGATACATTTCACCTTGCAGTGCTTGTCCTCCCTTTCCTGTGGCCTTACCGGGGCAAAGGCAGCTCCAGCAAACACAGCCCTTGCACCTGAGAAGAAATGTGTGTGCTCAGACCTGATACTGAGCAGGAGGGAACCTCAGTGCTTCCAGAGGAGGAGAGTGAAATAGCACTGATGCCACCCAGGCCACAGCTTTGGGGAAGGGTTTTCTGCAGCTTGCCAGGCTTAAAGACAAGTCCAGCCATGAGCCCTGAGGGGATTTGTCCTTGTCTCTGCGTGGGGTCCTGTTTGGGAAAGGCACTGAGGCCCCAAAAAATGCAGAAGCAACTGAGGTTTTAAACAGGGCCTTGTAAAGGGGAGGGCTGGTGCAAGCTGCAAATCCAGGGGAAATAAGGGATTGTTTCAGATGAACGCAGGCATCTAATGTTGTTTAAAGTCTCTGATGGCACCCAAGCCTTCCTCATAGGACTGAAGGGTGGAACTTGGGAAGGAAGGGAGACCTGCACTGCACACAGGGAGCAGCCCCTTACCAGGGGCAGCTCAGCTGCAAGCCAGGGTGGCCTTTTTTCCTCCAGCATTTCTCTCTGGCCTCTGCTGATTCTTGGAAATCATGTTTTCTGTCATCCAGAGAGATGCCCCACAGAATGCATAGTCCTGAGTCCTGAGCTTGCCTGGGGCTTGGCTGAAGGCTGCACATGGCAGCGTTTCTGCAACCCCAGCTGGAACAACGCAGGGGCCAAAATATCAGTGCTGGGCTTCCAAATGAGCTGCTGAGGAAGTTTCTGGATTTCAAGCACTCTTATCCACGGAGCTCTACTTGAACCTCAGGGCCACCCTTAGCATGGGACTCTCAACCTCTCCAAAAGAGCCAGCTCTGCAGCCAGAGCAGTCTGGGCTGTGTTTTTGTACTCCATTTCTCAGCTAAAATGGAAAGGCCACGAAGATATTATCATTTATAAAGAGATAGAAACAAACACTTCCATTTGGGAAAGCAAATGTCACGCCATTGATCTAGAGCTGAGTTGTTTACAATGAAGAGGGGTTGATATTTAATGCAGGGTTAACTCCTTTTCTTTCTTTTTTTTTAAGGTACCTAAAATTACCAGACTTTGCATAAAATATGGTTCTGATTAAGAAACATCTGACTTAACAAAAGCAAAGTCAAAGTTAATATGTGCACAGTTTTGTATTAGCCTGCCTTTAATTTTGAAGTAAAACTCTAATGATTACAGTAAATTTGCTCATTTATGAAACAGATAGGAAATGCAATACACAGAAGAGATTAGGGGCAAGAAAAACAACCTTTTACTGCACCTGAGATGAGCCATGGTGCTGCCCAATCCCCTGAACTGCTTGCTCCAGCCTCTCTCAGAAACAGGAACATGGATTTTTAAAGGATACGTAAACTTCCACATCACAGGGGAAAAAATTCAGGATTCAAAGAGAGATTTGAGGGCTTTCATGGGCAGAAGAATGTTTTAGTACAGACTGAAGGAGTGAAATTGGGCCTTACTGCTGATCTGAAGTTACCAGAGGGAGAAGGCAAGGTGGGGGGGTTGGGGGAAGAAAAGAAACCTAAACTTTGCAGCTTTTTGGAGAAAGAATGAGCCACAACCAGCCCAGAGAGGGCAGGGCTGACTCCGTGAGTCCTTTTTTGGGCATCCAAAGATGGACCACAGAGCAAGATCTTGTCCTGCAGGAGCAGGGAGCAGCAGCCAGAGCCTCCCAAATGCAGGGTGAAGGACGGTGAGTGGGAAAAGCTTTGCTGGAGGAATGACTGGGAAGAGAAAAGGGCAATGTGGTCACTGGGTCTCAGTGCCAGCAAGCAGCAGGGTCCCTTTTCTGGTCCCTTCAGTGCCATCCTCCCCTGCATTGCTCAGTGGGGCTCGATGGCTGCTCTGCCACGTGCAACTACTACTGCCCGAAGAGAGCCCACCCCAGGCTCACTGAAGTCATGATCTAAAATAAAAGGGCTTTTTTTCAAAACATAAATCATGTAAATGTTGCTCTCTTTCTGACAGGACACTGACATCTTTCATTAATCATTCTATCCCTTCAAAACGAGCATCCCAGTGGGACTGTCCCACGGTGGGGTGGCCAGAGGATGGGACCCGTGCTGGCATCAGCATCTCTGTGTGCCTGCTCTGGGTGTCCCTCGGGACTCGAGGCAGGGGATGGTCACTTTGTTTTCCAGCCAGGTTTTTGTTTGCAGGCAGGAGGGACCGTTTGATCTCAGTGATGGGGAAAGCTGCTGCCTTTGGACACCTCTGGAAACTGCTGCTTTGGCGGTGGCCCTGATAAGGCCCGCGGTGGCTTTGAAGGTGAAAGGGAGGGTCCGAGGGGACCGCGGGTGTTTGGGGGAGGGGGCACCCCGGGCGGACAACAGCCCGGGCACGGAGCTCAGGTTATCTAAATAGCACATCAATCACCGCCGCTTCCTCCGCCGGGGACCCGTGTAAGTGGTTAATAGCACACAAACAGTGGTACTCTGTGCAACTGCAGTAAATTTTATTATAACTTCTTTCCACTTGATAAGCACTTCCACGGAGACAGAGACGGGCAGAGCCGCTCCCTCCCATCCGCCGCCCGCGGGACACCCCGGCACCCCCGGGAGCCGGAGGGCTCCAGCGCCCCGGGCCCTTCACCACCAGCTGCAAGCCATGAAAAGGAGTGGTTTGGTTTGGTTTTGTTTTGTTTTCCCCGTGACTGGATGGAGCCTCTCATCCCCACTGACTGACCCGAGGTTGCATCTTGCACACCTGCTGTTTAAAAGTCCCATAAAGTGTCAAGCGGAGCCCGACATCCCCACACCACAGCAACAGGGGCAAGAATAAACCCTCCTCCCAGGAAAGGCATGGAGAAAGAGCATAACTGCTCGAGTTTGGGGTTTGGAAGGCAATGAGAGCCATTGCTGACGCTCTCAGCGCTTTGCCCCGCTCTCTTGAGGATTCATTCGCCTGTTCTCCAAATATTTACAGAGAAACATGTGTTTGTGGATGTGGAACGCTGCTTTTTTCCTTAGCGTTGTGCTCTTCTGTTGAAGTGGGAGTGGATGTTGCTGGAGATGAACGACAGCGTGTGGCAGCAGTAAGCCCAGAGCAGGAATGGGATAAATGGTCACGGGTCTGCAGCCTCGGTGCTCGTTTTTTCTCACAGTGGGGATGTAATTTTTGCACTGCTTTTATGTCAGTAATCAAGTGGTTTTTGTGTTGATGGAAAGAGGGTGGGAATCTCTGTCCTGCTCCCCATTTTCTGGTGCTGGGATGCACAGGCAACTCTGTTTGTGGAGTGATTTAAACACATTTAAACACGGGTGATTTAGAGGCTAAATCATGAAGTCCTAGTGATGCCTTGTAGAGGCTGACCTGGAACAGAGGCTGGACGGAGTGAAAGGATAAAGGGCAGGGATTTATGGAAAGGCCTTCGCAGGGTGCACCTTGGGCAGTGCAGGAGTCTCGCAGAGACTACTCCCAGGCTGGACAACGGTCACACGTTTTTCGGACAGATATAAGTTTTGTCCATTTGCATATCAGAGGTCCAATTGTCCAATTACAGCTTCAGGCAGTGCAGTCCCATTCTCTTCGTTTGCACCCACTCAATTCAATTTTGTTTCCATTTCTTGGGGCCTGAAACAGTGAGGTGTCCTTGATTCTCAGGCCTAGAGAGGAATTGTTGTGTCTGACCAAAATGGGAAAAGCAGTAGCTAACACTCTGTATGGAGCTCAGAGTTACACACTAAAGAATTGCAGGATTACAAATATATGAAAATATAAAAGCTAAAATCCTAAGGCATCACTAGGATGGTTTGGGTCAGAAGGGACCTTAAAGACCATCTTGTTCCAAGCCCCCTCCCATGGTCAGAGACACCTGAAGATGCAAGCTGCTGCCAAAACAATTGGCCCAGCCATGAACGGGATGTGTCATCAAGCTCTCTGCTTTGGTTTGCTGTTTGTTTTCTTTTTCCCCACATTATTTATAAATCATGATGGGTTTGTTTTCTAGGTTTTTCATAACCACAAGAGGGATGGGAGTAAGGTGCAGGTCATACAACAGGAGAAGGCAGCTGCTGGGAAAAGCTGAGCCAGATTTGGTTTCTCTGTAGAGACCCAAGCCCAGAAATTTGGTTTTGCCACTGGAAAAGGCACTTTTGTGCATAGTGGGGGATGTTTTTGCTTTTGAGACAGCTGAGGGAAACCACAGGACAGACTTGAGCTAAGTCAGATGGCCCAGAGGCTGCTGAGGTTTGGAGATGACCCTGAGCAGGCATCCAGGACAGATACAGCCCTTGTACCTCCACTTAACACAGTGCTGTCAATGAAGGAACATTCCCCTCCCCTTTTTTGAGCAAGTTTCTCGCTGTGGTGTGTGCAGATGTGTAATCCTGGCTGGCACGGTGCCACAGGGATGCACTGCAGCAGCCTGGGTTTCATGTGAAGGGAAAAGCCTCTGGAGGAACAAAGCTTTGAACCATTCAGTTTGCAACGGTGCAAGGCTGGCAGGGAAAGCTGTGAATGAAAACTTGTGGGACCCGGGGCGAGCCAGTTAATCTAGATGGGTTTCCTTATTTTTCTTTCCTCGTAGGCATTGAGTGTAGGCTGAATTTTATCCTGACAGCCAAATGCTGGGCTGCCTGCGAGCAGCTCCTGCGTGCCCACACGTCTGAGCTCCGGGAAATCTGAGCTGGGAGTGAAAAAACTGCAGAGTAGCAAAGGATTTTTGTTGTTCCTAGGGCAAATCCGAGCGGTTTAGGTGAGATACTCTGGCGAAGCAAACAGCACCTTTACTCAAGCCCAGTCCAAGGCGGCTCCTGGCTGCAGTGGGAACACATCTGCTGTAGGGGGTGCTTGGGCATCCCTGTCCTAAAGGGTGCCAGGTTTGAAGAGCAGTGAACTAAGCTCTGTCCCTGCTGTCACTGTGGGGATACACGAGGACACACCAGCTGTGAGCTGGTGGCATCGTTCACTGTCATATTTATCAGCAAAAGGGAGGATTTCAGGGTGTTGTGACTGATGTTTTCTGAACTGAGCTTCCCAAGAATCCTGCTGCTTTTTTTTCCTTTTCCTTTTCCTTTCTCTTTTCTTTTCCCTTTTCCTTTTCCTTTCCCTTCCCCTTTCCCTTCCCCCTTTCCCTTTCCCTTTCCCTTTCCTTTTCCCTTTCCCTTTCCCTTTCCTTTTCCCTTTCCCTTTCCCTTTCCTTTTCCCTTTCCCTTTCCCTTTCCTTTTCCCTTTCCCTTTCCCTTTCCTTTTCCCTTTCCCTTTCCCTTTCCTTTTCCCTTTCCCTTTCCCTTTCCTTTTCCCTTTCCCTTTCCCTTTCCTTTTCCCTTTCCCTTTCCCTTTCCTTTTCCCTTTCCCTTTCCCTTTCCTTTTCCCTTTTCCCTTTTTATTTTTTTTCCTCGAGGCTGATTAAGTGTGAAAGAAATTTGGAATAAAACATTTCTCCATCCCATCCTCAGAGATTTTATGTATCAAAGAAACATGGGTGGAATAGCAATAGAGGGGGTTGGCAGGATGGTGACACGGTCAGGAACGTGGCAAATGGATGTGTGGGATGCACACCTTGGATAAGGGACTGGAAATAAAAAGTAGAGAAGAAGTAAGACTTATCTAGAGGTGCAAATTTAGGGTAGAAGCCCCATGTTTACAACAAGAAAAAAAATGTAGGGGACGATCATGGAATCACAGGATGGTTTGTGTTGGAAGGGACCTTAAAATCACCTTTTTGTTGCCTCCATATAAGCGAAGTTGTGGATGCTCAGACTAAAAAAATTTGGCAAGAGGGATTTTTATCACAGTCCAAGACACAAATACATTTCAGGGAAAAGGTGGAACATTGCTGGGGTTTTTTAAAGTAATAATTTCCCAGAAAATATGGGGATTTTTTGGTAACTTTTCTAAATGCTTTTGTGAAAGCTTCAAAATTTTTGTGGGTTTTTATCCTCCCATCCTAATCTTCACCCATCTTAAGAGACACCAGCATTTTTGCTGGAGCCCCCACTCAAGTATGTTTGCAGGAAGTCAACCCACGAAGAACTATTACAAAGAAAAATTCCTTGGACAGTTTTATGCATGGAATTACTCAAAACCCCACCGCAAAATATTGAAAAATCTGCTGAAATTTGGAGGAAAAAAAAAAAGAATCTGAAGGATCATGAAGAAATGAAAGCATGAAGAAAAGACTGCAAGCCAAAAAGATTTTTATTCTGACACATAATAAAGAAAATAAATGAAAAGAGTCACTGGATCCATTTTCTGCACATCCACATGGAAAATCAGCTCTTCTTTCAGGATTTGTTTTTGTTCTCCTTGTTCTGCTGTGGCTCTCAGGGGCTTTGGTCAACATGGCCAGAGGACATCTTCTCCAAGGACGTGGCCCCTGGCATGTGCCACTCCCACTGCAGCTCCCACCTGGCCATGGGGACGGGCAGGAAAAGATCAGGGTGTTTTCCAGGCAGGGATGGCATTGGAAAGCCTCTGTGTGTGAGGAATGCATGACCTGCCCCCAGCTCTTACCCAATGCATCCCCCACACTTTGGGCTTTCAAATGAAACCTCTTCACCTTTTCGCTGTTATCGTGGGCTTTCTGTAGGCATGCTTTTATATTGCACTGCATCACTTATATCAAAACCAGAGCAGAAAAAATTCTCCTTGGCCCATTCTTTTTTCCTCTTTTATGACTCTGTGTGAATTTCAAAGCACTTCAGGATTAGGCAGGGGGAAAAGAAAAAGGTACTTGCAAACTTCATCTAAAACGGATTCATTTCTGTCACCAAAGTGCATTAAAAATATAAATAAATAAAACACAAACTAGATCCAGGCAAGACATATGGATGTGATGGTTGAACTTTGGATGATGCTGGCCATGCTGAGCCCTTGTGATGTATCCTGAGTGTGTGAAATGCACATGATGCTGAATAAAATGTGATTTTCACACAAGTGCCATGTTTGTATATTTACACGTAACTCATGGAGTATTTAAGTGTCTCTTCTAAGAAAAAATTCTCAAGTATACAGTCAGGTCTTCATATAGGTCTGTATTTACTGGGCACTGCGTTTATCTGCCCTGCAAAGTTCCCTTGTGCAGGACAAATAAGGGAAGAAAAGAAATGGAAATAGTTGCAAGTGCTGCACATCCCTACTTGTTTGGATTTGCATTCCTACCTGGAAGCATCAGAGTTTTGTGTGTCTTTAACTGACCCAGGGGCTTTAGAATCATAGAATATTTCAAGCTAGATGGGACCCATAAGGATCATCAAGTCCAACTCCATCAAGCCTCAGCAAGAGAAACCATTGTCCTTGAGCCATTGGAATACAACGAGGAAAACTGCTTTTAGTCAGTGTCACAGCCTGTCTGAGTTGCAGCCATCAGTCAGGAAAGCATGGAAAGCAACTCCCAATATGTATTTTACCATTGAAATGCCAAAAAGATTTGGAAAAATCAAACGGGAAAAAAAATATTAACTTGAATTGTATTTTACCCAAATCTCTGAAATAAGGGTAGACTCATACCCCCAGGTGGTGCCAATCAGCAATGAGCAAAGACCAATCATGCTAATGAGTCATGCTAATTAACTATGCTAATTTATGTCTCTGCCAACACAGCCACCTTTTTTGTTCACCAGTAACTCCAGCTCAGGAGCTCTCCCAGGAGGCCACCAGGGCTGGGTCTGCCTGGGACACAGCACAGAATTCCAGGTAGGGCCGTTGCTCCTTCTCTTTTCTGACCCAGGGGCTGCTCTTACCTGCTCGCAATATTCAGCAGAACATTGTGCTGGGATATTCAGACGCTGTTTTTGTGCCTTGCCAAGTTGTCGGGTGGTATCTGTTGTGATTATTTTCTTTTTCTCGATGATTGTGGCAGCGTGTTCCACGAGGCTTTCTGGAGCATTGACTCCTTCCTTCGGTGCCTTTGGAGAGATGGTGCCTGGGTAAACGAGCACCACGTGCAGGGCCAGGCTCAGGTGTGAGGAGGGAACCTTGGTTTTGGAAAGCCCTGGCACTGTTTGGATAGAGCCGGCGGTTTGGACACTCCGACGACATCCATATGCAATGATTTTTCTTGATTCACAATGTTGAAACTAAAAACCACTTGGCTTTAAACTTTAAGCCTCTGCCTGCATTCCCCTGAGAATGAGCGTTTTCTGGCAAACTCTAAGTTCTTAAATATCACTTCTCCAATTACATTCTCACAGGTTAGTATTTATGCAGGCCTGGCTTTTCCAATCCACGGAGCTGGTACCGGGCTGAGGCTTAATGCATTACAGGTGGCTGGTGGTGCTTTGGGCTCTCTGGCCAAACTGGTTCCAGATGGCCACACAGTATGAGTAATAACATCAGCTCATTAAGTTGCAAGGTTTCAACTACAATCACAGAATTATCAATGAAATAAAAGCTAACGGCGTATCAGCTGCACTCTAAGCCATAAATAGGATTTACAGCGAAACAAAAACCTTTTCTGAACCCAGATCTCTCATCGTGGCAATGCTGGGTGTCCACAGAATGGGTTTATTCACCAGCAAAAGAGCAAAAAATAAATCTGCCCCACCCTCTCCAAAACATATTCCTGGAGGCTACTGCACTGCTGCCCTGAGAGCTTCTGATTTTGGAAAAGCTTTGGATTGGGGTCACTGGGAATGCAAAGCAGTATTTATCTGTGATGCCTTAGAACACAAGTGGAATGAGCCTAATTCTCAGATCAGAGATAAGCATCAGGAAGCCTCATTATCTCGAGTTTAATCACGGTTGCAAATGTTTTGTTTTGTGCAAATCGTTGTCTGTCCATGTTGTGTACAGAGCGTGGCTCCTGCTACTCTATAGCCTGTGGCAGCAGTGGGTTGTTGGTCTGGATGTCTTCTCTGTTCAGAATCACCACGGGGAAACGTTTCCTCAAGCTGCCAGGGTAGCTGGGGTGCTTGAGATCCCTGATCTTGGCTATCAAAGGAGGGATTTTGCATTTTAAAAAATGTTAAAATAATAGAAAAATATACATAAATTAAGTAATGCCTCTTTGAAATTTCATAGTCCTTGGGCCAAGCAGGAGGTGTCAGTACACAAATACAGCAGCTGAAGTAATCCTTTTGTAAATTCTCCTGGCTTCTCTGACTTTTGGTTGACTTGGTAAAACTCCTGTCACCCATCCCAGACACTTCAGTGCAGCAAACAGGGAGCCTGGTCAGCCTCACTGAGGGGAATCACAGGGAGGGCTCACACTCCCTCTTGCCCTCTCTTCCATTCTGCTAAATCTGACCCCACTGCCAGGAAATCAGGACTTCATTAGTAGTAAAAACCTAAATTACTCTTAAAATCCCCCCCAAATAAACATTAAATATGGTGTCATATGGCTTGAGGAAAGGTATCTTGTATGTTGAGGCATAAATGATGCCGGAAGCCTAAACAGGGAATGTTTCCTATAAACCCCCAAGGTATTCTGTGCTCCTGTATAGCAGGCATCCAGAAAACCAGTGTGTTGGAAGCAGGAAGGTGTCTTGCTGGGTAGAGTAGAAAAGCCTTGTGAAGTCTGAGGGGAAAATGTTTTCCACAGGTTTGTGGGAAGCCTGAAGAAACATTGTGTGATCCTGGTTTGGTCCTAGAGGTCCTGGCTGTGTTTAAAGCATTGATCTTAATCCCCTGAGTCACGCTGACAACAAGTGCAACAATCTGCTTTTTTATTCTCCATGTGAATCAGAGTCAAAAATCACTCCCTTGATAATTAGAGATGTTTTCTTTGGATTTATCCTACCTGCTCAGCCTCCCCAGCTGCACTTCTGTTATAAGTGCAAGAAAAAGTCCATCTACTCCTCCTCCAAGGGCTGTTTGCAGCAGCAGCAGCATCGTGTACGAGTCAGTTCAAGTGTTACGGTGTTAGGGAAGGTGAGTGCCTCTAGTGCCCTCCTATTTGGGATTTAATTATCAACAGAACTGATCCTGTAAGTAGTTCTCTCTCCATCCTGCAATTCTGATGCAGATGTGCAGTGTTGCTGCTTCCAGATGTTGACGGCCTTTTCGGAGCCCTGGGCACCAGCCCAAGCAGGGATTTGGTATTGGGGAATTCTGGCACCGGCTGCGTTTCCAGAGATGTGCACGCTGGGGAAATTATTGTGTGTGAGTGTGATGCAGAGACACCACTGCAGGCTGAGCTTAAGTCCCTGGGCAGGCACAGTATTGATCAAAAGTCAGGACTGTGAGCAAGTATGGATGAAATAACATCCACTAGTGGGGTGAGTTTTCTCTGTCTCAGGCCGCTCTTATCCTTTGTGTTTTTTGAATTATAGGCCTCCAACCCCACTACCCCACAAGGAGCAGGTTTTCAGCAATGTTCCTGGTGTTACTGTGAGTTTTGAGGGTGGTACTTTGCACCTTCTTCTTTAAACACGCATAATTTGGGCAGTGCAATGATGAGGTCTCAGCAGGGTCATCCTGCCTGTGTTAAGACCTGTGTTCCCTGTATAAACAGGGTTGATAGAGAGAGTGGGGAGCCACTCAGGAGCCTGCTTCCATGGGGGCTTGGGTGATGGATGTGCTGAGCTGGGACTTGCCTGGCACTAGTCAGTGTTAAACAGGGCACAAACTCATATCCAGACAGGGCTTGGTAGCAGGAACCTCCACCCTGGTTTTTTGGGTTGTTTTTGGGGTTGTTAAGGGTAGGATGGGCCCTAACAGAGGAATAACAAGCTCTGAATGCAGCTCACCTCCTGACCCGAGGGTCTGCTGGCCACACCTCTGGGAGAGCAGAATCCTCCAGCATTTTGGGGGAGAGAAGGCTACCCCCCTCTCCTACCAATGCACACCACAGGGTCCTGCAGGGAATCCTTAGGTGATGCGACTGCCCCTCCTGCAGGGTCAGCATCCCAATTTGGGTCTTTGCTCTGCATAACCAAGAGCTTGGGTCCAGGTGGGTGGTCTCCAGCCTGTTCCTCTGGTATCTGCTTGCTGTAAACGGTGGGCACAAGAGCTGGGTCCTGGCACTGGCTGTCAGTGCTGGGACCAGGGCTCACATGCCAAGCAGTGATGCTGAAGAGAGCCTGTGTGCAACATGAGGAATGCCAGACCCACCCGCTGTCTCCAGGGCCGTCTCCCCAGCCAGGCTCTGGATCTTATTTGGATGCAGAGAGATTTATAAGGCATTCTCTTAATTAGGGGCCCCTGTTTTGACTGAGAGAGGATGGGGAATGAGGAGACCTAACAGCAGTAAGGGTAAACAGTGGCCTGAAAGGGAAGGCTGGGGAGACCCGTGGCGTGTGCTGTAGAGAAGGGGGGTGATAAAATACACCAATAAAAATGATGTGTACGTCTGCAGCCTCATCTGGGAAGGGGGAACAACAGCGTGTCCCTTCTCAGGGCAAACAAAAGAAACCCCTGCATGTGTAAGCAATTATTGGAAACACATGGGAGAGGTGGACAGGGCAGGCAAATCCAAAAGCCATGTGATATTGCACAGAAGAGTGAGGCTCCTGTGAAGCCTGGGAGTTCATATATTTCACAACTCACAGTGTACAGAGATCTTGGCCTCCTCCAAAACCTGCAACTGGGAAGGCTCCTCTCATTTTGGCCTCGAGGCCTGTGCACAGATGGCTAAATCTTGGGGAGAAGTGCTGGGATGAAGCAGTTGGCATCATGCTGGGGAGAACTGGAGCCTGCTTGGCTTAGCCGTGCCCTTTATTGAACTTGCACCTGGTCAGTGGCACAGCAGCACTTAGCTGGGGTACAGGGAGCAGCACAGCTCTGTGCTGCTGAGCTAACTGTGCTTTTCTTTGATTTCATGGGTGGCCTTGTGATCATCACCTTTAAATTCTTTGTGAGTGTAGTGGCAAGGTGATTTCCACTGCAGGGACAGGACTCCCAGAAACTTTGCCACCAGACTTCTATGCCTGCATGAAGAACAAACAGCATCAGGGTTCATGGTTGGACAGGATGGTCTCGGAGATCTTTTGCAGCCCTAAGGATTCTATGATTCCACAAGGACTGTGGTGTGATCAAGATGTTCCTGAGCTGGTTTTATGCTCCCTGGCCATGCACTGCTGCTCTGAAGGCTGCAGCAGGCTGGAACCCAAGGTGTTATCCAGCTCCTGTGCAGAGCTGGAATGTCTTCGACCATACAATGCTCTGAAGTGCAGAGAGACCCTCTTTGATGAGTCCCAGCCCCTTGGAGTGCCAGATCAGCTCATCTGAGAACATTTGATCTTGGCAACTGATCTGAACCACTTTTACGAGCTCCTTCATGTCCACTTGCAAAGAACATGCTGTGAACTCCGTGTGTGTTGACAGTTCAGTGTCTCCACTGCTCCAGCGTCAGGTCAGCCGCTTTTCTCTTTGTACCAAAGCTCCAGCATGCCTAACAGTGCCCTCAGTCAGGCTAAACACACAAGATGCTGCTTCCAAATGCCTCATGTCACAAGTTCAAGGATGTTTTCCCCAGATTATGTGGAGAACTGCCTTGTACAACTCCAAATTGTCCCACTTGGCTTTCCCATCTTAGTCCAAGCTGCAAACCCTACGGATCATAGTGTTGACTTTGTTTCCCCAGAAGTAACCAGACAACCTTCTTCTCTTTAGTCTTAATAGTAGGAGCAAAGATTGAGAGAAATTGAGTTTTTAAAATTGCAAATACCCTCCCTCTGCCAGTTTGTTGTCAAGCCTTGGACATCACTGTCCAAGCTCTGGGCTGCTCTAGATGCTTTGCATCCACTCTAATACAAATGCTTTGCTTGTCCGTAGCCTTGCAGTCTGAGGTTGGACTGGGAAAAAAGAACTTCCAAATGAGGCTTTAAGCCTTGTATGAAAGCTGCTTCATTTCCAGTGGACAGCTTCAGGTTTCTTCAGGTTGGACCGTGAAAGGAGCTGCTCTGGCTGTGAAATGCATCGCTCCTGTGTGCGCTGTCAGCTACAGAAAGTGATTCTGCCTTGTAAGAAACAGCAGAGAGGAAAGGAAGTTCCCTTACCTCCTGAATATGCCACGCTCATGAATGTTAACATGATTGTGGGGTTGTTTTTCCACTGAGCAAGCAGATGTTTTAGTGCTCTTGAGGATCACCTTTGCTGCCAGGGGTGGTGCTTACACCTCTGAGGGCAATGGTATGTTCAGGCTCAGTAAACATGTTCTGCTCCATCTCACTGAGCACTGAAAGCAGAAACTGCTCTTGGGTTTCATCGCAGAAGGGGCAGCTTTGCCAATATAAAGAAGAACTTGTTCAGGGGCTGCTTTCATCTCTGTGCATTATCAGAGCTACTAAAATAAGGAAAGAGCCCTTTAAGCCTCACTGGACAGTGACACTAAAAACACCCCCACCAGCTCTCTCAATCCCAAGCCCCAAACAACTGAAAAACAAAAGCCAGCCCCAAACCCTAAGCCCTGGAAAACCCTGTGGTATCCATCACTGCCATGTATAATCACAGTTAGAAACCCAAATGAAGTCTGCAGCCTGTCAGCTCCACAGACAGATTTGGTGGTGATATGAGCAAAGCCAACATTTGAAAATGACTGAATTCTCATTATAAAGATACATGATCCTCCTTCTCATTGAGAACAGTTGGGCTTTGCTTCCAGTGGAGAGCCAAACCATTTATTTTATAGCTCCATTGTACGCTGCGCTGGGAATTGTTCCCGCAGATAGAGGTTTCTAGCATGCTTTCCCTATGTACTTTGTTCCACATGCTCTGTGCCCTTTGCACATGCTGAGGGCTCTCACATGAATTACACTTTGCCTGATTTGGTTGGATGGGTTTCCTACATTTGTGTCCTATAAATTGGCATGGCTATGTATTTATTTTGGTAATCAACCAGTTCTTTGTAAATCTGTGAGTTTAATCCTCCAAGAGAGGGAAATAAAAGGCTCAGCCTTTTTTTCTAACAATGAAGATAAATACCTTTATTTTCATAACTTTTGGACATTTTTTTTTGTCATGGCATCCAGCCAAATCATGAGGTCCTCGCTCAGGCAAGAACACACAGATGTCATTAAGTTCCTCACCAGGCTTGTTAGGGCATGGAAAAACTCTTAAGAGGAAGAATGGTCTCATGGTTTTGCCATTGAGCAAGAATTCAGTTCAACTGGGCTAAACTCTTGCTTCTGCCATATATTTCCAGTGTGACCTTGTTTGACCCTCTCTCTCTACATCTGCTCCCCCAAAATCTCCTGCTGTTGAGCTTATAAATCTCCTTGGTTCAGAGGCCCTCTCGCTGTGGGTCGGTTCGTGCAGGAATTTCGGCCATGAGGCGTCGCAGAGGCAGTGCAGACACTGGAGCAGCAATCGGCTTTTGGCTCTGTCTGTGGATCTGGGACCAGCTCCACCCTGCTCCAAGGTGATGGGATGAGAGCCAGGAGTCACCAGAGCTTTTTAATGCTCAGCTATGCCCAGAATAATAGACATTGGCTCTCACCTTGTCAGCACAGGCGCTGCAGCAATCAAACTTGGACGTGGTGGTTGTAAGTGCTCCTTGCACTGAAGGTGACAGCTCAAGGAACAAGGATGGCTGTTGTGGGATCTGCCCTCCTTTTCTGGCAGCCCATCCCTTCCCAGGGACTCCAACATCATCCTTCATCTGCTGATCATTAGTGCTCCAATCACCTCATGGTCAGACCCGTTGTGCAAGCATCGAGATTTCGTTCCTGTCTGGAGGTGCTGCAAAGATCTCCCTGTAGGATTTTTAGTAATACTGGGAATACATGTATTAGGGCTGAGGGAGCAAGATTGTGGCTGAGCATGAAGGATCAGGGTGGTGGGATAAGGACTGCTCCCTGCACTGAGTGGCACTCTGGGAGGAGCTGGCACAGGGAGCACAGGCTTGGCTCAGGGGACCTCATTTCCAGAGGGTGCTACAACAGGTCAGGCTCACTCTTGACGTGGTGATGCTGACTGCAGCCTGATGAGGATCTCCACATACCTCCTCCTGCCCTCCAACTTCCCCCCAGCTGGAGGGAAAACTTCAGGGCCGTGGCCAGCGGGAGGGTGGGGGACAGCACAGCCCTGCTCCACTGCCATCCCAGGCTGGAGCCTGCTGAAAAGAAAAATGTGCTGGATTTCTGTCTGGCAGAGTTCCCCCCGCCCGTGCACACAACCACGTTTGTTATTCTAATACACCTACGCTGAGAGCGTGAGCTGCAAACTTTTACTTGGGGAGAGAGTCCTCGGGCCTGTCCAGGGTTTGTTTAACTGAAGGAAGAGGGTGTGTGCTGGTTAAGCTCTGCAGAACGGGACCAGGACGATGCAATCCAGAGTCTGGGTACATGAGAGTCCTTCCCTTGGCGGCTGTGCTAAGAGTGCTGTGGGATTAGGGCATGACAAGTAGACTACAGCCTTTTCAGTCCTTCCTTCTCCCTGGCCTAGCTGAAGGTGTTCATCAGGCCCAAAGGCCTCCCTGACATCTTAAGTTTTCATTGGATAAGTGGAAAAAAACCGACTCTTTGAAGCCTTGAACTATGGCCACCATCCTGTTGGCTGTAGCGTGTGCTCATTTTCTGGAGGGAAGCAAAATCCATGTCCCTGTAAACCCCATCTATTTCCCTGTCTCTTTACAATAGCTACTTCTCCTAAAATACCCTTTTGTGACTATTTTTTAAAATTAGAATAAAACTGGGGAGAGGATGTTTATACAAAGCAAATGTTCCCTAAGTTAGTCTGTTTCCATAGTCAAAAAATCCCTTTACAATAAGTAACGATAATGGTCCATTTTAGTTTTTTTTCATACCAGCCTTTACAGTGAAAGCAATATGTTGACCATAAATCTTCAAGCTGGTTAATTCCTATGAAATTCTGCCAGCAGAATCAAATGATTTTACTACCCCATGTCAAATTAATGGTTGGGTGTCAACCTGTGTCACTTCCTGCTTGAAAAATGACTATGACATTAAGAGGATTTTATTTATGCTTTCCTGCCTGATGATCAAAAATAGTAAAATGCAACAGTAAGGGTGGGGAGAAATCAATTTCATAAATAGCATTACCACCACATCTCTTTGGAGTAAGCCCATGGTGATGCCCACACTGTGGGACTCGGGTGTGCTCCCTGAATGTTTGACTCTGTTTTTCATTTTATGACTGGTTACCATGGGAAGAGAATTAGGATTCATGGCCCTAAAATCAGCTCTGATCCTTTTTCAGTTGATTAATTGAGTTGATGAGATGGGTGGGACGTGCCCCTTTTGTAATAAGTTGTCTGAAATTCTTCTTTCTAACCCATATTTAGATATGGCAAAGGCCAGAAAGAAAAGACCAGGCTGTCTTCTGGCTGCTGCCTGGATTAAATTTCCAAAAATTGAAGGAATAACTTCCGTAGTCTCATGCTACTGGTCTCACATGTGTCCATTCCTGAGAAAGTGCTCGGTCTTGGTGCCCAGGAAGTTGGTGGCACCTTGATGGGATGCCAACTGTAATCTATTAGTTTAACTGATTATTAGTTGCTAATGACTTGGTTTTTAGTGGCTAATTGTTTTATGGTGATACCTGAAATATACAGAGACCATGCAGGGGTGAATGGTCAGCTGCAGGCCAGCCTGGAAGCAGTTCCCTGTCTTTGGTC
This sequence comes from Callaeas wilsoni, assembly GCA_013398955.1. Taxonomy (NCBI): domain Eukaryota; kingdom Metazoa; phylum Chordata; class Aves; order Passeriformes; family Callaeidae; genus Callaeas; species Callaeas wilsoni. The sequence goes on from VWPU01010580.1 coordinate 222,099, forward strand.
CAAGTTTTTGAAGGAAACACAAAGAAACTCCATATCATGGTTTGGGTAGAACGGAATAAGCAAACAAAGAAAGAAACTGCCCTGTCCTGTGATTCAGTAACTGGTGAACTTTTCTTCAAAGGGACAAAGAATCAGGTAAGGCTGTCCCACTGGAAGGTTAATTTGTTTAGAAGGCGACGATCCTCGACAGGCACATGGGCAGCTGGAGACAGTGGCCTGGATAGATTCACCTTCCTGCTTTCCCCCATCCAGCCCATGCAGGCAGATGGAAAGAGCAGCTGCCAAGCCCACCACACCTCTGCAAAAACAATCAGGGATCAGCTCACCTCTGGCCCTCAGTGAGTGTCTGGAGAAACTCTTCTGGTGCCAGCTGCCCCACGTTCAAGCCTATCCTTTGGCGGAATCCCCAGGGATTTGGCTTTCAGAGCACTGGTGAGGTGCAGCCCCAAAGGCCAGGCGAGGACGTTGGATCGGCAGCATGAAAGACAATCCTCTTTCTGAGTCAGCCCTCAGCTCCTCCAGCACTGCCAGGACTGTTTCTCTTGCTGCCCTGGCTGTAGCTGTTCTCTCTGAGCCCAAGTATTTCCACTGTATATTTTGGGAAGAACTGGAACGTTCCACTCAGTCTTCCAAAATCTGAGTATCATTCCTTACGGCCCTCCCTAACACCTAAGAGTCAGTTCTGGACACGCTGCAGATTATTTTTATCCATCCTAAGTTGTTGTAGTACGCCCAGTTTTGCAGCATTGTGTCGACCCCCGGTGAGATGTCCCAAGAGATGTAAGAGGGATGGTCCTTAGCCTTGTAGACTCTCCTGTCTCAGGATCAGCTGGGCCTGAATCAAAAGGGAAGCAGCCAATGCACGTCACATCATGCAGTGACGTTAAGTTGAGGCATAATGGAGTCCCTTTTAGTTCTTCTGTGACCACTTCTGAATCTCCTTACAAAGAAACCAAACTCTGTGGAGGAATGGCATGGAGTCAGCTCATATACAGGGTTTTATCTGGGGAGCAGGACTGGGCGTGTTCCCTGCCCTCACAGTCAGACCCATTTCATCTCCTCCTTATTTGGGTAGGACAGCACAACATTTCTGTTGTTTTCTCCCCTCCATCTCTTGGTTCCCAGGTCAACATCATAGTCCCCTGAGAATTCAAGATGTGATTTCATCACGACTGTAGACCATGAATCCTGAGAGGTAACTGTGCTCTGCTTGCATAAACCTGTCCAAGGAGCCAGAGAGAATGACAAATAAACAGGGAGGATGTGGTGTACTTATGGTGCAAAATGGTCTCATCCATACTCCAAACATCCTCTATGCTCCTTTTGTAAAGCTCTAGGCTCATAACTGGGGAGATTTTTGACATGCAAGACCTTTGTGGTTTAACCCCAGATGGCAACTAAGCCCCACACTGCTCCTCGCCTGCTCCCTATGGTGGGATGGGGAGGAGAAGCAGAAAGGTGAGAACTCATGGGCTAAAATAAAGATGGTTTAATAAGTAGAGCAAAAGTCATGTGTGCAAGCAAACCAAACCGAGGAATTCATTCCTATGGGCAGGAAAGTGTTCAGGAATCCCCAGGAAAAAAAGGGCTTCATTATGTGTAACAGTGACTTAGGATGACAAACAACATCACTCCAAACATTCTGTCTTGTGTTTTCAGCACAAATCAAAAACATAGCCCCACACCAGCTACCATGAATAAAATTAACTCTACCCCAGCCAAAACCAGCACAACACTTCTTGCAATCTGTGAATCAATCATTCAGCCAAGGAACCTTTACCATGCCTAGAATTTCCTGTGGCTTGTTTTGTTTTACTTCACGAACCTCTCCAGCCCAGATGTTCCAAGACGCACAAGCCTTTGAGCCAAGGCATAACCAATTTCCAACAAGTGGCCATGAGGTGCTAATATCCCTTTGCCACAGGGCTGGCATCATGGGCCAAGCTCACATGGCAACCACAGCTGCAAGGTATGGACATCTGAAAGCACTGATAGGACACAAGAAAAAGAAAATAGTTCAGACATGTGACCTCAGGGCCAACCTTTCATTAAAGAATATTTATATATTAATGCTGTTCCCTCTGATAAAGAACTTATTTAGGCTCTCCTTAAAAAGAAACTCCTCACCTATTGCTTTGAACTACTTTATCTTCCTACACAAGGGTTTATTTTGTCACCAGGCTAAATAAAGTCATGTAGCGAGAAGCCTTTGGCACCTGCTTGCAGGTTTGCATCTGGGAAGAAAGTGTTTTTGACCACTCTCCCTGTGTACAGTCAGTTTATAGAGCCAAAGCTACCCTTAGAGCTCACTTCTCCTACTTGCTGTTGGAGCAATCTCTTTCCAAGCCCGCAAGTGTCAGGATGGTTGGAGGGAGTGGAGCCTGACCAACCATTCCTGGCGATATTCCCCAAAAATCAAAGTGCGACAAAGCGTTCGGGAGGACGCCTAATTATGTTACAAGGTGTGAGGAACTTGGAACCATAATATTGAGACTGCTATAGAGAAGATTATTGTGCCTCAAATTTTCCAGTGTGGCGAGCTTATAAAAAGTAAGGTTTTTATTTTATAATGTTTTTATATTATAATTATATTTTAACTCTCACTTTTAAATACATAAAAAGCTGTAATGTTCTATAACCTTGCTGAACTGGAAAATCTGAGGCATGCACATTTGGTGATGATGACAGTTTGATGCATGGATTTTTTGGGGTTGGTCAAATGCCCTTGTCAAAATTCCATAATTGCATCTCACCCATATGTAGGTTTTTACACTCAGTCCCATCAAAGTCTTATTCAAGACCTTAAAATAGAGTTTAACTTATTCACAGAGGTTGCGTTGGCCTTACTGAGTTGATTCACCCAAGCTCACAGTAATAATAACAGTAATAAATGATTCTTAACAACATCATTGTGTTATTTCTGATTACTCCCCCTGGGATTCATGCATGTTACAAAGGAAGCTGGAATCACTCTGCTTTAAAGATAAAACACACCCAGCTTACCGGGGGGATGTTAATTAGACTTTAGGCATCCATGTTTTAATCGTCTTGCCTTTATCATTTTCCTACATGTGAAATGTTTAAAAAAATGTGGAAGTAAATGAGATAAACATCTGCTCCACGTTGGAATCATCCATCTAGCCCGTAATTCAGCATGTGGCAGGGTTTCAGTGGTGAACGTGGCTATGAAAAGGGCAGACAAAAATAGCATCATCTTCCCAGGGAGTCAGGCCAGGCTGCTGGTGGGTGTTAATCAGTGTGTCTCCTCTCCTGCTCTGCCTGCTCCAGGTGTGGTTCATCTTCACCAAAACTTTTTGGCTTGCTTTAAGATGTTCCAAGCTGATTTTCCATCTCATTTCTCCCATCCAAGTAGGTCTCACTGTGGGGTTTCTCTTGGAGAAGCCAAACAATTAATGGATTGATTCTTGACTATCTGATCCAAGCTCAGTGATGCACCAAGTATGAGTGGGCACACACAAAGCATCAAAATGGGGTGCTGAGCTGCACCATGCTCAGAGCACACCCCTGGATGGTGCCAGTGGAGGAGCTGATGTTCCCTTACTGTCCCTCCTGGGTGGTGACCCCATTCTCAGGTGTTTTCTGTGCAGCCTTTTCCTAAAATTAGCTTTAAAGTTACCCCTGAGCACAGGCCTTCCCAGGGATGCTCCAGTGTGCCAAATTTGTGGTACAGTGGTGCTGTGCAGGTGACTGGTGAACAGGAGCAGTGCTGAGGTGATATTTAACCAAAAATTGGGACTCCCTTTCCTGAATAAGAAGCTCACAGTGGTCTCCCTTCTGGATTTGAAATCTGAGAGGTACCTGCATTTGGCAAGTGCTTGCAGGAATGGAAAAGCAGCCCCTCCGCCTGGACCAGACTTCTGAAGCTCCAGCACCGGCTGGAGAATGGGGCCAGGTGGGATTTACCCCTTGCTCTTGCCAATGTGTAACCTGGCAGGGCTGATCTTCTTGGATACAAATTCCTCCTCCTCTCCTCCGGTGAAAGCAGGGAGTCAGAGAGCAGCAGCTCTCAAAGGCATCTGTTACCCCAGGGCGATTTGCATTCCCTGCTGTGAAAAGCTGTAAATTACACACCAATAACTGCATGGAAATGGCTGGGCAAATATTTTGAAAAACGGGAGAAACTTTGTAGAAACCACTGCTTTGTGAGTCACTCATGGATGGAAAAAGGTGAACCCAAAAGATCTCCCTGGCAAAAGATTTGCTGGACATTGTCCATCCTCACAGCACTGCTCCCTCTCTTCTTCCCCACCTTTCTTATCTCCTTTCCTTTTTACACTTGCTATTCAAAACCTGATGAAACCATAGTTTCCAAATTGATTTTTTTTTTCCTTCCAAATTTCTACTGTCAATAAACACTTCAAAGGTAGTGAGAACTCCCATGCCAACCTCTAGCCTCGAGCTGACTTTTACAGCTCTGTAATAAATCCCTTAAAAAAAAATGTTTATAATGGCCATGGCACTTGACTATTGCAGTGCTTTCTGTCACCCCCATAATGTTAAGTGCCAATAAATCACCTGCACTGTCGTGGTGCCCTGTATTTATTTACAAAGCTGCTAGAGGAGTATTTTTTGGTTTTATTGACCGAGTGGAACAAAAGCTGAGATTCTTTATTCTGTGGGTTTCCTGGGAATTTTGGGGGGTTTCCTTTGCTCAGGAGAGTAGATAAATGCCACCTAAACCTCAAGCTGGCCTCTTGTACCTGAGGTATGTAACGCTGCTATTTTTGGAGGTGCTTCACAGGGGATCAAGCCCAGCTCAGAGGCGAGGGGGTGCGGTGGTTGCTTGGCAGACAAAGCCACATGCGTCACCCAACCTCTGCTGGGGCTGAGCCTGTGGCCAAAATTAGGTTAGTGGGGAGGCACCAGCCTGCACTGAGATGTGGGGCATGAGGAAAAGGGCTTCCTTCTGTTTGTAGGCGCTGCTCAGAAGCCTCCCGGACCCTGCTTATGGCAGAAGGGCATTTCTGGGCTCTGATTTCCTGGTCCGTGTTAGGCTGGGCAGGGCACAGAGCTCACTTGTTTCTCTGATCACCCAGTTCTTATCCTGCTTTGGCCACTCAGAGTGTTATACTGAGGCTTATAGGTTCCACCATCCCCCTTTTGCAAAGAGGATTTTTGCTCTTTAGTCTGTTGAGTATTCGCCAAATTTCACCCACTGATAAGCAGAAGTATTAAAACCATAAACCCCTTAAAAAAAGCTTCTTCTTCGTCCTTGTTTCCTGCATGTTTTCATCTCTATGCCAAAAGTTTCTGAAGACAATGATAGGGGATGAAGAAGAGCAGAATTAGAGATTGCACTATGAGCATGGACACAGGCTTGGTTTGAAATTAATGCATAAAAACTAACCCGTTATCTCCAAAAGAGTAAACACAGTAAATTTTCCAACTGTGTCAATAACCCCAGGACAGAACGGATTTTGAGGCAGCAACGGATCATACAGGAAAACAAGGTTTAGCTCTTGGTAATTAAAAGTTAATATTAGAAGTAAAAGGGCAATCAGCCCCAAAAGCCACCTGCCTCCTCTTAGAGTGTGTTTTGAAGATCCTTCCCACATACTGTGTTAGGAGCTGCTGCCTTTGAGTGTATCACCTGGTTGGAATTTTTCACGGAGCTTGAATTTATTAGAAAACAGCCCCAGTCAAGCAGAACTGTGCAAATTAAATTGGATTTACATGACAAGGTGGAGCCCAAGTACAGCAGCTAGGAACTGCCTGAGAAGCAAAAGACGAACCAGAGGGGATCAGGGAGGAAGGCTGCTCTGTGTAAACAGTGTTTGGGGAAAAAAAATGGAAAAAATGTTTGACAAACAGCACAATAAAATTAAAATTCCCGCTTCGGCTGCCCTGGGGGTTTCAAAAGGAGACACCGAGAGAGACTTGGACACTAGAGGAAATAAACAGATTTCAGCAACTAATAAGTGGGAGGCTGGAATATTATTGTAGGATAAAGTGTTCTGGGATGGGACGAGCTGACCCAGAACATGTTCCTGTTGTGAGGAGGGTGAAGACTTGATCTTCAACCCCAGTGAAGCCTGGAGGACTCAGTCCACTGGCTTCAATAAACTTAGGGAGAAGCCTGACTTCCTTGTAGGCATTAGAAACTTCATATTTTCTTCCCTGTCGGCTCACACCACTGCCTATTATCTTATCAAAACATGGTTTCTTCATCAGTAATACGTAGGTTTCATCTGAATCTGTAAAAACTGAATTGCTTCCATATGCCAGATATTTCACTGGAGAGACCCTCCACTTTGGGAATGTCATTACTGCCCAAAATAATCTTCTGCAAGTCATAATGTAAACTCAAAGTTATTGCAATTTATTAGCAATCGCAATTTGCCAGGAAAATAGAATCAAGAGAGTATCAGGGAAAGTAACTCGATTGCAAAATGAACATGCCCTCTACTGCAGTCTGAGGCCATTAATATTGACTTTCCAAATCCAGAGAGTGATTTCCTCTTGTGCCTGTGCAATAAGGCAGTGCAGCATGTTTTCTCCTGAAGGAAGCAACGGGATTTTGTTGAATATATGGAAGGGAATTGGTTTTCTGGTTTGTTACTTAAAGCTGATCCTTACTGTCAACATTTGTGATGAGTAAACCTCATGAAATAACACGGCTAAAGGCTTAATCTGGTGCCACTGTGATTTGCAGGGCTGAATTGGAGAGACATGGCTGTGGCCAGGGACCAACCTGGCTGCTCTGACAGGAGTGCGTGGTGCTGCTCTTAAAATTGAAGGGATCTGCTTCCAGAGATAGTGTGCTGTCATGGACAGAGCTTGGGAGGGGGGCATGGAGGAATTGTGGTGGAAAGAAAGTCATGAAAGAAGTGCTAAATGTGCCATTTCCTGCTGGAGTCATTCAGCTTATGAGAAATCCTCCCTCTTGCATCCTACTGTTTGGAGTGTGGATTTGGGAGGGTGAGAAATGGCTCTTTATTAGCAACACTTTGATTCCCCTGATCCCGGTGGGCTCGTGGCTGGGATTTCCTCCAGCTGAATGCTGATGTGAGCAGCTTCCAAGGCTGTTTGTATGGAAACACCAACGTGTAGCAGATTCAACGGCTGGCTGTGGTGTGGGGACAGCTGATCTCTGAGCTCCGGCCCTGAAGTGACTCCTCACACAGAGGCCAGTGCTGGATCCCTTCAGATGGAGGTGGCCTTTGAAGTTGCTGAGGTCCTTCAGCATTGGCCAGAGGTGTCCCCAGGAGTGTCCCCATGCAGTGGACAGGCTTGGCCTTGCCCTGGTGCATGGCCATGCTGGGCAACCTCACAAGACTTAGAGTTACTCAGTCCCAGGTGATACCAAGGGAAATTTTGGAAGGTCCAGTACTCAGGATCGTGTCAGATACCTGGGACTGATTGTGTAGCCACACCGAGAGGTATCAGCAGAGCTGTTAGGTTGGCTCTGTCTAAAATTCCCCTATCCACCCCGGTGCAAAGAACAACCTTTGGCTGATGTCAGCATCATAAAACAGCCATAAAGAGTTTGTCCCTTCATGGCACTCATTTCCCTGTCGGGGACACCCCTTCTCATGTGGTGTTGGCATTTCTGAGTCACTTGCCCAGTGTGAAGGTACAGTTGGAGGTGAGAGGACCAGAGAAGGAGGACTGAGCAAGAGGGTCTCAAAGAGGGGTTTGCTGCTGGGAAACGCAAATCTCATAATTCCCTGGGAGCCTGGGCTGGTAATAATGGATGCAAACTGGGTGTGGGACAGCGCATTCCCTGGCCATCCTCTTACCAGATGGAAACAGAGCACAGCCTCGCCCTATAAAGCCCACTTGGAGACGTCAGTGGCTGAACTATTTTGGTAGGGGAATAAAAGTCTGAAAGCACCCCACCCCTGGAGAGTTTGTGTGGTGGATGTTGTGCCCACTCGCCCTGTGCTTGCTTTAGCATTGCAGGTGCCACCAAAACCAGGCTCTGCCTGTGACCAGCACCATGTTTACACCTCTGCAGCAGCAGTGCAGGAATAACAGGCCAGCTTGGACACACGGGAGGAGCAATTTGGGAGCCTTAGCCTAGAGCAGATTGCATCCTTACAGCTTTTACTCTGTGGTGGAGCAGCAGCTCACTTCTGTAGGATGTACGTGTCCTCCACAGGGAATATGAGAGCCATCAAGATTTGCTTCAATGTGGGCTAAAGTTGGGTTTCAACAGATCTTTTCCTTCCTTTTTTGATTTCTTTCCTTTTTTTTCTTTCCCTTCCTGGAAAAAAATTACTGTAAAATTTTGTTCCACTCTCTTTGAATTTAACGGCAGGTTTTTTTCCATTAATTTCAGTGAGGTTGCAGCTATTTGTGTGTGTTTCCACCAGCCAGTGCCCAAGTGTAACAGCTGAGCTAGCCTGAAAAAAAAGGGTTTCTTACAGAGAAAAGGAAAATGGAGCTCTGCTGGAAAAGCTTTTGTTTGGCAGTGGCTGGAAAAGGTTGTTCTGGGACTGATTTAAAGAGCACTGGGTAAACTTATGCACATGCCCTCAGGGCAGCCATAAGTTTAGTGATGAAAACGTCTGCATGTTTTACACAGCTCTGCTCAGGGGCTGGGGGAGAGGCAGCAGTGCTGGAGCAACACACAGAGATGTCATTGCTGAGGGGACGGGATGCTCCAGTGGGAGCAGACAGGCCCTGTGGGCACCTGAGGTGTGCAGGATGAAGCATCAGTGCAGAGCACAGCCCTAACCCCATCCCAGTGCCCCAGAGAACTTCCTGATGGGAGAAGCAGTCCCTCCCCAGCCAGTGCCAGAGAGAGCAACTTCCCCTCCGCACGTGCTTCTGATTTGCATAATTTGTGTACTAATTTACAGCACAGAAGGAAGGAGGGCTTGGAAGAGATGGTGGCCGCTTTTTTGTGATGTTGTGCTTGATGTGGTTGCACTCTCGTGCTGGAGTTTTGCATGTATGTGAGACATAAGTGGCCTCAAAAATACAAGGGATTGGGTGGGAGGAGAAGGAGAATGGAAACTGTCTATTACCAAGCTAGATACCATAACAATCCTGGCAGTGAACTAAGGGAGAGCTCCAGAGATGGATTTTTTTTCTTGCCACACATTTGTTTTCTGTATAACCGAGAGAGGAGAGACCTTCCCACTTGCTGAGCAGGAGCCGTGCCCGAGGGGACTTGGTTATAACTAATTCCAGAACAGGGTGTCCCTTTTGGGGTCTCTGTGTGCTTTGCACATAAAACTTGCACCCCGCCTCTAGGACTGACATTAAAAAAAATGGAAAATGAACTCCAAAGGCTCGACTGGTGAATGGGGCTCTTTGTTCTGGGACATTGTCACCCAAGAGTGAGCCCTACAGGGAGATTTATAGCAGGATTCCAAGCTGCTAATGAGGGAAGGCTTCTCTCAGTAGCCAGGTGGCAAAAAACAGCAGCACAGCAGCCCATGCTCAAAGAAGAGGAAGATAAGGTTGGCTGTACAAACAAGCCCCTGGGTACGTGCATGAAAATTTGGATATTGCTGTGTTGTTGGTGCTGCTTAGAGAGTTGCTGCAGCTGAGGGAAGCTGCTTTGCCAAAACTCTTGGGCTTGGCCGTGGGGTCCTGGGGTTTGGCCATTTCTGACACGATCCTTGGGTTTCTGGATGTGGCTCTAGTTTGCAGTGGCTTGTTGATGTCTCTGAAGAGCCCTTGTGTCACTGAGGGCTGTTGGGCTGCAGCACTGCACAGCTCTGCTCTCTTTGCTGTCACCGTCACAGTCTGTGAAATCTCAGCTTCTTTCAACCCCAAACCATCTGGATATTTTACTCATTGCCAAAGCTGCCTGAATTGAAGAAGGGGCATCTCATGGTTCCAGCAGGGTGTTGGTGTGAAGAAGGACGTCTGACCCTGCAGAACCTCCTGGAAGGAGTCAAAGCCTGGAAGGACTTGAAAAATAAAGGGCAGTGTTGGAGTGGAGACAAGGAGCCATCACTGGCAGATGAGATAATGCCAAGGGCTTTGGTCAGGCTTCTCTGTGTAGTGCAGCAGATCTAGTCACCCTTTTGCAAGCAGGTCAGGCTGGGACCTCAGCTTGCTCTTCTGCTCCATCTGTAAATAGCTACATTGGAGTGAGAATGGTTGTTATCTCTGCTGGAGTGATTGGGATCAGCCATCCTGGCTGATTTCTCCATGGATAGAAAGCTCTGTCTTGCTTAAGATCAAGCAGGGAGGCAATAAAGCTGCTGGGATATGAGACTACATTCTTGCTTCAGTCTAGTTCAAAACAGGCTTCACCCTCTGTAAGAGTTTTCTTACATTTTGTTAATACTCTAGCATGCAGGAAGGCAGGTTTATGGCTTGGGCTCACTCTATAGTGCTTGCAATGCTAATGAATTGAGTAGTTAATCAATTTACTGTGAGTTCTTCTAAGTTAAAAAAAAATAAAACCACCCCAAAAACATACATGTATAAAACCAATTTCTGCTTACTCCTTGCAGAATGTTTTCTGTCCTGTCAGTCTAAACACTGGGAAGTATTTTAAACAGATGTAGGCCATCAGTTTCTATAAACATCGTAATTGCTTGGCACCACCAATGCTTACATGGAAAGATGTAGATTGCCAGGATCTGCACAGACACCAGCCACACTCTTTCTGCTGCGCCCAGAAACAGAGTTTACATCCCGTTAGAGGCCTGTAACCTCCCTCCTGTAAAACTCACTTTAGCTCGGAGCCTGGCACCAGCCAAGGGCTGCTATCCCTGCAGCTTTATATAGCTCTGAGCTGCAGGCTCAGCCGTTTCAGCATCCTGGCTCGGCAGGGCTTGATCAGAGGATGTGATTTGGATTCTACCCCAAAAGCTCTTTGTTCTCATTACCCTGCTGCAAAATAGATGCAATGGTACTGGCACCTCGAGTTGCTCGGGGTGAAAATGAGGCGGTTGGCCTCCCTGTGCTGGGTTCAGTCATTTACCAGCTTTCTATGAACTCATCCTGTTTGATTTTTGGGACATGGTGAAGCTCATGTCCACAGTGCTGTCCCTGGGAAGCAGAAGAGGTGTGGTCCTCAACTCGCCCTCTCGTAAAAATGATGAATTGAGCTGAAGGGGGGAGGGGGTGGAAGGAAAGGATGGATAATATCCCTGCTAATAAATCTAGTGTGGCAATTAAGATCGCCTTTAAAAATGTGTATTATCAGCATAAATAGAAATACAGACAAGAGCAGCGGCCAAGGGCTGCTCTGCGTCTATAAAAAACAGGATGGACTCGTCATTTAGCCAGGGACTGCCAGCCAAGCCCATGGCCCTCCTGATCTGGGGTGAGCAGCTTTCCCCAGTCCATCTCTCATCTTGAGGTCACGTGCAGCTCAGTCAATTTTATTCCATATTTGCCTGTATCAAGGTGGTGGGTGATTGGCAGCATCTTGGGTCCTTGCAGTGTTTTTATTGTTGATGATTCCTTCCATTAGTCCTAACTGGAGTGGGTCAGAACTGGACACCTCTGCACTGCAGACCGGTGGCAGCAAGTGGCCTGAAGGTGTAAAGATATCCAGGGCTTTGCCTTGGATCGTTCCTGCCTCAAGACAGCCCCATGTGCATTCTCCTCCTGTTAAGAAATACTAAGTGGCAACAAAAAAATGAGATTTTGCTGATAGCATATGTTCAAAACACAGGCTTATTTCTTAATATGCTTTGGCTCCAGCCCCTAGCTGAGAAGCCAGATTGCTAAAGCACCAGAAGTGTGGATAAATGTGCAGTCAGGGCATTGCGTAATTTTTGCCTCAGTGTGACATACAGAGAAAGCTGTGAATATCACCACAGACCAGAGAAAGCAACTGCTGCTCTCCTGGAACAAGCATTTCAGGTCACCCTTCTATCCACTGTTAATTCTTGGTCAGTCTGGTGTTGGGAAAGGTGTTGTCCAGATTTTGAAGCAGAAATGAAGCGTTTCCCACTCGATGGAGGCACAGAGGGCAGAGTACCAGAAAAGTATTCATTTCCAGAAGGTGATGACACCTCCAGGTGCCTACATAAGCTGTCTAAATCTTTAAGTCTCTAAGTCAGTTTAGCTGCCTGGCTAAACTGCTCAACAGCTCCTCTGCACAGGGAAGAGACAAAGGTTGCTCTGTAAGGCTCTTCCCTGCACATGAGGTTAATTCCTGCTCCATACTCACTTAAATAAATATCTCTGCAGAGATTACAAAGAGATCAAAGGCAGATCAGCCACCTAATTTAGTTGCTTACACGATTAAAGTTGTCTGGGGCAAATGTTCTTTTTCCTTTGCTCCCAGTGACAAAGGTTTCTAGGGCATCTGGTGAGCACCTCCATGATGCAGGGAACAGGTTTCTGCAGCAATAAAAAGGAGCCCTTTTCCCCCAGGAGCACTCAACTTTACCCAGAAAGCTTCCACGTCTCTGCAAGGAAACCTAAAGCTGGAGCAGAAGGTTGGGGTTTATGGAAGTGGTTTGTGGTTGTGGTTAAAAGAGTTTGCTCTTCCATCTGTGCACAAGGGTCTTTTTCTAGGATTTTTTGCTCATGTCACTAGGAATTCAGCCCAAAATAGACTCATTGGGACAGAGAAGAAGTGAGAGCGTGGCTCAGGAGTCAGAAACGCACAAAACTTGGCCTGAGACAGAGTTTTGTGCTCTCTGAGAAGGGCATAATCTGATGTCAAGCTTTCCCCAAGAGTCATGCTCCTAGGTGGGAAGGAGCCCAGAATGATCACATGCTGAGTGCCTGTTTGGAGACAAGTGGCTCTTACTGCCAGACGAACTGGAGGGGAGGGCTGCTCTTGAAAAATTCACTGCTGCCTACGTGCTGATCCTCCTCTGGAGAACAGGCATTTCTCAATCACAGCCAGGCCAATTGCTCTTCCCAAAACCAGCATTCCAGGAGTCATCATCCCTGGCCTTATCTCTATCTGCACTGGGGTCAGGAGCTCAGCAGTGCTCTGCTGCTCAGCTGTCCCTTCCCCTTCAGCCAAGGTGGGGGTCAGTAAATCTTTCTGGAGATGTGGGAATTTCCTCAGGTGGCTTTCCTCAGGTGGCAGGAGGTCAACAGAGAAAAAGAAACCTGGCCTGAGTATGTCTGTTTTGACTCTGGCCTGAACATTCCTCTGGGTTTGGGATAACATAGCAGGCAGGAACATGGGACAAATGGTATCTCATTTGTTCTTTTGCTGCACTTGATGGGTTTTAAAATATATGGACTGTCCTCTCTCCAAATGAAGCATACCTGGAATTTCTTACTCCAGAAGTTAAACTGAATTCTTGGTCGAAAAAGTCCTCTGAAGAAAATGCTCTAGGGTTTCAGGCCTTTCCATCATTTCAGTTTTTCTTAATTTTATTAGAGTCCTTGCCTTGGTTTCTCAAGTGACACATTTCTAAGGATATGCAGGTTCTGTCCTTTAGGTAGCAGGCAAGGGTAAATTCTGTAAACTGCAATTATTCAGTTCAGCAAACACATCAACAGGCAGTGACCCCTCCAAAACAGACCTGAATGTCTTGGATTAGTCAAATTTGGCTATGAAGCTCTTCTGTGGTCCAGCAGAAGTCAGAGATCAGATCTTCTACTGAGAGGTGAAAACCATCCCACCCAGTATCTCAACAGTTACATAACATTTTAAAATCAGGAAAACAAGATAATTCATCCCTTCCAGCCCCTTTTGAAGGAAGGATTCATGGGTTTATGAGGATGTGACCTGACTTTCTTCTAAACGGATTTGCCTATTGCTCCCAGTGAGAGTGGCCCACCAGCCAGAGCATCAGGGATCCCTCATTCCAGCATCACCAGAACATGAGACACTCTACAATAAGACCTGAGTCCCAAGACTGGCCTCTGCCAAACTGTAGGCTGGGGTCCAAACATCAGTTGCAGCTATTTAGGAAAGGCTTATTCCAAGATACAGTTTAGAAATGCCTGCAGTGTTTCCACCCTGGGAGACAGGGACCAGAGCACATTCCTAGCTGCTGTTCTTCAGCACATTCCCAGCTCCTTGGAAGACAAGTGCTGAGCCCTTTGCAGCCTACCTGGGAGCTGGCTGGGTTGGGTTTGAAGCCTTTCTCAAATAATCTGCAGGTCCCACTTCCCACCCCTGTACAACCAAACAACGCCTCTTCGCCACTGCCAAAAATTTCTCCAATGGCGACGCAGAAAACAGGTTCTGGCAACAATTCCCTCTTCATATTTCCACCTGAGGAAAAAAAGGAAAATAAAGCAAAGCAGCAGAAGTTGCTGTCTGTGGGGCTTTCAGAGTTGCAAAGTCCCTTGCCTGATGCTGCAAAGCCCACACCTTGGGAAGAACAGCCTCTTTCAGGCATTTTGTTGGAAGTGGACGGAGCGGTGGCAGAAGCCCTTCTGTTCAGTGAGGGCTCTTGATCCATGACTCCTTCACCATTCCCACTAGCCCGAGGTCCAACAAGGGCTCTTTTGACATCATTTGGAACTGAGCTGGAGCAGGGCTGGGCAAAGTCTTTCCCTTCAAATGGGAGGAGGAAAGGTGTTTATGGGAATGCCTGGGTGCTCGTGGGCATCTCCAGTCTGCCGAGAAGTCACTGAGCAGTCAAGTCAATTATTTTTAATGAACTGGGCCAAAGCTGATTGTGTTATTTTGTAACATATTAGTTTGGAAAGCAGTGAAATTATTTGGCATCTTTCCCTGGCCATCACAGGGACCCCTTTGTGCTTCCCTTTTCCCCACTTTTCTCTCGTGTGTATAGCTGGCTCCCACATATCCACTTGCTGACGCTGATTGATTGCATTAATATCACTGTAAATATTACATAATCTCCGCTTACAATGCTAGAAGGAACTGATGAGTTTTACTCTGCCAAGAGTTTTCGGGCTGGAAAATAATAATGAAAAAATAATCTTGAAAAAATAAAATCTCTCTTACTCTTTCCCCCCATATTTTTTTTGCCATGTGCATTTGCCATTGGCCCCATTGGCTGCAGACCAAGGCAAGGCTGTATGGACTGTTTGTGGCCATTGCTTCAAGGGGACAGTGAAAAAGAAGTCACAGTATGACAGTAAACTCTGCCTGGCCTTAGAAGAAGTGATGGGGACGGGGGATATTGGAAGATGATTTATGGAAAAAATAGATTTCAGAAAACAGGGTTCAGCTGAGCCGAGGAGGATGAGGATGCACAGGGAGGCCTGTACTCCATCCCGGTACTATGGGCCAGTGGAAATGTGGATTGTTGGGATGTGGTACCCTCTTCTCTCCATTAGTGGGTGATTTAAGCCAGCGTACTGGGTGTTTGAGCTCACCCCTTTTAGGATTTGAAGATTCTGAGACACAGGCTGGGGAGGCTGCGCTGCTGCTAGGAGAGATGGAGGGGAGGCTCCCCTGTTTTCCAAGGAGCCCTGTGGGATGGTCCTTCCCACCCTGCTCAGGGAAGGTGGGAGGGGAGATGTGACTCCTCCCTCTCCAGCACCAGCCCAGGGTTGTGTGACCTCGTACATGTACCACATCCTCCATCCCGACCCTCATCCAGGCCAGCTCTGTTTCTTTTCTCTGTCTCCCTGCTGGAGACAACTCCGTATCAGGTTGCGTTCTGAAGCCGGCTCGCTCTTCTCAGACTCCTCAGAAAATCCATTTATCATATCAGCCTTACATTAGCCAAAGTATCAGAGATAAAAATTATCTTGGAAATCTAAACATAGATTCTAATCTAAGGTACAGCAGCATCTGTTTCCCATTACTTTTTATTACTGCAAGGTTCGAGCGGCATCACTCCTGCGGTGAGATATTTGGGAAAGCAGAGGTCTGCGCTTCCCAGAACTCCGGGTCCCAGTGCTGGTTGCTGCTCATCTCCCAGGGCTCATCTGCATGGGAATAGCTGATTACTCAGCGTGCAGCGCTGGGAAGCGTGTCCAGTGCACAGGCAGGCTCCCCGGGCAGCGCTCTTGCCTGAGCTCAGAGTTATGCTGACTTCAGCAGCACCAGCACTGGGCTTGGACTCCTTTCAGAAGGCAGCTCAGGGATGTTTTTCGGAGGTATTTGCAATACCAGCCTGCCAGACTCCACTGGTCCAAACTGGCTGTGGAGAAGCGGTGATGTGGATACACGGACACAAAGCCGTGATTTCAGGCTGAGCTTTTTCTGAGCTGTGCTTTGGGGATGATGAGCTCCACACGTGTTGCTGCCAGAGGTGACTCAAACCTGCCACTACCTCTCACCTCACAAGGCCAAATCCTGCACAGCTGGCTGTGTGGGGCAGCTCTTGGCTTAGCCACAGCAGGCAGCTTAATCCAGCAGACAGGCTTTCCTGTACCCCAGGGAATTCAGGGCAGCCACATCTCCGGGACGTCCATGGCCCAGCTGGGGGCCCTGAGGGCACTAACAGACCTCGATCTGACCAATGTCTATCAGTATCTGAAGGGAGGGTGCCAAGGGGATGGACCAGGCTCGGCTCCGTGGTGCTGAGCAATAGGACAAGAGGCAACGGGCAGAAATGGATGCACGGGAAGCTCTTCTTTGTTGTGCAGTGACTGAGCACTGGAATAGATTGCCCAGGGAGGGTGTGGAGTCTCCCTCACAGGAGATATTCTGGAACCATCTGGACACGATCCTGTGCCGTGTGCTCTGGGATGACCCTGTTTAAGCAGAGAGGTGGGACCAGATAACCCCGCTGTGGTCCCTTCCAACCCGACCCATTCTGTGACTTCCCTGTCCTGCCTCACCTTGGACTTTTGATGGTCCCCACTTGAGCTCAGCCCAGCCTGAGCTGCATCACGGGCTTGCCTGCCCTTTGCCCTGTTCCTGAGCTGCTGCTTGGTTTTCCTGGCTTTTCCTTTAGGGAGCAGCCCTGCTCTTGCACTTCTCCCTGACGCCAGCACGCTTGCCGTGGTGTGCAGTGCCTTGGGCATGTGCTGTGAACTCAGCCTTGCCCTGCCGCGCGGAGACAAGTATGCAGCTCTGCAAACTACTGTTTGCCTCTGGAGACAAATTATGGCATGCTGCAATAGCTGAGGAATAGCATAAGAGGAGTATGCAATGAATCATGATGCATATGCACACGAGGGGAAAAGTTCAACCTTCTGTTTGCCATTATCTGACTCTTGAAAGCTGAACTGCTCAATTCTTGCATTTTCTTAGCAGAGTTTATTTCTGTGGCATTAGCTAAGTCTTTCTGTCTGTCTCAAGGCAGGGGAAAGAGAGTGTGTCCGTCCACAGAATGTTGTATTTGTGCTGGCTTGCAAATAAAATTAAGATAAAAAATAAAATAGGATAAGAATCACGTACTGTGTAACTCTAGATCTCTGTGTTTGTGAAGTTGAACCTTTTTCCTCAGTTTACCCAGCTGTGGTGTGCCTGGAGCCTCATGTGCTGCTGCACATTCTGGCTGGGGTGGAAGTGGCTACAGGCACAGGGACTTTGGAAACTGCCGTGGCTGCAGGAGGACATGTACCCTGACATGCCAGTGGTGTTAAAAAAGTCATGTGTTTGATTAGAGTCAGAGCCGTCAGGTCATGTTTTCTCACTACGTTGGTTGAAATGGGTTTTCTCTGACAGGGACAGAGAAAACGAAGACAGGAGATAGCTCCTCTCCACCAACTAACTCAAAGTTGACTTCACATCTCAAGGCACCTGTTTTTCCCTAATCATGATAGCAAGAGGTCCTCACTTGAGCTCAGCCCAGCCTGAGCTGCATGGCAGGATTTTTTTTGCCCTGTTCCTGGGCTGCTGCTTGGTTTTCCTGGCTTTTCCATTAGGGAGCAGCCCTGCTCTCCCTGACTAATCTCCTAAACTAGCTCCCTTGGGGTGTTTGACTCTGGGCTTTTCAGGGCAGCCTGAAATCCCCAGAAATTACTATGGATATACAGGAAAATTAGTCTTTAATTCATTTCAGAATCGCTATGCATAAGTAGTCTCAAAGAATTGTGGTACCCAGGATGAGATACAAATCAGGGATTTGTTAGTCTCTGCTCAATATGTCGGATTCTGTCAAACTTCCAAAATGCATAGTGGATATTTGTCCTTCCTCGGGCAAATGTTTAATTCAAAGAGCAGGCCAAGAGGTTTCCAATCACCTCTTAATCATCTATGAACACTCATATGGGAGAGGGATTTTGGGGGGGAGGGAAACAAAAACATCTTAATCTAGCGGAAAAACGAGATCCCAAAATAATGAGGAAACAGAAGCTAAACACATTTAGAGTGGTGACAAGACGTGGGTTTTCAAGAATGACACTAATTATGCATTGAAACCCATTAAGTTGGTGACTGGAAGAGTCTACATTCCTTCCTTCCTCCCCTTGGCTGCCAGAACTCCTCTGGAAGCAAAGGCTGAGCCATGGGGGAAGTCGGCGCTGGGAGTGCTGCCACTCCTGCTGTCCCTGACCTGGGACGAGGAAGTGTGGGAACACCTTACAATGGTTGTAAACTCACCCTGCTCCACAACCTGGAGCCTGAACCCTAAGGATGCCCATTTCTACTTGAGAAGTAATTTGGTCCAATTTCTTGGGCAACAACACGTGCTTTTGCTGGGATTAGGACCAGGAGGAATAAAATCACCTCATTCCATCCCAGATCCCATTCCTGAACCACCCTGCTCTGCTCCACACAGCTCGTGTGAGTTGGTTTTGCCATAGCTCAGTGCATGTCCTAGAGAAG
Source organism: Callaeas wilsoni (assembly GCA_013398955.1). NCBI lineage: Eukaryota > Metazoa > Chordata > Aves > Passeriformes > Callaeidae > Callaeas > Callaeas wilsoni. The sequence continues at coordinate 240,655 of VWPU01010580.1, forward strand.
CACGTGTGGTTCATGTATCTAAAACCACGACTGGGGTTACGTAGCAATGAGAGTAGTTAAATGAACCATTTCACTGGAACCTGACCTGCCAAGTGAACCTGACCAAAATATTTGTGATGTTTACACCAACCTGATTTTTCCAGATAGTCTCTCAGGGAAAAAACCCAACAAAACGACACCCTCCCCCTCAGTGATATTAATTAATCCCAGTGATATTTGCTTTCTCATTGTGTGCTCAAGCTGGCAGTGCAGTTACCAAACTTAGAAAACCGTGCCATGTCTTATCTTTTTATTTAAAAAAAACCAGCTGTGACTTTCTGAACTGGCTCCACACAGCAGGGAAAGGTCATTCTGGAGAACAGACTCTGGGACCAAGCACTGTTTGGATATTAACAGACCTCAAACAGCTTGGGATCAGAGATACTGGAGAGGATTTTGCACAGTATCTGATACAACGGAGCCTAGACCTCAAAGTGTTCCCAAAATACAGGGATGAGGATTGTCTGTATGGGTTAATCCTGCCTGTCCATGCACTGGAGGAAATACTGCAGCATTCCCCCTGTGTCCACCCCCTCGGGAGCTGGAGGAGAATTTAGGTCAAAGTACAGAGAACTGTATTACAGTATTAGCACTTATTATCCAGTGTGATTCTATTAAGGGAAACCTGCAGTGAGGAATGAGAATGGAGTTGGCCCTTCCCACAAGTGCTTTAACAGCTGGTGGCCCAAGAGCTGTTTTGATGAAATAAATCACCCCGGTGGAAAAATCTCAAAAGCCGCAGACTGTGGAAAGTTGACCAGGTCTTTACTGGCAATATTTAAGGATGCTCTAAACAATGAGAGAGTTGTTTTCCTATTACTTTCAGTACTGTGCCTGGAAAAACATGATATCCCTGAAGCTTGCCTGCCCTGAAAGGTTTGGGATGCGTGGCACTGCTAAACCTGACAGCAGGATTTCTGGAGGGGCTCCTGTGCTTTTAAAGAATTTTAGTGTATCCAGTAATTAGCAGGATTGCCTTGACCTCAGCTGGAGACAGCAGGATAGGCAGGGTTGGAGGTCTTTTTTCCCTGGAGCCTGGCTTATTCCTGCAAGTATCCTCCACAATCCTGCACCTGCTGTGAATTCCTGGGGGGAGGGGGGAAAAAAAATTGTTGCAATGCACAGCCTCTACCGTAAAACCTGCGAAAAGTAAATACAGAGGCAGGGCTGAATGAGACCCTCAGATCCCAGCGGAGTGGCTGTAAGGCACCAGCTCTCCTTGTGCCTGTGTCAGGATCCCCCCTTGGAGCTCTGTGGCCTCTGGATGGCATTGCAGGGAGGCAAATCCAGACTTTCCATCTGCTAACACTATTTTGGATTATAACTCGAAGGAGATGTGCTGGAAAAAGCATCTCTGAGGGCAGACAGAGGCTTTGCCTGCTCAGGCTGGAGAGAAGAGCTGGGCAGAGGCTCCCCACACACATCTTGTCAAAAAGAGATCTAATGTTCACAGACTGCTCTTGGGAAGATCCGTCAGTCCAGCCTGCAGGACTGGGTGTCCTGTCAGAGGCTGGGGCTAAGGACAGGCAAAAAAAGTAATCTGATCGAAGATGCTGAGCTCAGAAATCCTCCTGCAGCAGCAAAAGGAGGTTAAGGCGTACAAGAAAGGAGACCTTTCCTGTCTGGTTGTTGGTGGTGGCTGTTTCTGACTAGGCTTGACCTTTTCACAAATTCCTGAGTGCTGCAGAGGAGATTAGTGCTGGCCTGAAGTGCTGAGGAAGTAGGATAGAAATAACCTGCCAAATGTAATCTGCCAAATTCTATCTAACGAAGTAGTTTTCTTTAATTGGGAGTTTGTGGAAGTGGAAGTTTAAGTACAAGGTGCACGGGCTGCTGGTTGGACTCTTCCAGGCAGGCTCTCAGAGACCTTTTGGGGTCACCCTGGTTGAAGGGCCCTTTGCAGCACCTTCCTGCTGCTGCTCCTATCAGTGCTCTTCATAAAGCTCTGATGAGTGAGAGCCACCAGTCTCCCTGCGTATTCTCCTGAAAGGAAATCCTAATGACCTCCCAAGACGGCACCACCGGCACCTTTTCATAATCATCTGAACACCGAATTTTGCATACATTTTCCTTCCCTACCCCGTTGTTTCTCCTGTTTACACTGATGTCCCATTTACACCCTTTAATGACACGAAGGATCAATCTCCCGTGTTTATACAACAGCTCTTGGCCGTGGTGCCTTTCTTGTGGCTAAAGCAGAGAGCCTTTACTGAGATTCATTCCACCTTATGGAGCAGAAGCATGAAAATAAGTTATTACAGTCAGAAAGTCCTGTTTACAGGGGAAAAAAACAGATCAAGCCCGGCATGTAATGCAGTAACTGTGAGCTGTGAGAGAAAAGATGTAATTGTTGTCTGTGCTAAACACAAATCTAAACAGGATCACAAGTAATTAGCTATTTAATAGGTGACTAAAGTAAATACTGCAATTAAAAAGCCTATGAAAAATAATATTAAAAAAAGAAACCTCCCAAGAAATGCAGCTTTGTCCTGAACTGCCAGTCAACAAAATCAACAAACCATTATGAAAAAAATGTCGGTGCATGCCCAAATCAGTAAAACACATAGTAATTACTTGGCACATTTTATCTTCAAAGTCCTCTGCATGAGCTAAGTAATTAATCCTCCCAACACCTCAGTGCGGTATGTGCAGCAGGCACCGGTAAAAAGCAAGTTTGTCTTGCAGCCAGGTACAAATACCTTGTTGTGGGGCTCATTCTGGATAGCGGAAATGCCACTCTAAAGTCAATAACAGGGAGTGGAGGTGGTTATCTCTTCAATGGCACTCATTGTAAACCACTGCTGCTTTTGTTTGGGCGGGAGGACTGAGGCACAAGGAGTTACAGGCTGCGGGAAGCTGCCCTTGGATTCTCCATCACATTCCAGGATGAGCGGAGTGGCTTTGGAGAAACGCGGGGAGCCCACCAGCTCTTGCCTTCACTCCCATCTCTGCACCCCGGGTGTGACCCGGGTCAGGGTGATCTGCCAGGCCTGAAAACACTTCCCGGCACAAGCTTTGGGTCTGCTGAGTTGAAGTGGATGGCTTTCAGTTTAATCAGTAGTTTGAGGGCAGAGGGCAAAGGGAGCTCCCCCTTCCCTGCTGTGATGCTCCGGAAGCAGCTGGGGAGGGCAGGTGAGACGTAGGGATAAAACCTTGTGCGCCTGTGGTGCTTTGAGCTCCCTTTTGTGCTCTCTGCCAAACAGAAGACAGTTTTCTGCTCTGACCTTTCTGTCTGTTGCTTTGTGTGATGACTTTTTGCCATAAACCCAAAAGGTGGGGAAAAGATAAACACAAGTAGTAGATCAGAGTGGAGAAACACGTTGGGGAAGGAGAGGTGAGAATGCAGTGGTGGAGTGTGGAAAACTCACATTAACATCAAGCCGTGTCATGAACACATCCAAGCCTGAGTGCTGGGAGTGCCAGCAGAAATAAAATACCTTACAGAGGGAAATCAAAGATGGTACCATCAGCTCCATCCATCTCCTGTAAAGTGCAGCAAAAGGCTGTGTGGAGCTTGGCAGGTGCCACGTAGAGCAAACCTTCCCACCTGGGAATGACTAATCCCACCCTGGCTGCCATTAAAGGACCATTTGCAGCAGTGGCTAATAGGGCTGAGCAAAATAAACTTTCCCACAAAGAAGGCTGAGCTACAAATGGAAAAATACCTGTGCAGAGATTAATTCTGGTGTGGGAAGGAAGGTGCTTCTGCCAAATGAAAGGATGTATTGAAAAAAGAAGCTGCTTTCCCTTTGATCGGGGGGCACCTGGGCAGCAAGGAGGAAAATTGAGGTTTATGGATGGAGGAAAACACAAGTTTATGGATATGCAGCTGGCAGAGAAGAGCGTTTTCACCAAAACTGAGATTTTTGTAGTTGTAGTTGCAGGTGTGCTGGTGTGTGCATGGAAGGGGAATGTTGCTGTACATCAGGTACAGGTCAAGATGTGAACAGCTTCAAAATGCAGCTCCTCCTCCCTTCAGGGAAGGTCCTTTTTCCGTATTTTTTTTCCTTCTTTCTTTCTTCTTTTTTCTTTTGTTTTTTTCCCCTTTTCTCCAGGCTCCTCTGCTTCTCAGCTCTCAGAGGAGCCCCATACCTGTCCTTATTCTCCAGCCTGCTGTGGATCAGGGAGAATGATGTTCTTTAGGATGAATCCCCAAGAATAGGTACTCATCAGCGTTATTATCCTGGTCATCTCCCTGTGGATTTTTGTTTTTCTAGGAATTAAAATGAAAACAAAGGAGGCAGAGTTCAGAATCTCAAATGGGTTTAGTAACACATGAAACATTTCCCAAACCCTCACGTCGTGCAGGCATAAGTCATGCAGTGTTTTCCATATGCACACAAGTCCTATCTTAAATCCAGAGTAAACTGCCAAGTTATTTCCCCATAGGACACGCTCCGTGACGTAATCAGCTGGGTCATCAGGAGAGCCCAGCCCTGCAAAACAGCATCTAAACACATGCTGGGGCTTAAACAAGGACCTCAAGCATGTGCTTTAGGATTACGTGCTATCCCGATTTATAAATAATTCCCACAACTCTGATTAGAAGCATGGGATGGGGCCGGTCTCTGTGCTGAGATATATTGGCTTGTCTATTTGGAGGTTTCCAGGGAATGTCACCTTTCCAATTCTCTCCTTTGTGCCGTTGGGATGTCAGGCTTGGCTGGAAGAGCTGTGTAGGTGACTTCTCTTTGAAGCTTCATCCGACAGCATCGTGGGGAAAAACTCCAATTAACAAAGCCCAGACTGTTACTCCAGCAAATATTTAACTGACATCAAATGCCTGCTTATTTCTGCTCTTCCCAAACAACTCACCGTTTGGAGGGCATTTCATTGTGTTATTTTTTCAGTGTCTCTTTTTCCAGAGAAACTCTGCTTTGCCACAACAGTTGCTTCTGGAAGGACGCAGAGGACGAAGCATGGGCAGAACAGGGGTGCTTGGGATCCGTCCTTTCCAGAAGGTGATGGATTGCCCGTGGCTCATCCAGGAGCTGCTGGATGCCCGCTGGCAGCCCAGACCCCAGGATGCCATGGAGAAAAGGGCATCCAAAATGGATCATGGACATCAGCAAACAACCTTGTGCTTCTCAGTGTTTTTCAGAGCAAATGTCCCAAGCACATGACTTTCCTTTCTGTCTTGCAGGGAGTGGGAAGCAGCATTCCCAGACTACACACATGACTTTCCCCTGTTTATCCCACTGTGTCTCTTGGATTAGACCCTCTGCCATCCATCATCCGTTCAGAGATACAGATTTCACTAATGGCCACAGTGTAAATATTTACAGTAAACAGTTTTAACAGCTGACTTTTAGTAGCCACTGTGCATATGGAACTGCATAAACAGGAAGGACGATTATAGGGATGGAAAAATTGGCACGGGAAAGAAGGAAAAGTAAGAAACTGAAATGCTGAAGTCCTACAGTATTAATTAATATAATAATTTATTAGAAATAACCCTTCTCCTCTGAAGACCTACAATACAGGCATGAAGTGAACACGCAGAATTATTTGGCCCTACAAAATAATATATAGCACTGAAATTCATCTTTTTAACCTTTTTAGCCCAAATAATGTGGGGTCTCAGGGCTTGTTTTCACTAGAACCAGATATTAATGATGGTCTCAAGTATTTTTTTAACACAATCCTGTTTATTTCAAAGCCTGGGCAAAATCCTTGTTCCCTGAACTCATTAGGAATTAAATAGCAGGAGGCAGTTTCCTTGGGCAGTGGTCCAAGTCCCTTTTTCCAGCCAGCACTCAACCCAAGAAACTCACTTCATCAGTCTCATTTCAAGGTCATGCTTCATGTGCTTCTTCAGTTATCCTTGACTTTTTCAGCTGCCTTCTCTCCTCGCTACTGTGATATTTCTCATGATGTTTTTACTACCTATTTCTCCCCTTTTCCCCTGTTTGCTTTCCTTTCCCACCCTCCCCTCTCCCCAAAAAAGACCCAAGAAACTGCATGAAATCCTTTGCTCCTTAAAAAGAAATTCAAATCCTTAGCCTGTAGCGCTATGTGCTTTAGGCAGTGGATCCTACTGTTTTGGGTGCTGATTCTGCCCTCATCTCCACAAAAATAGCTATTGCTTCCATTTATTCTCATCAAAAAGTGTCTATTTGGCATCTCCCTCCCACCTGACAGTGACTTTGTATCTTCAGCTGTTGTTGCTTGCCAGATGCCTGTGAATTTCATTTTTTTCTTATTTGATTTGATTTGATTCTATTCTATTCTATTCTATATTTTTATTTTCATTTTCATTTTCATTTTCATTTTCACTTTCATTTTCATTTTTGTTTTCATTTTCATTTTTTTCTTGTATCCACAAGGATCTTCCCGAGGGAAAGACAGAATTTGTTCTGGTCTTTTAGCCAGGCTTTGCCCCTGGATGGGGTTTTGTTTTTTATTTGCCCCTCGAGCTGGTAAATCGCTGTCACCATGTAACACACAAAACAGTGACAAATTCCTGTGCACACTTTGCCTGTGGGTTCACAGGCACACACTTTGGACCTCAGCAAGAAGAAATATTGCCTTCCATCCCCCCCCCTGCCAGAATAACTCTTCCTTTCCGTGTGTTTGTTTAACTAATCTGTGCTAGGGCCACCTGCTCTTCGAAAGGCAGCAGCAGCATAAGAAAATAACAAAATGCTTCAATATTTCAGCGGGAATCAAGGTTCCGTGGCTTTTTTTGGGCACGGCAGCAGGGTATTTACAAGGCTAATTTCAGCTACTCAAAGCATTTCTGCAGGTTTTTAAAGGGGGTACCCACGAACCTGAACCGAGCGAGGCTTAAACTCGAGTTTATCCACCCCAGGTGCCAGAGTGCTCAGATCCACGCTCTCTGTTCCCTGGCTTGGATCTCTTGTATCCTGCAGAAGGCAGAAGGAGGAAGGTTATTTGACTTGGAGCCGGGCAGATACCTGACAAAATAATGTGACCAAATTAAGACAGATGAAAAGTGGGGACACAGGGGGAAGAGAAAAGTGAATTTCTTTTCCTCTTGTGGAAAATCCAAGCAGGCCAATACCTGCTGCAGTCCAGGTGGCATTCATTTCCCTCGTTTACCTAACTGGGGAGACTGGGATTTTTATTTTATTTCATTTATTTTCCTTTTACAATTTTCTTGAAGCTTTTTTTTTTATCCTGTATTTTGATTTTCTTTAGAACCACATGTCTTCCTGCTACATGGAAAATAATCAGTAAGCCATCACCTCCACTTCCTAAAACACTTTACCACTGACTTTTCCCTTTTTTTTAATTAAATGCATTTTTGAAAACCCGCTTTTGCCTAAAAAAAAGATAAAAAATGCAGCCTATGGTGACTGGCTGAGGGAAAATCCTGCTAGATCTCCACAGGTATTCCTTGGAGGAGCATCACAGGTGAATAAAGGCAGCAGAGAGAAATGAGCATGTCCTTCAGTCCTTAGAAATTTGGACTCTTTATTGCAGGAAAAGATGGACATCTTCAGCTCCATTGGATTCATATTCCATGGGAGACCAAGTGCACACAACCTCAAACCGTAACCATCAATTAATGATCAGATCATTAAATAATTTCAGTCCAAGGCCTGCTGCCAAGGGAAACGCCACGGATATTGTGTTATTATAAACTGGTGAACAAACTGTGAAAAGAGAGACTTTTCCTGACACACAGAAAAGATGGAAATATCTGAAGAAAGCACGAGGGGTAATATAATTATGAAGAATTTGAAGCTACAATATAAATACAGGAACACACCCCCTGAGTCAGCACTGCTCTAAAATATAAGTAATCTTAAACTCAAGAAATGGACCCATTAAACCATATATGCTAATTGTGTGCTTAAAATTAGGCCTATGTGTGAGTCCCTCGCTGGGCTGGAGGTCAGATGGGGCACAGATAAATGGTACTGTACTCTGTACGTCACGTGGAGTGAAAAGGAGAAAAAATAAATGAAGAAAAGAGGTGAGAAGATGTGTATCAAGAAGAAAATTCCTGGTTTGATAACTAATATGCAAGGACGAAGCCAGAAATGTCACATCAGAAGAGGGAAGAGGGATATCCTTGGAGCAATTGGATCAGGTAACCTTGAAGGAACCAGCAAAAATGAGGTTGCTGTCTTGGTGAAAAGAAACCAGATGTTCCCAAAAGACACGGTTGGACTTGAGACAGTTCCTTTTGTTTCATAGCAGGCTTCCCTTCACTTCTTCCTTGCTAAAAAAAAAATAAAAATAAAAAAAGGCAGGAGAACTTCTGCCTTTGCTTAGGAGCTCCTGGAGTCCCATCACTGCTGCTCTGTTGCTGCAGAAGGCATCCCCCACCTCCAGCCGCAACTTCAGGGTCTCTGGAGAATGTACCACATTGTCTGGTTGGAAAACCCCTGGCCATTTAATAAATGCTTTGGTTTCTTATAATCTTATCAATAATTTTATTCACAAAGACCGATTGCCAAAAGAAAAATACTTTTGTGGGTCTGATCCAAAGTTCAGGTGAAGTCAATGAAAGTATTCCTCAGGCACTCTCCATGTGGAACCATATTTTGACCTGTCTTTCTAAAGCTTGCAGGAAAAGAAAACTGCTCAATTTGTCTAGTTGCTCTTTAACAAATGGTTTTAGTGTTTTTAAAATTCTGCCTTTGGGATGTTCATGCATCACTGAACACCGTTAAAATAGAATTTGACATTGGTATTCACAGCAATGCTAAGAAAACTGCCTTTCTTTATAGGAAGGAAAAAACCTAACTCTAAAAGGAACATTAAACACATAAATAACACGAAACATGCCTGTTTCCACAATAATTTCAATGATTCATTTATTTGTTTTTGGTTCAGGGCTTTTAAGATAAAGACTCATCATATGAATTATTTTTTTAGGTAACTCACCCCATAAACATTTTATTTTTCCCCTCCCTCAAGATCCGATCCCTTTCCTTTTTTTTTCTGCAGAAAGCAAGATTTTTCCAAACTTTTCACGAATAAGTGATGACGACGGGAAGTTCTCTAATCTCTTGCCATTTACAAGTGAGTCCACGTGGAGCTTTTGGATGGAAAGTTGCAGCAGAAGGTTCCAAGAGCTGCAGGGCTCTCTAGCTCTGAGCTGGGCTGAGTGTATGGAGATGTATCCCAGGCAGTAAAATCCAGCTTTTCCAGAGTAAGCTCATTTTAAAGACGTGTGGATGTGGCACTTGGGGACATGGGTTAGTGGTGGACTTGGCAGTGCGGGGCTAATGGTTGGACTCGATGATCTCAAAGGTCTTTTCCAAACTAAATGATGCTCTGATTCTATTTTTTCACTCTCATCCTCGCCCTCTAATGAGCCGTGGCAGCCTTTTCTTGCCTGCACATTCCTTAGTACCTATGTAGCCAGAACCCTCTGGGATAGGTAGGGAAGGATTTGGCTGCTATAGGGCTGTCACAGGATCAGGGTGGCTCATTCTAGTCTGACCCTGGGGAGCAAGCTCTGATTTTCCCTTTTCCCACATCCAGAGGTGTTTGTTCGGAGGGAGTGTGAAATTTGCGTTTCAGCAGCCCAGACTTTAGTCCCCCAGATTAACTCCTCCTGCTCCTCCCTTACAGAGAAGTTGTGTCATCTGGACAGGGGCTTAAGGGTGAGGAATGAATCTGTCCATGACTTCTGGTGATTTAACAGGGTGGTTTATTCCATTAATACATTATGTTTTGAGGCATGGCCCTTGGGAGTCAATGGGAATATTTCCAGTTGGTTTCCATCAACCAAATATAAAACTGGAGTTGCAGCTTCAGAGGCATTCAACTATGGAAACACTCCAGGACCCACAAACTCCAGGACACCAGACCCTACAGATCATGGCCCTGGGTGGTGGGTGACTATGACTTGTAGAACAATCTCCTCTCTCAGGGTTAAGGCCAAGCCTTGGAAGGACCAACTCGATCTCATTTTAGTGAGTAAAGGGTCAAGAACAAACCCCTTCACTCTTGCTAAAGTTCCCTTACCAAACACATCAAGAAATGAAACATGGCATTTTTCCAAGGTTAAAACATTGCTCTCAAATACATATATATATGTATATATATATATATGAAGATGAGATATATTAGGGATACTATGCTTGTGCTTGTGATGGTCTTCTCCAAATTCCACATGCTTCCTGCAAGGGGACGTTGTTTCAAGTCTCGTGCTCCAAGTTTCCATCTCTGTGGTGGTCACAGCTCTCCCTCACTGCTTCTCCTGGATTTTTCATTTTGCAAACCTCAGGACTGGAGTTCCTTTATCCGTACGAGAAATGTTTGTTAATTCTTTTTAATAGTTCTTATACCACTGGGGAGATAAAAAAAATTTCAGCTGGGTTCAGGTCTTAGATTTGCTGTAATAAAAAAGATACAGGGGCAAAAATAATTAATGAATATTGGATATCAAATGTGGACTCGGTTCTAGAACATTTTGAGCATTTTTGCTTTGAAGCAAATACTCTGCTTCGGCTAAAATGTGAAAGGCTTGCAGGAATTTTTTTTTTTTTCCAGAGAGAGGGTTGCTGTTATGTGGAAATACTGTCTCTTATGCCACATAGTAAAGTACATTTTTTTCCTCTTTTGCAAAAAAGTGGTGAGAAGCCAGCTTTCTTATTTATCCAACTTGTCATTCCACAGGGAAAGGACTGGAGATTTAGTAATATCTTAGAAAAAAGGATTGCCAATATAAATGCAATTGTTTCTCGCAGAGGCACTTTAAGGAGACAATATCCAGTGCTTCCAAAAACACAAAACAAAGCTCAATGTAAAATAATTTTGAGAGGAATTTGCGGTATGTAACTAGGAATGAGTGTATGCCTGCTGAAAGGACAGATCATTTAAGTTCAACGGGACTTATTTTTCTACAAGTTCCGTGTAACATAATTCAGGAAGCCCCGTGGGAGCAGCTGTAGGTGGGGAATGGACTCTTGGGTGATGTGTTTATTCACAGGCTCAACGGGAATCAAAGCTTTTCCAAATGGAGAGCTGTTTGCGTGCTTAAGACATCATCTAAAGTTGCCCAGCTGGGCCGGTGGGACACTCTATGTACAGCCAAGAAAGCATGAGTTGAATATTGGGACATTAACCATAAACAAAGCAGGGATCCAGGAGTCCTGTGCATAGGACTTGGCAAGTTCAGCTCTTTGATGATAGCAGGAGAGGCACAACTCCGATCCTAGTTCAGCTACAAGATTTAACCACACCTCCACATTCCCAACCCTGTAAAGTTCTGGCTAAATTACATTAATTTTAGTGTAAACAGGACATGTTTCATATTTATGCAAGGCTCTGGCTGGGGTTGCTGTCCTGAACTCGAGCCACGGCAGATGAACATCTCTGCTTTAGCCTTGTTTTTGTTTTGCTGGTTCTGCTTACAGCAAACAGCCGTGTCTGAGAAGCCTGGGGTCCGTGGGATCAACTGTTTAATCAGCTGTAGCAAGAATGTGATTGTCTTTGTTGTTAACCACTCAGCTATGAAAAGCGTGAATAGTATATGTACATTTGGAAGCACCACACGAGTGGTTTTGTCCCTGCTTTGCTCCCTCCTACTGGTCAAATGCTCAAAATAAGTTAAATATTTTGGAAGTCAAGCGTTTCGCTGTTTTTTCTCCAAAGTCTGTGTTTTCAGTTCAAACAGATAATTGCATCTGTAATGGAGAGATGTTTTCCTCACTTGGCTCTGTTAACATCATAAAACACCTGCTAGGGCCGAGCTGCTTTTACCTCTGAAATGTTTGTTTTTCACCACTTTTTCTGCCACTGTACCACTGTAACTACAAAAGTTTTGCATCAAAATTTTTTAAACCCCCCCATCCTTGGCACTGAAAAAATATACTCACTTTTGCTAGGTTTTGTTGGAATTTTTTTTATATCTTTTCCTTAGACCATAAATATTTTTCAGGCTTGCAAGAGAAAAGAGAAACCCAGCCCAATCAGACGTAACCGTTGAAGTGTCAGAAATGCAAATCTCCTGTCGCTGCTGTTTTGGTGTGCGCAGGATGGAGGATGAGGAGGTGGTTCCTCCTCCCAGGGCGGCAGTTTTGCATCCCTGCAAAGGGAAGATCGCACTGCCTCTCTCTGCCCATATGGCAGCTCGAGAGGGCTCTTTCTGCATTTTAGGGGTGCCCAGCACAGAGCTCACTGCCCACACTGAGCAGGTGGACTGGGAGAGGTCCCTGGTGGCCACCCAGCACCACGTTATCCTGTGTGTGGGTATCCATAAACCATGGAGCAGCAAACTCTGGTCCTGGCTCCTCCTGGGCACTGCAGCGTGGCTTAAGTGAGCTGAAGACCAGCTCATGTGAGCGATTGCTTCACTCTGTTGAGTGGCTGGATGTTGCAAGACCACTCAAGGCTTCAGTTGTTTTCCTGGACACTGGAATGCGTCTCTGGTCCGAGTGTTGACTCATTTCTCCCAGGAACGAGTGGCTGCTGGCTCTGGACGTCCCGAGCAGCTCCTGTGCACCCAGGGGAGCAGGGTGCAGGGGCAGCCTGTGGGTACACACCCCCTCTGGCACACAGGAATCGAATGTTGCAATGCTCGCGTGCAGATTGCCAGGTTTTTAATGGAAAATTAATAGATGGCTGACCTCAAAATGCTGAGAGCTACCTAAAGTGTTACATCACTCTACCACCCACAAGCGTTTCTTGCGAACTTCTCCCGGCTTTTTTTCCCGACCCCCGCGGCTGTCATCTCTTCTGGATTTGGACAGGCAGCAGCATTTGGGTTTGGTTTTAAACTCCTAGGAAAGGCATTTCTGAGGTGCTGCTGAGAGTGGAGACAGGAGAGGTTTCTGATGATGCCAAGTGTGGCACAGACTGTTCCTGAACCGAGCCCTGACTCTGTTAGCGTTGGTATCAAGGAGCTGTTGATATTGAGGAGCTTTTGGGTGGGAGAGGGTCTGTCCCCTTTTCCCTCACCATTGTCTCATCTGACTCTTCCTTGAAAGTAGTCAGAGAGGAGCAAACCAGAGGACCCTTTAAATTTTCCCCAGTGTCATCATCGCTGTGTCACGCTTTTGAAATGTCAGCCCAAGAAGTGAAGAGTCCCTGTTTTGTCTCTCACCCCCAGCAGCCCATTTTCTAACTCTCAGCTTCAATCCCAGGGAAAAAAAAGGTGAAAAAACCCCAGAAGTGATAAACATCTTGCCACATTGCATAACTCCTGTCCTTAGTGCATTTTCCATGCTCCCGGGCCAGACAGGTTTTCCATTTTGACTTTATAGTTATGTCTCACTCTGGAGTGACAGCTCTATCACAAAAATCTCTATCTCTTGTTTTCTAAATCTGCAGCTGTTTATGTTTTTCCAGCTTCCAAATTGCTCTTGGTCCCTGGCCACGCCGGGGTGTCCCGAAGACACCAGCGGGAGAACAAGCGCTGGCTGTGAGGAGGTGGTGGGTGGTCTGCAGGGGAGCTGTGCCTTAGCCTTCCACCCATGCTCGGGCAAAAAATGTCCTGCAGAACCCAGAAATGTGTTTTCCTTTCGTGTGCAATCCCCAGGTAAAACTGGAGCTCCCAGACTGGCAGCTTTGCCAAGAGCAGGCAGGCTGCTCCTTGCCCGCCTGCGCTGCTGTGCCCGTCACAAACACTCGGTTGTTTCCAACTGCCCGGGATTGGCAGGCAAAACTCAGATATTCTGGCTTTTTCTTTCCTTCACTTTAGCATGCAGCAAAGCTGAAAGGATGCATTTGCCTGCCTTCTCCTTGTGGTGGAGGGTGGCACAGAGGCAGCGAGGACAGAACCACGACCGTGCTGCCTTGAAGCCGCCGCTGCTCTGCCGGAGTTTGCCTCTCCCTGCCCGCAAGATGTAACCCGAGCCTTCTCCACGAAACTTGCTCAATTTAAAGTTTACACAAATCATCTTGTTACTTCCAGTTTTCCTTGGCTCTCGCAGGGTTTTATTTGTTTTTCAGCCCTTTTCTCAGAGGTGGTTTCTCGGCACCCAGCTGCCCCCTAATTCCAGGGCAGAGGGAGCCTCCAGGGGTCAGGTTTCCCACCTGGATTATGCTCAGCAGCCCGCAGAGCCCCAGGGAAAGGAAAGGCCAAGTGACGTGAAGGAACTGGGAGATGCTGGCTTGGTTATCCAAGCAAAAGGGAGGTGGTGAGGATATTACAGTCCTGCGGCATCCTAAGGGGACAGTGTCAGGAGGTCACCTAATGTCCAGGTACAGCTTTACGATAAGGGAATGTAAGAGAAAAAGGATGGATTGCTGACAACCAGGACTATGTGATTCTGAGCACTTAAGGAGGCATAAAAATCCTTCAGTTTTGTAGTGATGTTAGGTGGATGTCTGGAAAGTGCTATGTGATGAGGATAGGATTTGAGGATGCAGTTCCAGTCAGAGATGTCCCTCTGCCTGGGGACCAGGCAGATTCACCTTATCTGGGTTCTTTGCACTGTCAGGACCCTTTTGAGCCCTAATCCTCCCTCAGGGTGCCTGACTTTATATAGATGCACCCCATAAGGTAATCCTTGTCCTGCTTTTGTGGAGTTACTTTTCCTGCTACTCCGCTCACACACTGTAATTTAAAACAATTTCTATTGACTTAATATATACTGAAGATGACTTAATTTTTTTTTTTCTTCTCAACCCCCTGCTAATTCCTTCCCTCAATTTTCATCTCCCAAGGCCATAGCTAGAGCAGTTTTTGTCATGATTATCACTCATCATAATTGAGCCAGCCTAACTCATGATGTCATAATAAGAAATCAACTCTCTTAAGCTATTTTGTAGACAACTCATCTCAATAATTCCCCTGCCTTTACCCCGACAATAACCTTATATCTTTTTGGCCTGTTTTCTTAAACTAGCATAATTGGTTTTGTCATGATGGTAGCAGTGCTTTGAGTGCCAAAAACATATTCCCAGAGCAGCTGTGATGAAAAACATAGTAACGAATTTCGCAAGTCATTATTAGTCATTTGCCAAAAATGAATGGCAGCTCAGGCTCGAAGTGTGTTACCCAGAGGATGCCCAGGAAGGAAACCTCTGTGTGCCAGGGGCTTTCTTTTTTCCACCCAGACAGGACAGGCTTTCACTGAGGGTGGTCAGAATGACTCATGTCCTGCCAGAAAAGAGCTGGGACCCATTTCTTGGAAGAAACAGGAATGGAGGCAGAGCCTGATCCACAATGTCTTAATATTTCTTTTAAAAGTGCTTTTGAAAGCTTGCCTTGCTATCAGTTCAGATTCAGTGACCTGCCAGTGCCTAAGCTGTCCTTTTCTCCTTGCTCCATTCCCTAAATGCAGTTACTGCACACTCGGGGGTTACAAATCCACACTCGTGACTTGCAGTTTCTCAAATGCTTTACAAACCTCAGGAGGGAAATTTCCCCATCCCTCTAGACTTCCCCATGTGATGCTCTGTCTGACTCCCTCTCAGCTCCACCCTTTCCACATCCTCTCCTCATTTTCCACCCCCGGCTCTGCAGCAGCCCTTTGCTGAGCACCGGGGAGAGGTGACAGGCTTGGAGCAACCCTCACTTCTCCGATTTCTGCTCCGTTTTTACTGCACCACAACACTTTTTCCCTCTCCATGTTTGTGGCTGGAAAACATCTGAGACTGTTTTCCTCGTCGAAAGTTTCAGCTGAGTTAATTTTGACAGTTCTTATTTTACCTCTCCTCTCCCCAGTCCCTAAGATGCTCCTCTGTTGCTTTTGCACCCCTTTTTGCACACTTGATAAGACTCCCCTGATTTTGCCACATTAAAATATCCATGTAGGACAGGGAGGAGACCTTCCTCTTTAGTAGGGAGATAGATTAGACAGCATTTTTTTGTGTTTCCTAATAGAAATTCCAATGCCCTTGATCACAGCTGTTACGGAGCCCTTCAAACTCTGACTCCTCCAGCTCTACATCCTTTTTGATATTGGGAGCCATGGTGTTACTTGGAGTGAGTCAGTGGTGCTCACTCAGTTTAAAGCTCTTTGCCACAAGTTACGAAGAACTTTTGCAGTGCTTAACCAAAAGCAGGGCAGAAACAGCAACTCCCGAGGAAGCCCATGCAGGAACAAGTGGGCTCCACCAGGATAGGAGAGTGATTTCTCCAATTTCCCCCCAGGAAATCTCCATCAAGAGCACAATTCCCGGCAGCTCCCCTCTCTCCAACACCCTGCAGAGGTCATTGCCAAGGTGCAGCCTTGGTCAGACAGTCACAGCATTACATCAGTCTCAGTGCAAATCTGTCCTGGACAGATTCTGACTGGTCGCTGATGAATCTCTTTTCTTTGCATCAGCAGCACAGCAGTGGCTTGTGATTTATCAGATCTCCACATCGAGGCTCCTGCTGCTCTGCAGAAATCCTGCCAGAGAATCTGAACCAACTCGTGTGATAATTTCAAGGGCTTTTGTGGTCTTGGTTGGGGAATTTGTCTCTTCAGGTAATATTTCTTCCATCCCTGAAGGCCCTGTGTGAATTTCATGGACTTATTTGGCTCTTGAAGTCCTCCCTTGCTGGGGAGAACGTTCCTGTGAGCTCATGGATGGCTGTGCTCTGTCTGCCCTTCCATAGGAGCCTTCTTGTTCAGGCCTCTCCAAAATCTGCCTTTTATCCTCTGCCACTTTTGATTTGTTGGTATTTCTTCTTCTACCAGTACTTTTTTCAAGCCTGGTTTTAAGTCCAAGGGAAGGTTACATATATTATATTGTTTATAGCAGACATTTTTCCTTCAGTTTAGCTGGAAAAGCTGCATCAGGGGTGGTCCTTGCCTCACTTCAAATCACCTTTAATCTCCCACCAGCCAGGAATCACTGCCACTTTCCACTGAGTGCTGTGGAGCAGCTTGAGCCTGGCTCTGCTTGATGGCCAAGGGCCCAGGTAACCTGTCCTTCTGTAAATTCTCCTTCCAAAGAAATAAAGCTCTCCATTTCCAACTTGGGGGAAAAAAACACAACACCCCCTCCCCCCAAAAAAACCCAACAAAACAACCCCAACAAAAAAACCAAGAAAAACCTCATGATCTCAGCAGACCTGAGAAATTCCTCTGGGACAGATATTTGGCACTCTCCTGTCAGCTGAATCCATGAACAGCCTATTTTGATGAGCTCCAGTGAGACCTTGGATTTGGGCAAGCTCCAGTAGATGACGAGCTGCTCACCAGAGCCCTTTCAAACCAGCTCAGCTCCAAAGAATTGTTTTACTTCCATCAGACCGTCCTTACCCCTTCCCCTTCTGTGTGGGATTTCTTCCTGCTGATGTTCTTTTTGCAGTGGACAGGGAGCTTAAAAAGATGGGAAAAATTGTCTTCCTGTGATGCTGTCATTAATTGTATACTCTGGGAATTGACTTCTTGGCAGAAATGTGGACAAATCATATATTTCCTTTAGTTTTTCCTTGGAAATGCATAAAAAAATGACAGCAGTCACAAAGCTGTATTGTTACCAGTGAATGCTGTTTGGGGAAACCTTGTTTTGCTGTTTCTTTTCCGTACATTTATTTGGGAGTATTTTTTTTGTTGCTTTTCTCTTCCATAGGCAATAAAGTTCAAATTCTTGTAGGATTTGGAGCTTCACTTACAAAAAATAAGTCAGAACTTGACAAAATGCCCACTAACGGAAGTGGAAAGTCTCCCACTGACTTTGAGAAAGATTTGCTTGTGTCAGAGAACATCCAAGAAATGTTTTATTTTATGATGCTTTCAGAGTTCAGGAAATGATGACTCTTTAAATCAGAAGAGTAGATGAATGCTGGCTCACACGTTTGCAGAATTTTTATCCTGCTCCAGCATCACTATTTGACTTTGGAATGGACACTGCTGAGTACAAAACACTAATATGGAAACGTCCTATTTTTTGCCCCTGTTGTCATCATAGACTGCCCAATATTCTTAAATTTTACTTTAAAACGATATTTGGCCAATCATCTGGAAATTTCGAGAAAATTTATTTGGGAATGGGATTCCCCTCTGCATATCAAAAGGAGATATAACAAGATACAACACCCAGACAAATTTGGGCTAGAAACACAGCTAAAACTTTTAATGGTGGAAGTAGATAACTGTAAGGTACCTCATGAAGATTTGATTTATGGATGGGACATGTAGGATTCTCCCCCACTAGAAGCCAAAATTGGGTTGTTTTCTTCTGGGTGCTCAGCATGACTCAGAGGCACCACTGGGCAGGGAAAAATGCAGGACAAGGGTCATCCTTAGTTGTGCAGGAGGTGGCAAATGACGATCATTGCAGCCCACCCCATCCTTATAATCACAAAATTGCCCGAAGTAGGTAATTATTGACAACACGCACTTCAAATCTCAGTTCTCATGCAGGTGACAGAAGGTTTCATCTGCAGACAAATGTTCTGGAAATCAGGGAAATGCTGCTGCAGCCTCTGGGAAGCAGCATGGTGTGGGAGGTGGAAAGAGGGTATAAGAAGTGGAATGAATGAGGTGTTTGGTGCAGGTAAAAACGAGGCTCTAAGTCTCTGGTGCTGCTCTGGTGGCAGCCAAACTGTCACGTTTCTTGGTGGCTCCAGTCCCTGAAGAAGGGACATCCCAATGTGCTGATGAGGACATTTTGGGGTCTTAGGCTCTGTTAAACACCATGTTATTTTGAAGTAACAGAAACTGTGAAGCTGACACCAAGTAAAAGGAAAAAGAAGAAAGAAAAGGGGTCTGTGTTTTGTGGTTAACAATAAACGAGCGTCACATCTCTTTCCAAAGCAGAAACCTCTCAATTTTTGCTTCTGTCTCGTTCAATTATACTCAAAGGGCCACACTTAAGAACTGCAGGAAAAAGGAGTCAGACCTTTACAATAGAAGACATGAAGCTGAGTTTGGCAGTGCCAGCCTTCGCTTCCTGCAGTTCACATTCTGGGGAACAGTCAGGATGTGATGTCAGGGCTGGGCTGGTGCCGGGGCTGGCAGGTAACCCCTGAGACACCTGGGCATGTCCTGAGTTGGCAGCTGTGTACCCACCCACGTTCACTACCAGGCTCATTCAGAGTACCTTAACAAAGACATTTCTCATGGCTGATCAGTCAGGTTGTCCATTTCCCTGTCTCAGATAGAAAATTTGGAAGAAACGCTCCAGAAGAATGAACATTTTTCTTGACCAAGACACAAACTCCCAGAAAGTCTACGTCTGAGGTGATTAAATCTCTGAGGCTGGACACGGTGGACCCATATCTTGTTCTGGATCAGTGTGACTCTCCCTTCTTGAAAGTTTAAGACCCCCAAATAACCTATACATAGAATCCCCAGTTCATACCCTTCCTGGGATTGCACTTAAAATTCTTTTCTCTTTCCCAAGTTTCTTAGTTAATGTCCAGATTTTTTATTATTTCCATGTTGTGGTTTGAGTTTGTTGTTGTGGGTTGGAGCTGTTGGAGCTGCTGTTGGGAATCTCAGAGCAACAAGGCACAGGCTCAGTGCTGCCCAGGCTTTCACAAACATTCCTCTGCCTCCTGCATGGCAGGCATGTCTCTAAGTCTACTCTTATTCTCTGATTTTTTTCACCAAGATGGAAGGAAATCACACAGATGCCTCTGTTCCCACTTTTATTCCAGCTACATAAAATGCTGAGAGCCTCTCCCACTTCTGCTGATTTGTTTCAAAATTTATTGGAAGCTAGGGAGAGGCAAATGGGATATAACAGGGATGGTGCTGAGCCCAGATGGGATACTGAACTGAAAAAGTTCTTGGATAGGGAGATAGGTAAGGAAGTATGCTAGAGCATTAATGCAAAATAAATTTTCCTCTATTGTTTTTCTTTTCCAAGTAAAATTCTAACAGATACTCATTTACAGTTTGGATATCTACCGTGAGATGTTTGACATATGGTTAACTTCATGCTGTTAATTATTGGAGGCTCTCTGGAAGTCTCCTGAGGGATTTGGTGCAGAGCTGTGTGGCTCAGCAGCTCCTGTGCAGGAGAGGTGGCATCTTCTTCTGTCACCTTTTTGCTGTGGTGGCTGCTCCCAGGCTGTGTCATCTCGCCAGCCAGGATGCCAGCACCTGCTTGGAAAGCTCATCCCCATTCATAATTTAGCCCTGTGCAGCAGGCACAGGATGTGCATCTTTCGGAGCAGGGATTGCCTCGGGGAGAAGGGCCAGCAGAAGGGCCAGAGCTGCAGAGATCCACAGGTGGTTTAACTCAGAGCCTGTGAGAACCGGAGCGGAGCAGCAGCGATCCGCCTTTCCCAGGAGCGGGGCTGGAGACCCTCCTCTGCTCAGCACTCAAACCTTGTCGTTCCTGACATCCAAGGGGTGCAGTGTTGAGTGCCAGCATGGTCCAGCGCTCTGGAGAGCCTTTCTTTCACCAGGTTCAAGCCTGGAGCAAGCCACAGGCTGGTTTGTGTGCACACGGGAGCTGGGGCTTGGGCTGGGCAGCCAGGGAACCACAGCCAGTGCGAGCAGTGGAGCTGAAAACTTCAAGCTCTGCTTTGTTCCCCATGAAGCCAGGGAACGTTAGATTCTCCTGCTTACTGGGGAGGCAGGAAAGACAGGAATTTCAAAACTTCATTCCTTCAATTCGCCTTTCCCTCAAAAATGCTGCTCTTCCTTCAATTTCTTCTCTGGTCTCCAGCCTAAGCCAAGTTTTCATAACTCCTTTTTCCCCCACCCTCTGGTTTGAATTACTGCAGTGTCTATCAGTTTTAGCTGACGTTGTGAATAAACTCTCACAACACAGAGAACATCTTGCTTTCTAAATCACTTAAGTGATAATCAAATTTAGCAGGATGATTTAGAGCCCAGGAAGTTTGGAGGGTGTGTTTATTTTACTAGAATTTTTTTGTACACAGAAGTGACCGTCCTGCTAACTGTCCATATGAAGAACTTTAATTCAGAACTTTCCTTCACTACCCCATTTCCACTTTTACTGTAATCCCGTGTTTTGGAGGGTGCTAAAATCACAGCTTTTGTTGCCGGAGATGGACCGATGCTGAAAACTCCCCAGAGAGAAATGAGCTTTCATCCAAGTGTGGGCCAGACAGCCAATTATTTTTCCTTAATAAGAAAAAACTGCTTGATGCTGCATCATACTTGAAACTAATAGTGAGTTAAATAATAACAACAACAGCTGGTGGAAAGTGAAAGAATAGCAGGAAATAGCTCCTCAGGCATCCTATAGTTAGCTTGTGGCCTTCATTGGCACAGGACATGGTGGTGATGACTGCTATTGTACAAACACCATGGCTCCTACTCAAGAAAAACTAACCCTTATCTGCCTGAAAACTCTCTGTGGGAGGTTCCTGGAAAAGCACGTTGCAGGGGTAAGGTGGGAATGACAGAAAATGACACCCTGTCTCGCTGTGCAGGCAAGGTGACTGCTCACCATGGCTAGGAAACTCTGTCAGGGTTCCTTGGAGGCCTTCTGGGAAGCTTAGCTATCCTGAAATAAATAACACGGGAATTACTGTTCCTGGAATCATAATGCTTAAGCTATCATAGAATCACAGAACACAGAACACTGGGTTTGAAGGGGCCTTAAAGATCATCTTGTTCCAACCCCTGCCATGGACAGGGACACCGTCTATTATCCTAGGTTGCTCCAAGCCCCATCCAACCTGACCTTGGACACTTCCAGGGATGGGGCAGCCACAGCTTCTCTGGGCAACCTGTGCCAGGGCCTCACCATCCTCACAGGGAAGGCTTTTTTCCTAATAGCCCATCTAAATCTACCTTCTTTCAGTTTAAATCCATGCTTCATTTCTCCTAAGCTCCCTCTATTCCCTGAAATCAGTGGTCAGTGGAATAGAAGGGGGTTTTGTGTACTGCAGTTGTCAGATTTCCATTGCAAAATCACTCCTCGGCTCTACCTGCCTCCAATCTGACTCTGCAGGAAAACTTTTCCTGCCTTATTTTGGATCTTAGTGCCTGCGAATTAAATTCTGTAGAGCCATGGAAAAGCAGTCTGTGAGCTCCCAAGCAGTGTGAGGGCCGGCAGCCTGTCCCCAGCCTGACATTTCCATGCCTGCACTGACAGATTCTGCCTCAGGCAGCTCTAATTAGAGGTAAGATTATGTGAGGATCTGAGCAAATTTATTCAGTTATTCTGCATATCTTGACACCAGCAAGGTTTACTCCAGAGTCTGCACATTAATTTTGACATTAGATTTCCTTTATAGATTTCTAAGTTCATACTTCTAATAAACTTGGCCTGCACTTTTTCCACTGATGCCCACAATATGCTTCATTTTAAGACTGATGGAACAAGCTGAGATTTTCTAGTTGTTTTATTTCCAGGACGCAGGCTGGAAATTGCACAAGGAGCTAAAGCATGCTTGGACCTATTATCAGCATCATCAGATATATATCACAGTGTTACATAGGAAGGGCTGTCTGCACAACAACTGGGAAAAGGTGTGAGTCATCTCTTCTTACTCCATCTCCATGAGAGGAACATCACACCACAGCTCGTAAGAAGTGACTGCACGTGAAAGGGAAGATTTCAGCTATCAAGGGTTATCGCTGAGATTTTGCAATAGAAATGACCCGTGATTCACTTCTAATTTGGGAAGGTTGGGCGGTTGTTGGGGTGGGTTTTTTTGGGTGAATGAAAAGCAGCAAGGAATGCACCCTGTGAGATGCAGAGCCCTCCGCTGTACAAAGGCGTCGGCGCTGTTTGGACACATAAAGGGCAAAGGACTTGCCAAACAATTGTGTCCTGACACTTCACTATTGGCTGAAAATTGACATCCACACAGGACTCCCTATCAGCTCAGCTGTCTCTTGTACTTGTTAGGTTGGCTCAGGAGCTGCTTTTTCTGCAGCCATGAGTATGTGCATACCTCACGTGTGCCGTTCCAGCTGTCTTGCTGCGGATCTGCCATCAGCCATGGAGGTCATGTACATCTGATGTCCAGAGGGACAAATGAGTCTGAGAAAATCAATAAAAGCCCTACAGAGCAGCCCAGGAATCGTTCCAAATGATGGGGATCTGCTGCAAACCCCACCTTTTCAAGCATTTGGTGCTATTTCAGAAAGCTCAACCCTGGTGAGAACAACTTCTTTAGCAAGTAAATGGAAGCTTTTTGGAACAAGTGCCTCTGTTCTCTGGGCTGTTTCTTTCCGACTGGACAAAATTTCATCCCAGTACTCCTGTTCAGTCTGTTTTCCAAGAAATGAACAGCCAAGCTGTGGCCAGTGTGTGTGTCATGGGAACATGAGCGGGAAGGGACACTTAGAAGCAAGGACTACCCAAAACCTTAATAGTTAACTTGATTGGAGTGATTAATATTAACTACACAGAACAAGATACAAAGTTTGGGAGGTTTGGGGTGAAAACAAACAGTGCAGTTTCCCATGAACTCCTCTGCTCCCTGGCTGAGTTCTGCTCTTACCCCAAATGTTCACATTGTTTACTCCTTTCAAGACCTGGATAGTCACGTTGACTAAATATTGGGTTTATAGTTATGATTAATCTTTTGTTCTTCTTGCCAAGGACAAACAAAAAGTAATGATGGAGGAAGAAGTTCAGCTGAAGTCTTCAGGCACTTTGAATGAAGGACAGATGTTTGTCTAGAGGACACTGTGACTCAGCCATGCACATCTGTATTACCTTTGGAAATATCACTGCGTTTTTGCAAGAGGGCAGCTGGGTAGTTGTAACAGCTCTTTCTGGCTTTCAGATCCATGACTCTATATATCCTCTCATTAAAAAAAAAAGCTTTTTCCTGAGGGTTTTAAGAAGCTGAACATAAACTGCTGATTCCTGGATGGAGTAACTCCCTCCAGCCATCGTGAGCTGTGAAATGTCTCTTTTACCAACATCATTACTGCTCTTACTCAAAGTCCACTGGACTCTGCAGCTCTTCACTGACCCTTGCTGGCCCTAGGCTGATGCATTTATACACAGAAAAAGCTGTCTTGAAAATTTTTTGAGGTTGAGATTTGCTGCCACTTTACATATTGAACATGACTGAGGTTTGGGTAATTGTTCCAATGGTGAAAAGCAGCAGAAATTGAGCTCACCCGAACAATCGCTCTTGTCTGATGATCTGGGATTGATTAGGGCCCTTTGTAGATGTCTGAAAATCAGTTCATATCCTTTGCTTCATGGGCAAACCGTATAAAACGCATTTAGAGTCCCACTGAGTGCTGCTCACATTGAATCCCGTGTTTATTTTTGGTCACAGGCTCGGTGGGAAGCTGCGCAAACAAAGCTGCCGGGAGCAAACACGCGCGCACACGGGGAGGCTGCCAAGCACCCGGTGCCAATCTGGGTAAGCCTCATGTAAACACTGAGTCTAGACAAAATGATCTAGAGACAGAAGCCAGCTCTGATGTCAAAGGAGATCAAGTGTTGATAAAATTGCCTGAACCGAGGAGCCAGAGGAGTTTTGTGTTAAACTTGGATTGTGCTTAGCGGTGATGTTTTTGTTCAGGTTGAGTTAACGGAGTTTTTGACTTAGTATATTACTTCAGACTTCCTAACTCTGCATCCAGGATCCGAGTTAACAGGTCTGAAAAGCCTTTGCTTTGCTGAGTCCTTAGGTGTCTTGCTGGACTGCAGAGCACTGAGCCCATCTCTGGCTGAGGCCTCAGTGCTGTATCCTAACATGTCCTCCCTGATGCCTCCAGGATGCTGCCGGGAGTGGAGAGATGTGTGATCCCAGGGACAGACCAACTCACCTGGACTCCAAACCTTCTTCCCATGTCTGCTGCCTCCCATAAACACAGTGGATCCATGCACTGCAGCAGCTATTCCCAAACGAGTACCATCACCTTCAGTTCTATGGATACTCTGGGGTCTATGATGTGGGGTTGACGTGGGCAGTGGCTCAGAAACTACTCTGCTCATCCATTGTATCGATTGTTCTGATTGCAGGAGTGGTTGATCAGATTCCAATTTGTCTTGGGGTTGTCCTACCAACATCTGCACACACTCTGTTCTTGAAGGCAAACTTTTAGCCTGATTTCTGGAACACAGTGACGAAGTTTCCCTAAACCAGAATAACAAACAAACAAACTAACAAACAGAAGTTATTCATGGGAAGCGATTTAGAGTGCAGAACAATCTGTCTCTCACTAATCAGGTTAGGGTCATAATGAGCACCATGAAAGAGAAAGCCTGACGTGTGGTTCCTGTGGTGGGACAGATGTCCCACAGTCTGTCCTAGGCTGTCTCTGTTCCCAAGGCACTGTCCTGCTCTGGTCTACTTTAGGACTAGCTCCAACCTCTTCCAAAAGATGATCTTCTTTGCTTCCAGCTGGGCAGACATTTAACCTGCTGGATGCTTCTCATATGGCCCCTTGGCCAGTGACTCATGGGACTGAACAGGTGAGCCTGAACCACGGCATGGTGCTCCTGGAGAGTTGCGCTGAGGAACCCACAAGGACATCTCAGTCCTGACATTACCGGTGTACGGGCCACCATCAGCTGTGGCCCCTCTGATGCCAGTGCCCCTCCCAGGCATGAGCTGTGCAAAGATGAGGTGTGCCCGTGCCCCGCTCCCCTCATTAGGGAAAGCTCTAGGGAAGATGCTCTTTCATATTTCCTCCAGCTGCCCCAGAGGCATAGAAAAGCCCTGAAATGAGGGAAGTCATATAATCTGCATTTCGGATTTGGCTTAAAAGCATGTTAACCCCCCTCCCTTTTTTTCTTTCGGTGGGATTTCCTTTGTTTTACTGAACAGCTGCAGGCTGCAAGGTCCCAGAATTGTAATTTTGGCCACCATATACTGTCACAGTGTGTGTTACATATCCAATAAAGCCTGACTATTGCGTCCTCTGGGCACACTTTAAAATAATTGCTTGTAAAAGCATATACTCATCTCAGCTGCACTCATCTGAGGGACCATTAACAAAAAAGGTTCCCCGACTTCCCAAAATGCAAGTTCTCCTTATTCTCCCTATACCTCTCATTGTCCCCAACCTCAAACCCAAGATTTTCCAAGAGAGTCACACAATATTTGTCTTTAGCACTTCAGCCTTGCTCAAGACTGCATGGAGGTGGCCCAACATGCATAAGAAGAAGCATCTTGAGGACGAGGGGGTGGCAGAGGAAAGAGAGTGGAATTGTCCTGTCTATCCTACAGGAGATGAAGGACCAGACCATAGCAAAAGCTGTTGGCTTGTCTGCAAGGACATCATGTCACCCTGATGGATGCCATCACTCTGGTGTTGTTCAAACATCAAAACTCCTGCAAAACACCAAGGAAAAACAACCTCTCCAGCCAACACGGCCTGTGAACCCCAGAGACTTTTCATTTCCTCCATCTCTTAAATCCTCTGTGCAAGCAAGGAACCCGTAGCCCTTTCCTGGCTCTTCCACCTTGTCTCAGAGTGACTATTAGAAATTAGTGATGAGTGAACATCCAGTGCTTTGCAGTTTGGGGTCACTTGACTTTAAATAAGCATCCAAACATTCGCAGCTAAACCAGCCAAAGCTCATTTGTCTTGAAATTTTCTCACGCCATTTCAGGCACAATTTCTTCTGGCCACAGCTGGGAGTATCAGGAGAATAGTCCTCTTTGCTCTGTTTTGGCATGGTTGGCTCTAGTGCTAGCCAGAACTGGAAGTTGGAAGAAAAATTATCTGTCTATCTATCTATCCATCTGTCTATCTATCTATTGTACTTTATGTCTGTGTGTGTGTTCAAAAACTTTAAACCCTCAGAATCCTGATGAAGCTTTATTCAAAATTTGGCTGAGTTGGGCGTAACATTTTGGAAAGTGGTTCTTCATTTCTAACCTAGCATATACAAACTTACTAGGAATCAGAATTTCAGTCCGTTTGAAAGAAAAGAAGTCAAGAGATGTGACTCTGTGGGTGTGTGCCCTCAACTTTATCCATTTGCAGAAAGTTACGCGCGAAAGTTTATCTGCTGACAGCTCATTGTGAGAATTCCAGGTAGGAGCTTGCAATATTTACACAAGGTGTTTCATTGTGAGCTCTCAGAATGGGAAAGCCTTAAAACTCCAGAAATACGCAGAGCGAGTTGCATAAAATTAATTCTCTTGCTTTCATTTCGGTACTTGCAAGGAATCTTTGCCAGTCCTCTTTCCATTCCAGAGCACAGCGACGCCCATAAAAGAGCAGAAGAGTGTCTGCTCTGTGCAACATTTCTGCTTGTTTATAACAGGAGGCTGGGGGAGAAAAAAGGTTGAATTTATTGCAGCTGGTGGGGGAATCTGGTTTTATCCATTTTACCTAATTGTCGCTGAAACCATATGCAGAATATAAGTGTAAAGGTACATACCTGTAAAGAATTTCTGCTGTGGAGTTTTCTGCAGGGTTTTCCTGAAGCCTGACCTTCAGCAATCATGGTTTTGCCTTGTTTTACAGAGATCTAATTGTTCCTAATTTCCTGTCGATAAATCGTACAAGGTGTGGAGTTGCACTTTTAATGTTAAATTTCAATCATTTGTCTGACTTAATAGATGTGAATGGCTCTTTCAAGCCTAAGTGCTTTCGGTTCATGTAGGACATATTTATACTGAAAATCTATTTTGAGTGGGTAAAGCCATTATTCAGGATGTAGGAAAATATTTCCAACCTGCAGCTGCCGAGCTCCGGGGGAGCTGTGGGCACAGGGCTGGGATCTTTCTGATCTCCAGAAATCAACTCCGTAGGATGATTTTTTTTTCCTCCCAGTGCAAATCAGCCCAGATTCCCGCTTGCCACAGGCACAGCACAGTCACACGTAGCTCAGCTTTGGGGTAATCCTGGTGGCACAAGGATAACGCTTCGTCTTGGAACATTGTTGGTCCTTTGGCATCTTTCTCCTCTTACCCATGATTTCTAGTAAAGACAACAGTTCTTAACGGCTGGGTTTCTGTGGAATTCACAAATGTTTCTTGCAGTAATCTTCTTTTTGCCACCAGTTTCTCTTGCTGTCACTGATAAGGGCTTCTTTAGCCGGGGGTAGGCTGGAAGGAAATTGGTGCACCCAATTTAGGGATTAAATTTTCAGGGATTATCTCTTCTCTTGTCTGCAGAGGCAGGTGAGGAAGCTCCATAGATTCCTGCTGTGCCCATGGAGCACAGGAGCTGCTGATTGGGGTCCCTGAGCCACAGAGGGAGCAGACAAAAACACTTCAGGCTCTGGGAAAGGAGTGCAATGCTTGAAGCCTCTCTCAGAGCCGCAGTCTAAGTGTTTTCATCCCAAATACACAGCAACATTTCTGCTGGACCTTGACCTTGCTAGATGTGCTGGAAGAGTAGCGTTTCCACCAGTTAATGCTTCAAAGAGGCAATAAAATCCCAGGGAAAATAGCTTTTGAACTGAGATGATGTAATTAAGGATTGGCAAAACTGTTTCAACAGGATACAGGAGAAATTATAAGATAATTATTAATGATTTCTGATAAACCAGCTCAGGCAAAGCAGTCTGTGTACAGACAGTGAGTACTCAACTTTGTTGTAGACATGAGTAACGTTTCAGTAAATTGCAATTTACTGAAATTTTTAAGTCAGCAGTCATTATCCTGTAGTGATTAATCCACAGATGAATTTAGGCCTATGTTGCTAAATACTATTTAGGAACAGATTTTAAAAAAAATATGACTCACCACATAATTTCCCAGCCGGTACGGATCCAGAGTAATTATTCCAGTTACAATGTCCTTGTGTTTGGTATTTTTCATTCAGTTTTACACATTATTGTGAAAGGATGTTAAATTTGTCTGAGCATTTTCTCCCTTTCTAAAGCACTCAATTGCACCCAAAAATCTATTTGTTTCTGAGTATATGGAGCAATTCTTTTATTTGATGTGTACGATATTGCTTTTTGAGTACTGAATCACTGAGAAGTGACAGCTTTTGCTATGAAAAAAGATGTGTATCAGAACTTTTCCTTAGCATAGTGTGTGCTTTAATATAATTCAACTCATGGCTAATCCCCTCCTGCACAGATAACATTTCATACTCAAATTTTGCTCTTTGAGCTTTCTGGCCTTTCAATTCCAGCTCTGGATCCAGATCGGGTTTCCTCACTTAAATAGCTCCCCTGTCTGTTTTGTATAACTCCCAATGGTTTACAGGGTATCTGTGTTTCAAAATCTGTTTCTCTGCTCTGCTGGGACCACATATGTCTCTGTTGTGTTTAACTATCCCCTGCAACCTGTTAATACAGCATAATGGGTTTGCAAAGATAAAAACCTTACCAGCAAAATAATACTGCTTTCATTACAAAATGGAGGCGGGGGAAGGAAAAAAAAAAAAAGAAGAAGAAGTAGAGTCTTGAAATGAAAAATATTTGAAGAGAAGAAATATCTAGGTCACAGCTTTTCTCAATTTTTGTAATTTAATGCAGCCTGGAATAATTGCTGCATGCATTCTTTTGAAATCAAGTCCTATAATGCACTTATTGCACAATCTCTATTTTCAGATGTTGCTGGTAACATACAACGTTCTGTTTTCCAAATAACCACCATCATGAAAATGCTAGAAAAGAAAGTTGAATGAGAGTTTATCCAAATATTGAAAAGAAATGTAGCCATCCACATCAGCCTGATAGCTGGTGGGTTCTTCGTGGGAAACTGACTCCACTTCTGAAGATGCCACGGCCACAAAGTCCCAAACTCTGGAGAAATAAATACTTTAGTGAGGGAGAAGTAAAAACGGGGAAGTGAAAGACTTATGGCTCCAGTCTCAGGTAATCTTAGGGAAATCTGAGGAAATTAAATACTGCATAAATGGTGCAGAGTCTTTCTGTGTTTCCCTTCAGAGAAAACAGTGGACCCGTGCATGAGGTCTTCTTCAAGATTGTGCCCTTTCTCTCTTATATTTTAAGATCACTCTAAAGCAATTTGAAAACACCAGAAGGAGGTAAAAATGTTAAAGGGTCTGTGTACAGTCCCTAGGAGTCACCTGGCAGTCCCAGCTTTGTATCACAAAAAAAGAAAAGACTGGAAAACCAGTTTTGTGAGGTTTGTATTGCTCAGGAATGCAGGGAGGGGAGATTCTGGACAGACAACAGCAGAAAAGCAGCTGCACCTTCACTCACCAGTCTCAGAAAATAAAAGGTGGGCATATAATACCTTTGCGTTGACACAAAATAGGTTTCAATTTCCCTCTAGACTCACATTTTTCTACACCCCACTTCATGTGCCACCAGGTCAGGGGAAAGATGGAAGATAAAGACTGAACAAAAGTATCTCCTTATCTGCTGAGAGGGAAAACACTGGCATGTTTTCAGATCAGGACTAAGTGTTTGAAAAGCCAGCCTGTTACATGGAAAGATTGTTTTTCACTCCACAGCAAAAAATGAAGCTCTTGAAAAATCTCAACATATTTCATGAAAAATTGTTGACTGTAGGTATGAAGTGGAGCTGACAAGGTGGTGTTGGGCACTCACTGGAATTTCTGGCCACGTGCCCTCTGAAATTAGTAGACTTAACCTCTCTCCACTTGTGTTGTGTCTGAGGAGAAGCAGTTTTGAAATAGGAAAAGGAGGGAAGCTTCAATTGCCCTCATGAATAGTTCCTTAACCTTCTTCTCCAACACTGCCCTCCCTCCCCAGCTCTTCAGCACAGTCAAGACCTGTGCTGGGTTTTGGGTGGGGTTTGGAATTTAGATCTGGACCATCTCTGTGGCTGATCAGCCTGATGTGCTGCCCACAGACTTCAACATCATCTGAAATCAAGTCAGGAACCTCCCTCCCCCTGTTACTCATTGCCAGATTTCTTCTCTTACCACTGGTGACCAGACAGTTTTTCCTATGGGTAATTCCCATCTGCCCAGCTAAGTTGCTATGGCATTTTTAACAGCAGAAAGTATTGGCCTTTTTTTTTCTTTTCCCCATTTCCTATCATTGATTAAATGCAAAGATCTGACTGGGCCTGCAAAAGAAAACTTAAATCAGAAAACCTTTAATTGAGATTTTTTCCTATGAATTCAAGTAGGTACCTCTCTTTTTACTCTTGCAAGACTAGGGGTTAACCAGTTGAGCTCAGTAATTACTGATACAACAACTAAGCTGGTTTAAGTGGCTTTTTGGCCAGTTTTTTAATTACACTGCATAGATGGTGCAGATTTTAAAATACTTTTGCCCCGTTCAAATTTAATTATAGAGTTTGGGGTTTGTTTGGGGTTGGTTTTTTGTTTGAGAAGTCATCACTGTGTCCGTAATAACAAAATTGTCTGGATTGCCCTTTCCAATGTGTTAAGTCTTAGTTTTTATTCTTTATGCTGATGGTGGTAATTGGATTGAACTGAGGGCTTTTTTTTGGTTGGTTTAGTGGGATCTTTTTTTCCCTATTCACATGATTAGTCATAATGACCATAAACAACCCTATTTCCATCTGAATCAGTGGAGACACTCTGAGTAATGTAGGAGTTCTCATACAGCAGAAGCTGAAATTTCTTTATATTTTCTGATGTTGAATGTTCATCTTTGGATTCACCATAACAGCTGTGGTAGTGTTCCGGATATGTACAACATACTTTGCCCCTGCCCCCAAAAAAGTCTCTTCATCAGATACAAACAGCACCAATCAAATCATTCATCCACTGAATAATCTTTATTTCTTTTTTCCTTATCTAGAATAACCAAAAAACATCATCGCCCTTCTTAATCGGTACAAAACTTTCTTCACAAATAATTGTTCACCTGCTAATTTTTCTTATCAATATTCAAATACCATCTGAGGTTTCAGTTTTGTTTTTATTAGCCATTGGATTTACAGGAGAACGTAATGCAGCTTCATTTCATGATCAAAGGAACACGCCACTTAATGCCAAGTTTCCAATATAAATACTTGCGTTATAAAAATATCTTTCCATTAATTTGTTGCTTCTATAATTGCTCTTGTCAGTAAATGTGTTCATTACTGGAAAGAGAAACTTTAAAAGAACATAAGACCAGTTACAGTGCATTCAATAAGGCATTAAAATGAGTATTCCTGGGAACTTTTTTTGTAGTATTTTCCCAGCACTACATCTTCCAACGGACAGCTCTACAGCAAGCTCAGGGAGAGAAGGAATCTAGGTCATTTTCCATGGAAATCCTTGTTCATTTAGCCCAGAGGCTGCAAGACTGGACACTGTTTGGCAAGACATAATTCAGTAACAACTGCCCGGGAATGTAACTCAGTTGCTTGGTTTATCTGAGAAACCTTGTCCGAGTTTGTAAGCATGGAAATCAGCAGCTGGTTAAGAGGAGGAGCTGAAGCAATTTCGTTTGAAATCGTGGCCCTTTTCAAACAGCAAAGCTCAGCTAACTGTATTCTTTCAGTAACCTGAGATGAGTGATTATTTGAGGGAGCCTAAATGTACATCCATTCTTGGTGGCAAGCCTTGTATTTTCATATCCATTCTTCAGATGAAAAAGAAACATGAGACAAATTGCAAAGAAGGGCCCTTTCCCTCTCTGTTTGCAGAGGAAAGTCAACAGGGCAGAGACCCCAGGCATTTTATTGCAGGGACCACACCTTAGCTGCTGGACCATGGTATCCCTTCACCTTCCCGAGACGGAAAAGTCCCTTCTCGCCTCTCATCATCACCTGATGTCCACCAGTCTCCTTCAGCAACTGTTCTGACAGGAAATGCAATTTAACTTTGTTCCATGCTGAAACAAAGATGCTGGAATCAAGAAATCATCACCAGTTGGACATCCAAGAAGCAATTAAATGGAACCTTACAATTGGATTAGAAGGCCATGATTCCACCTTAAATTTCTCTGATTTAGACCCATTTGGAGTGAAAGGCATTGAAGAACTGCAGGAGTAGAACAAAGGAATTTATTTACAGCAGGTAAAATGACATCTGAGACAAAGAGAGGCTTCATCCTACTTTGGTGTCAAAATTTTAAGGTTTTGTTACAGATTCATGAATTACATCAGTTTAACAGTCAGGGGCCAAGACATCTTCTGTCACCTGTGTAATCACACACACAAGTTACAGCAGCACACAAAAAAGAGCAGGACTTACTGCTCTATTTTATTCCTATTAAATCTCAAACTTCATTATTTTTGTCATATTTTATGCTATCGCCTCAGTCATCAGGAAGAGATGCCACTCTGCCCTTGTATCATTTTCTGTGATTTAAAAAAGGGGGAACAATTTCTTCCAGCAAAATTTGGAGTGATGAGGCAGAAAGCTCGTACCAGAACACAGCCTGCCCCTCAGCCTTAAACTGTGTGTCTCACCTGATCAGCACTTGCTGATGTCAAAATCTGCACTGACAATCCTTGGGGTGAGTAAAGGGAAAGAAGAACTTAAAGGGCCTCAACCACTTCCTCTGCAGTAGCCACCACACCTTAAATTAATCTGTTTCTCCCCATTGATTCAAGAGGGACACCATGAACTTCTCACCAAGTCCAAGTCTTCCTTGTGTATTGTTAAGGAGCAGGGAAGTGGATCCGTTGACAAAGATCTCATTCATCACATCTGCCAGTCTTGCCTGTGTTTCCTTTACATATCTATTTTTCAGGCTCATAGTGGGTTAAAGGGAAAGCAGCACACTGCTAGAGCTGCAGGTTAGTGCTCTGAGATTTGGAAGGATTTTGCTTTCTTCTTGGGTCATTCTGTAGAAATAACATCATTGTTTGCTGGAAAACAAAGCAAAACATCTGTTTTCCTCCTCACACCAGTAACTCCATTTGTCAAACCCTGCTAAGGCTACTGAAGCAGGAGACCATCAAAACACGAGAACCACTGTAATGTCTGAGGGGAATGCACAACTTTGCTGTACCTGGGAAGAACATGAGTCACAGAGAATTTGGCAAGTGCAGAGATGCCGGGGAATGTGTCTTGCAAAAGGCAGCAAAGGGATGTCAAAGGGAGCAGATGGATTGCGTTGAGCTTTGCAGGCTGGAGGATGTTCTGTTGTCTCCCAGAGCAGAGCAGTTGCTCTGGAATATGTCTCACATCACACTTCCTGCTGATGGAGTGGTCACTGTGCAGGAAGCAGCTGAACCCTTTCCAACTCTTTCCAGCAGCTAAGGGTGAGCATCCTGATGGCGTCATCCTTAGAGATGGTGTGTCTGAGGACAGGCAGTGACAAGTTAAGGTGCTTCACAAGCACACAAGGAAGTGTCAAATGAGCAGTAGCAATGAGGGGACAATTCAGGGACAGAGATCCTATGGAAGTGTAGGAGATCCATCAATTTTATTTTTTTTTGTGAGGGAATTACTATTTTTTTATTGCACATTTCTGAGAGATGGAACTGTGTAGGACCCTTTGCAAAGCAGATGCCAGCTGCTCCATGAGGAGTAGCAAAGCAGCCTGGATGTGTTTTGGTTAAAACTTGGATGCAGTGCATTGACTCTGGAATTCTTTGCCATCATCTCAAGGTAGATGGGCTCAGGCCCTCCCCAGCATGGTGCTGCTGGGTTCACTGGGCCACCACTCCACTGCACACACAAAGGCGTTTGGATGTTCACTACCTGCCAGAAAAATTTCACCTCATCCCCTTGCTTAAGAGAGAAATGTTGTGCCCCCGAAAATCACGTGGGAAGATCGCAGCCAGATCTTCACGTTGCAACGTGTTCTGTTTGCAAATTGTGACCAAAGTCTGCGGCCAAATCACAAGCCCTGATTAGAGGGGAAGGGCTGAGAGGATGAAGGGCCGTGTGCTGTGTGGATGAGCTGGAACCACTGTGCTGTGCCTCAGCTAATTGGCACAGGACTCACTAATGTGGGTCGTTTCATACATAAAAGCTTGTAATTGTCTGAGTCTTTCCACTCACTCCCCGTTCGGCTGATGAAAACGCACAGATGTGAGGGTAAAAGGTTGTGTGAGACTCAGGATGTCGCCAGCTCCTCTTAAATAGCCTCCCTGGGCTGCTCAAACGTCATTTTAATAATAGTAGTAGCTGTATTAATTTATTGTAAATTGAAAAGGAGAAGTAAAGAGAAAGAAAGTTGTGCCAGGATCCTCCAGGAAGACACAAAAAAATCAAGGGGAGTCTCTTCTTCTTTTCCAAACTGAAAAGCCCCTTTGGGGGAGATGAGGGCTGTGCATTTCTGCTACCCCACCCTGCCTTCTCCATACCAATTTGCACAGGGAGAGTTCCCTTGAGCAGCTGGGCTTTCTCTTCCCACACACCATCCCCCTTGGATGCATTGCATGGGCATTTGAACAACTACCCAACCATAAAATAAGCATAAATGTTTTCTCAGGGAGAAGATGAGGACTGGGTTTTCAATCCATTCCAAGGTTTCCCTGAAATAAGGACTCCGTGTCCATGGACAATAATTGTATTAGCACACCAGGAAGTTAAAATAAGAAAAGGAGCTAAAAAGGGACTGTGTTGGTCACATACTGCTGGATTTGTCCCTTTCTGGACACACTTGATTGGACTTTTTACTGGTTTGTAGACAATCTGAATCTAACAGAGAAGGACTGAAGTACTGACATATGGTTAAGACAGTAAAACATCCAAAAACCTTTCCAAGCATTAGCTGAACGTAATCCAAAATTCCATTAAAATACTCACTGAAATAATGTGGAAAAAGAGGAGGGATTTTTAAAATTATTTTAGCCATTTATGTGGGTTTTTGTGTGTCTTAGTGTCTTCGTGACTCTTGGTTCAAATTCCTCAAGTTCGCACACCTCACACAAAGTGCTGCATTTGACTTGGTGCCACAACAGAGGTCCATTTAGGGGAGTTTAATCTCATGGACCCTAAAATCTAACACCTCCAAATTAACACCAATTGTGGTTAGCTTCTTCTTGTGCACTCTCTAGATATTAATTTCTGGCTGTGTGCAACTGCTGACAGGAAGAACGTGCTGGAAAGATTTAACTCGAACCTCATGCGAGCAGATGATGTTCCAGAATATTGGTGCTTTGACAGGGGTCTGGGTGCTGGAACGGAGACAATTTGGAGAAGTGTTTCTGGTGGTTTTGTTCCTCAAATGCAGTCCCCTGGTGATGGGGGTGGCTTCATCAAAAGCCTGCCCCGCTTCCCCAAATCCTATTCTAACAGCTTAAAAATGTTCAGAGGGCTCATTCTTTCTCCTAAGCACCTTGGGGGGGAGGGTACAGAATATTCCACCCCAGGCTGTGATGTCCTCAGTAAGAGGCATCTGGGACATGGCTTGGGTCAGGGACCTCCAAGAAATCCTTCTTTAGCAAGCTGGAGTTCAGTGCACACCATTATTTTATTTCAATGCGGTTCCATACCATTTTCCCCTTGTTTTTCCAAAAAGCACAGCTTGGACAACAGCAGGAAGAGCAACAGGAGAGGCAGATGATCCTGCTGAGGCACGGGTGTTGGGGTTCTTTGCAGTCAAAGCGGGCTATGAATGTTCACTGCAGTCACATACGGCTCCACATCTGAAAGATGAGATGTGGCTGCATCTGTGACTGCCCAAAAAGGAAATTTAATTGCTGGAGGTTCACTACCCAGCTCTGAATGTGTGGTTTCAATATTTTGACATCATTAGTTAAGGAAACACTGAAAAATTGTTTTGTGTTATCCTATTAATCCTAAAATGGGACATTTATCTGGAAAACAACACCACATCCATCTTCTCATTATTGGAAATTTACTGGAGTTTTGTCTGAGAAAAAAATTTGCTAAAATATTCTTTTGAGGTGATAAATTAGTCAGGCAACTTCCAGATAGTTTCACCTGCAAATCAAGGAGGAAGTGGGATAACTTTATTACATTACATTTGCCTTGTTTAAATAGGTTTTTTTTCCCTGCTCTTTTTGGAGATATTTTTCCCCTCATGAACAAACAACCCCAACTCTTTTCCAAAGGATAAGAAAATAACAATCCAAATGTGAAAATGAAACAGAATCATTAATTTGCAGTCATACAAAGCAGATTAATCAATCTGAAATGAAGTTTTTTTCCTTATTTGTCTGGTTTGGCAGTCAAATTAAAAAAAAAAAAAGTCTGTTCTTTGCACAGCTCTAAATACTCTAAATATTGTGTTTCAAAAATAGTCCAAAGGGATACGTTCACACAGAAACTGATTCTCTTTCATTTTTTAAGTCATCCAATAGAGAGGGGGAAAAAAGGGAACAGAAGCTCCTCCAACTTTCCTTCTGCTGCTCCTCTTAAAACAGGGAAAACACATTTCTGACCACATTACATGTTTTAGTTGGACACCACGAAATACAAGGCTCTTGCTGAAATGCAAAACGCCACCCGACCCAAGTTAAAAGCTGGGCAACCAGCCATGATTATTTGCAAAATAAAATTAAACTGAAAGTTGTCATAAACAAAAATGCAGCGGTAAATGGGAGCATCCTACTGGCTGTAAACACCCTCCCACGGTGGTCCCCCACTCATTTATCCTAAGATTTACTCTCCCTTTGTGACACAGACAGAATCTAGGTGCATGAGGACTTTGGCTTGGGATGCAGGGTTGTCCTGCCTTTCCTTCCTTCATCTTCCCTGCTGTGTTTTGGTTTGGGCAGCACTTGAAGGCAATGTCTTGGTTTTCGTGGAGTGCATTGGGATCCATGTCTGGGTAGAAGGACAAATAAAGGCCCTGCTATTGGAAAGGAACAGTGATTTCTCTGAGGGCTTTGCTGTAGCTCCTTCATCTTCCCCTCACTGGGAGGATCTTTCCCAGTGGGATAGCCTTTCCCACTGTGGTATTCCATGTCAGCAAACCTGGCCTCCTTCCTCTGCATATCCACTTAAAAATAAAGCTGTGAGGGAGAACGTGCCCCTGATGTCTCTTAATGTTCTTTTTTTTTAGACGTTTTACTAAATGCTGTGTTTTAATTCTTTAGTTTCTACTTTCTGGGGTTGTGTTCCAGTTCATTTGGATGTGTGAATTCAGGACTTTCTGTATTCCTCACTCTTTTGCCTCATGGGGACCTTCCTGCCAAGCCAGCGGTGGATTCTGAGTGCTGTGAAGTACCTAATTGCCTTCATACTCTCTGGTTAAAGCATGTGGCAGCGGGTGAACTTGCCAGATTCCCATATCTACCAACAGTTTAACTAGCAGAAGACCTGGGAGCGCACAAGGAGTGCAGGAACAGAGATTTTTCTGCTTCTCCCACTCCAAATCTCCATCTGCTATGAGATCTGTGGAACACATCCGTGTACCTGGGCAGAAAAATATGTATATTCAAAAGAAAGCAGCAAATATTTGTTTTTCTTTCTGTGCCCAAGAGCTGGGCATTCCCAAACTTCACCTCCTAAGAATGGTTTTGACAACAGCAAGGTCTTTGGGCCGCCAAAACTCGTGCGTTTCTGATGAACCAGCTTCTAAGATTGAGAGGATCTAAGGGAGTAAAACAGCACCACACAAGATTCCATGGATGTCCCAGTACCAGCCAGAGTGACTAAAACTGGCCCAGCTCCTCCGCAGGCACTGATCCCTGAGGTGTGTGAACTGCACCGCCCAAAAACCCCTCAAAACTGGTCTTGCAAAAACCTTCCCGGGTTTGAACTCGCCCACGGTTCCTGCAGTGGTTTTTGCTGTAACCAGAGAGGCTCTCAAACTTTTTTTTGGCTGAAGCAGCTCGCCAAAATTCTGGGTTTAGCACTTCTAGTTTTCCCTCCCCACTCCTTTCTTTCCCTGTTTGGCTGGTGGGAGGAGGAATGTCTCCCTGGAATCGGACCCAGGGATGGTGTGGGCCTTTTCTTCCATGTGAAGCTATGAAGTCCCGCTTCCCTCCGCACACCAGGAATCAAAGAGCCGGAAAGGCTCCTCTGCTTCGAAGAGCCAAGTGCCGTTCCCAACCAGCTCTTGGCCCCAAAAACTTCCCTTTGGACCTTCTCATTTCCTGTGCTTATTCTGGCCTCGTCCTCTGCTGCTGCTTCCAAGCTGCGGGCACGCTCCAGGCACTCTTCCGAGCGCCACGTCCACCAGGAACTTATCCCCCTGTCCATGATGGGATGGAGTTCAGGGTCCTGCCAAAGAAGGTCACCTCAGATCAACTCTTCCTCAGTGCTGAGGTAACCATTTTCCACCACAGGGAGATTTACCCCTTGACAATGGATGGCAACAAGGAAAACCGTCCATGCAGCACTGCTGGAAGTCTGCAGGATTTTGGGATGAGTGGGACCTGGTGTGTCCCACCTCTTGGTGCCAGCCCCTGGATTGGCAGTCAGGATGGAGGATTGGTATTTAAGGCTCAGACATGGCATATAATGCACCAAAGTAGTCACAGCTCTGAGATTTAAGATGTTTTGTTGTGATGTGTGAACCATGTGAGTTTCACTTGGACCTTCCTCTCTGAAGAAAATAGACCCACCATAATTCCATGTATATATGGCTGCTTTAATAAATATACTTACGTGTGCTGTAAAAATAGAATATTTTCCTGGCCCTAAGGGTATGGATTTGTCTGCAAGCATTGCTGTAACATGAAATTTCAGAATCCTTTGCTGCAGTGGAAAAGAAAAGATTCTAAGTATTTGGTTGAAAAGAAGCAAAGAAAAAGAGTCACTGGAGTTGTCTGCGGTACAAAACTTTGCAAATGTTATTATTAACATCATCAACAAACAGTCTAAAAGAAGTGGTGTGCAGGGGTGTGGGAAAAGAGCTTGGTGGTTTTCTGTTTCAGCTCTGCTTGTGAAACACTTTGCAGTCTTGGGCAAGTGGCTTAACCTTGTGGGGGCTCCATGTGTGCAGCTCTGCAGTGGCTGAACAGCATTCAGGGGACCTCGTTCAAGGGGGTGTTTGAAATAGCCACGAGACATGACAAGACACAGAGTCCCTGAAGAAAGGTGGCATGTAAATGTAATATAGTATTACCATGGCTTTATCCCCCCAGAAATCCAGATGTCTTAGATGAAAAGGGTGGTTTTGCTACGTATGTATGGATTTTAGTTCCTTAGAGGCAAACAAAGCAGCATCTTCCAGACAGGGACCAAGATCCTGACATCCTCATCAGGGAGACTCCCACCTAAGCCAAGTATGGTTTTGCCTGAGCTAGAAATTGGCTCTTTGTGAATTATCCAACACAATCCACTGACTCTTTAACCCATAAATTGTCAAACTCAATTATTTCCAGCTAAGCAGATAGCCGAACATAAATAATCTGTAAGATAAGGTGCTCTGGCTTTAGTTTTAAGTCAAATTCAAGTTTGCTTAACATGAACGTTATAGTTACATAAATAACAAGAGAAAAAATCACCCCCAAATCCAAAAATCGTTTTTCTGCAAAAACATAGAGGATCAATTTCTCTAGTTTAGAATTACCAAACTTGGCAGTATTTCACATTTGAAATATAATGATGTCATCTGGTTGGCCTCTTCCCATCGCAAACAGTAAATCTTAAAATCTGGAGAGATCTTTTATTTGGTTATTCATATTGTACTGCATCAAGGGGTTACAACACATGTGCCTGGGCTTATTAAAATCATCTGGTAGAGAAGAAGTTATTATTTAAAGGCACAGTACTTGAGCCTGTGCTGCTTTTCTTGGAGGCTCTTCTGTTCTGATGTCAGCTGCACGTCCAGTTACGCGTTCATCGAGAGGTCCCTTGGTTTGGAGTGTCTCTTTGTAGTGTTTGGAAACAGGCACTTTATCCCATGGACTTGCATCCATCACCCAAAAGACTGGGAGTGCATAATGCCTTGTTTCTTCGGGAAGGACTTCCACTATCACGGTCAATCTCCCAATTTGCTTTCAAATGGAAAGTTCCTGCTGTCTGGTGATGAAGTCCACACGAGCCCTCCCATCTTGGCAAACAGGAACATTGTTGTGCCAGCCAAATATCTTGCTCCTCGGGACAGTTTCATTGCATTTACTCTGGTGCAAGGAACAAACAGCAGACTGGACTTCCTCAAGTCCTCTGGTGCCTTCCACTAGGCTGCTCCTTTCCCTGCTTTCCCCAAATTTCCGAGGGCTTCTTTCTCCTGCTTGCTTTTATTTACGTTTCTGAGGTCTACATTGTTTGGCATTCGGTTTGGGCTGCTGGCTGCTTTTCTTGGAAAAAAATGTGGTGGAGCCAGCGCAGGATGTCCTCACAACGCTATTTCGTGGAAATTTCCCTCGCTGGAGATCACTCTGTGTTTCTCCAAGGCTTGAAGCCAGCCCAGCAGTACCAAGCTTCCTGGATTTTTTACAGTCAGTGAATCCCTGGACATAGACCCATGCAGGACCTAATTATGCCTCTGCATAGTTTTTGTCCCTGTTTACTTAATATCCCTGCATGTGTGTTTGTGCCAGCAAATCCTGCCCTGGTTCCCCCTTAAATCCCTCTTTGTTGGCTTCTTCTCCAACCTGTGTGGTTAAAGGTTTCACTGGTTTATTAAATTCTCCTCATCTTAGAGGGGAAAGGCCCTGTTTGTGACTTAGACAGGTAGGAAAGTTTCCTGCTGGAGTGAAACTTTGCTGAACTCTATTCCTGCAAGAGCAAAGAAATGAAACCACCACATTTTTTTCTTATATTTGGAGAAGGAAACATTGTCTAACACCTGAAAAATTAAAATAAGTCTGTTTGGGAACATCCTTTTACTTTTTTCTCCGCCAAGTATTCGGCAAGATGTGGCAACAGGAAAAACCCAGCTGTAGCTTTGAAATGAGCAGATGATTTCCCCCATGGAATGCCACCCCAAAAGCCACATTTCTGTGGCAAGGATGGATAACTTCAGTGGACATGAACAGCTTGGGGTGTCAGAGATGTGATTGTAAGATCTGCCAGCACAAGTCTTATTCTGCCCATATCCTCTCCTTCATCATAGCAACCCGATTTTCAGTGCAGCTGTTGCTGCCTGCAGTAATGTTTATCAAGTAGTTCTCCAAATCCATTTTCACCATGGAAAAGCTTCCTACATCCTCCACACTCATGTATATAATTTTTGTCCATTTATCTATATAAATAGCAGAGTGATAAAAGGCAGATCCCTCTGCTTTCTTTAAAAAAAAAATCTAGATTCTCAAGGCTTTAAAACTTCAAGGGCTGAGTATCCTTTTAGCACAGTGCTGTTACAGTTTTCTACACTTACTGTGCCACCCCGAGGGTCGTTCTTGTGTGTCACTTTCCTGGCCATGAATGTTAATTATTTTTCTGCATAATGACTATGACCACAGACCTGCTTTAGATAACATTAAATCCTGTCCCAAGAGACAGAGTAGGCTCCTCATGTGCTGCAGTTTGTAGTCTCAGCCTTGTTTGTATGACTGTGCAGGATAATGTAATGCAAATGATGATGGTGATGATGATGATCATGATGGAAAACAGCCTTTTCAGGCTTTCAGCTGCTCTGGCTGCCAAAATTTGGTCGTGTCTCCATTTCTGCATCTCAGTTGTCATTGGGCCACAGCACAAGTTAATGTAGATGCAACATGATTGCTAGAGAATCTAGAAAGAACGTGTAAAAGGAATAGCCACAAATTTCCAGCCAGGCTTATAATGTAAATGATCCTTTTTTCTTTCTTTTTAATTTTTTTTTCCAAAAATAAGACCTGCTTTCTGTGGGGGAAAGAACCTGACATTTCCTGAAATCACTAGAAGTTTTCATCTGGCAATGAAAAATTTACTAGTCCCAGTTGAAAGCTTTTTGATTTTTTTTTTATGAAAACATAACAGTCCTAGAAAAGAAAGATCTCCCTGGCTGGTCCTGGTTGATTGTTGCTTTACCCTGTATCATACCTGATCACTTTTGCGTTGGCTTTTTCTTAGCTTAGAAAAAATGGTTTGATTAATACCATTGCAGAAGCCTGTGAAATGGCAGTGACTATTTCAGAGTTCTTGTACCTGCTTAGTCAAACAGAACGTGCTTCCAATTAGCGTCGGTCTGCGCTGTTTCAAAATAAATGTGCAACTCATTATCAGCTGGTATCACAGGTTTGGAACCAAAATACATCCCAAAGGAAATGTATAACAAATATTTCGTATCAGTTGCATAAATCATGAGAAAATGTGCTTTGTTTTTTTTCTCCCTCTCTCCTTCTGGAGATGCTGTACCCCCTAAACATGAACACCCTCGTGTGCATGCCCCTGTTTAAATGTAGGACTTGCCACCTCCACTCCTTTCCCTGGAGTCCTGGAGAAGGCAATGGGCAAGTTCATAAAATCATGGAATCATTAAGGCTGGAAAAGACCTCCAAGATCATCGAGTCTAACCTTTGACCAAATACAAGTTACAACTTCATAGTGAATTAGGGTCGGATGGTATCAGCTGCAAATAACCCCGAATAATCCCTGCCTGCACTGGGGGCTCTGGGAGGTTGCAGGGCTGGGAGGCACTGGATCTTCCATGGGAGAAGAGTGGTGGAGGAGGTGAGGGCTGTAAAAAAACAGATTTGAGAGGAAGGAGAGGCTTTCAAAAAAAAAAAAAAGGAATGCAGTGTTTACATATTTGATGAGGCTACACATGAACCGATTGGAGCGATGCTGCACAGACACATTGTCCAAATTGGAGGGTGTTAAGTGCTTGGATGATATTCAAACATGCACATTCACCATGTCACCCGCTGGCTTCTAGCAGCAGCCCAAATCCCAAAGGAGCCCTGTGATTAATTTATCCTTGATTCTTAGATAGGCACAGACTATTTTGATAAAGGGA
This sequence comes from Callaeas wilsoni, assembly GCA_013398955.1. Taxonomy (NCBI): domain Eukaryota; kingdom Metazoa; phylum Chordata; class Aves; order Passeriformes; family Callaeidae; genus Callaeas; species Callaeas wilsoni. The sequence goes on from VWPU01010580.1 coordinate 283,981, forward strand.
GGAGAGCTATTGTGACTTTCCTTCCTTTATTGCTCCACCCAAGATAAAGCAGACAGGATATTTTACGGCATTGTACAGACAGCCAATCTGTCATCTAGGAAAAGGTGCTGGACCCCAGAGACCAGGCTCCTTTCTGTTCTAGGCTCTTTAGCTCATATATAAAACTGGGGAAATCTGATTTTTCAGGATTTTCTCCTTGCTTCTAAATTGCTCAGCCCAAACTTTTTTGCTTCAGATCATATTATTAGAAGTGATGAAGACATATGTTTGGTCTTATCTTTAAATATAATTCAAAGGATAAAGCCTCTATTTGGATGAACATTATACCAATTTTTCTGGGGGTTTTTTTTGAGCTTTCTACTGTGCAGTTTGCACTGCTTCAAGTCCTGCTGTTTTGCAGCAAGAGGCTTCTGGCCAAACCATTGATTCTGAGGCCACAGCAGAGAAACACACTGCAGAAACCTTCAGTCAAAATTCAGTCAAAATTCAGCCAGAATTCAGTCAAAATACACCCTTGTCCCTTCAAAGGCTGTGCTCCAGAAGTGTGTGCAAGTGTTGCTGTGGGCTCGTTATGACCCACACATTTGGTTGTCGCTCACACTCATTTCTGTTTTATCACTGTTGTGTCTCTGCGCAGACCTTTGAGCTGGCTTTGCAAAATACCCTGGGAGCTGTGCAGAGCTTCTGCTGCCCACCACATCTCTCAGTTCCCTGCTTGGGAGGGTTGCACCAGGTAGGAAGAGCAGAGCTCCACTGGTGAGGATTGCTGTTGGGAAATGTCACCAAGAAATCTGATTTATTATATGTTTTCTTTCAACAGGACCAGTTCTTTTGCCCTCACAGGGAGGGACTTTATTGAGGAAAGCAGAAAGGACTCTGTAGACCTGAAATACCCTTAAACTTCATGAGATATAGGAAAAGATTGGACTGGTGATGAGGCCCTGGCACAGGTAGCCCAGAGAAGCTGTGGCTGCCCCACCCCTGGAAGTGTCCGTGGCCAGGTTGGACGGGGCTTGGAGCAGCCTGGGATAGTAGAAGGTGTCCCTGCCCATGGCAAGGGGGTGGAATGAGGTGATCTTTAAGGTCCCTTCCAATCCAAATCAGTCCAGAATTCTGCAATTCTACGTCTGACATTATTATTTGTGTTATTGGTCACAAAACATTGCTCTGCACAGACGGGAAAGCGGCTGGACACTGGACCAGGTGCAGGTACCTGCCTGGACCCTGACAACATGAGTCCATACTTATCCTTTTGGTGCCTTTTCAGTCCCACCCACATCAAAACATTGAGCCACTTTTGAGAAAAAAAAAGATACAGAGACATAAAACTGCTCTGGGGACAGTCCCTGTGCTGACTCAGAGCTGAGCCCAGACACACCATGGAAGTGACGTTTTCTGTGTCCTTTCCAGTAACAGACTGGTATCAGAGGGACACAGGACTGGTACTGTGTTTACCCACCTCCCTCCATCAATACAAACGCCTCAGACAAAACAGATTAATGTCTAATAAAAGAGGCCATCTACTCTATTATCCTTTCAAAGAAAAACAGCCTTAAACATAAATGAATAAGCCACATTGCTTTAATGAGACGTGGAAATTAGCTGTCACTGCCAAAATGTAACTCCTTCTCTCAGCCTCCTGTTCTGACTCTAAGAATGGTAATTTGCCAGCTCCCAACTTCCTGTTATTAAGCCAATTGTTAAATTTTCAGAAATATTTGAGAGAATCATTCAAAATCATTGGGTTGACATTCACCCAGCATAGATGATTATCACCTTTTCCTCCTCCTTCTCTTCCTCCTCCTTTCCTGGGTTTACAGACTTTCCTGTCTTTGAGCACTGTGGAAATTCATGCAGTGGGGAACTGCAGGAGACCCCTGGCACCAGAGGCAACCAGAAGAAGGAATCATCCCCAGTATTTCCTGGAGGAAATGATGCCACATCACAAGCCTTGTTTTTCAATAGAAAAGAAACCAACACCATTTTTTCTCTGAAAGAGACAGTCTTTTTAAAGGAAAGACCTTGTTTTATTTGCAAAACAACGTACCTAGAACAAATTAGTTGAGAGCATGGTGATAATAGCACCAAGGTTGTGGGTTTGATCCCTATATGGGCCATTCCCTTCAGACTTGGACTCAATGATCCTTGTGGGTCCCTTCCAACACGGGATATTCTCTGATTCTGTAAGTAAATAAGATTCCTGCAGGTTATGAGATCTATTGAAAGAGAGAATAACTACAATATAAGCAGAGTTTGCATGCCTGGTTTCTCTTGGGCAGTGAGCAAAGTCACCCTTGCAAAGAGAAATACAGGTGCCTTTTTTGGGGTGTTTTTATAAAAGCCTGTCACCATTCCATCTAAATATTACAGGAGAGGTTTTCAAACACACAAACAGCAGTTCAGCTTCCAACTCCCACCAGCTCTCCAAGGGAGATGACCATGAAATTACCCTTTGTACAGTGAAAATCATTCCTGCCCATACTGTGCTATTAGGTTACCCATATGGGCTTCTTCTGTTGACCTCAAACCCCCACGGAGCTCGTGTTCCCAGCTGCTGGCAGGGCTGGCACTTGGATAAGAGATAACATCACCAGTGCCTTTGCACCCTGCGTGTTTCACTGTTTCTTTTGTATGACACACATTTTTTCAGTGTCAAATGTCTGTATTTCTGTGGAGAGAGAGATATATATAGAGAGATAGACAGATATAGATATATTTGTCCAACATTCTTACAACAACACCGCATTGGAAATTTGTGGCAGGCAGGATCTATGTTTTAAACTCTCTCTTCTGTGACTGACAGCAAAGCTAAGGTTTCCTAATGTATTTCATTAAGTCGTCCACATAAGAAATCTCGCTGCCTCCTGCTTTGATTCCTCTTGCATTTAATTTCCTACCACAGTCCATATTCTGTCTCTTCATTCTAGGGAAATATGGATTATGTGAAATTTATTGTCCAAATGAAGTCTACTGAATATTTTCCTCCAAGTTAGGAAATTCCCTGTTGATTTGTTTCTGTGAGGAGGCTACACTCGGGTACAGGCAGAGGTACACACAGTTCCTTTCACAGCTATAAAACATTGTTGTTTACAGAGGTATATTTTCCCAGATCCCTGCTGTATTAATCATTGCTCCCAACCCAGAATGTTTATTCTGAAAAACAACCACCACCGACCACATCTCCCCTCTGGGATGCGATATTAAAGTATGAATGCAATGGAGAGGCCCAGGACTCCATCCCAGGGAGGCTCTGCACGCTCCTCATCCTCTCAGTTGCCTTATAAGACACACCCCAGGAGCCAGGCTGGGCCTGTAATTGAAGCCCATCGATCACCTCCTTCCCAAAACCCGTGGCTCAGCTATAACTGACGTGGCAGGGCTGTTTGTTTATTCTCCTGAACAGATGTTTGAGCAGTCTCCCCAACCTCCAATAAAATATCGCAGACAACTGTGAAGTTTGCTAACCCCTCGTTAAAGCAATCTCCTTGAAGTCCTTAACTCACCAGAAGATAAACTGCACCAACATGGAGCACTCCCACCCTCAAGGACAGAGAGCCATTCCCACCAGCAAACACAGATCATAAACTTCTGCACTGGAAATCGTTCCGTCTCTGCTTTAGATCAATGCCATTAAAACAAAGGCAGATGGAATATTTCACTCTTATCTGAGGCAGTGGTTAATTGCCTTTCTGACTGCTCTCATCTCCAGCTTCTCTCTTCCCTTCCTGCCCCATGGAGTGGCTGTCACAGGGTGGTGGCAAGGAGCCTTGGAGCACTCATCCTTACATCCACAGCCTGGGATTAACCCTGTGCATGGCAGCACATCAGCACTTCAGGACCAGCACCCATAGCACAACCCGCAGAAGTGGTTTTCCTTGCTAAGGCAGCAAATCAATGCAGGGACAATGCTCCCATTCCCACTACACCAAGTTTGCCAACGTTTCCTTGCTCTCCACGTGCTCTCTGCCCATCATGGTTATGGTCAATCTCAACCCATCCAACAGGAGAAGACAGGAACTGACAGACAGGGGTGAGAGCCACGGGCACAGAGCTGGGACACCACAGGGGACAAGAAGTGGGGAAGAGAACAGGTTGACCACAGCAGCAGCACATGGAACATTAGCTAAGGACAGGATGATCAAGCTGGACACTATTAGTGGCTGACCAGCCCTTTTTTCCCCAAGGCACAATATTTCTCTAAATCTGCCTAGTGCAATGTACAGCTTACATTTTATTTTTGACACCGTTCCCCCAGGTTTTCGTCTCTCAGTCCTTTCTCCCTCCAGCCGCACCCTTCCAGGAATTCACATTGCACACATTTCTGCAAAGGGAATTAATGGCTTTTCTTTAAAGCTATGGGAGAGGAATGCCCTTTCTATTAATGCTTATCGTTGTGTACTGCTTTAATAAAGATTCCTTGTAAACCCAAAAGAATGTCCTGAGCAGTGCTGGGGGCTGAATTGCCCAAGATGTTCAGTGGCCAGGGCCAGACGCCTGAACACGCACAATTTTAAGCACAAAGAGAACACTAAATATCAGCTCAAATATGTAGCTGGCTCAGGGCAGTGTATTTTCCATGCTGCCCATTGTACAGCACTGAGGTTGTGATTTCTTTTTGTTTTCTTTGTAAATAAATCCTTACAACGACTTTCCCGTATCTGATTCCAGCACAACCGATGACACAGACGACAGTGGTGATTCAGCATGGTGAGGTCCCTAGCCTGTGTCTGAAGCTTGTCTGTGCCAAGGGACCTCATGAAATGTCTCATGGGCCCCCTCTTTCCCAAGGAAATGTGGGAGACAGCCCATGCTCAGGTCAGTTCCCAGAAAGGAGCCAGGACACAGCCAGGCTGAGCATGCAGAGAGCAGAGGGTGAGCACAACACAACTAAGGCCCTTCTCTTCCATCACACCATTTTGCATCCTTTTCCAAAGATGTCACCAGGCCAGCAGGGAACATCACAACAGTGCATGGGATCCACACATCCCAAGCATGGGATCTTTGTCACCAAAATGTGTGAGCTGTTGTCACCTGAACTCCAGTAGCAGGTCCCTCAGCCGGTGTCAGTAGCATCTGCATTTCTGTCCTCCACGTGCAAGACACCCTTGAGAGAGATACAAAGCCCAGTGCAGATGCTTCACAGTGTCTGGGTTGATTGGTGGAGGGTTTTTCTCTTTTGCAAAGTCAGTCTTCCATGCTTTGGACTGTGTTAATATTATTTGACAATATATAGTGTAGGAAAGATGGAGCTTCTACATCCCAGACAACAGACTCCATAAATGCATTTCTAAAATAATTTAGTGAGAGATCATCTGTTACGCTTGTGCATGATGAGAGGGAAATTGTCCAAAATTTGTATTCTAATGGGGGAAAAAATAATCCTTGGAAGCAGAGAGAGGGAATCTGCTGGCCAAGAGACCCCAGAAAGCTTCGAGTGTTTCACAGGCTGTAACTGATACTGAGACTGTTGGGCAAATGGACAAAGGGATTCCTGAAGGCAGACCTCTCTCAAGCCCTCAAATGCACATTTTTTATATTGTGAAGAGACATCTATAACGTTTTGGTGGAGGAGGTTGCTGGCCTGTCAAAGCTTCGGGAGGTTATTTAACTTCTTCCAGTCACAGTCCTGGACTTCATGGTCTTCTGTCTTTATTTCTAATGATTTTCTGTCTCAGCTCTAAAATGTCTGGTTCCCATTCCAAAGACGTAATTTGACTTCTCCTGCAAGAGGTCTGACTACATCCATGGTTTTTCTGCAGCCAGAACTTACAGGCACTTCAACTTCTATTCAAAGCAAACTTTGGGCTCTATGTACATGTTGGGGCCAAACTCCAGCAAAGCCAAGTGCCCTCAAGCCTTCACGAGGTCAGGCCCCTTGTAATTCTGATGCTAATAAAACACAGAGAATTAAGTGTTCTGCCTCTTTTATAAAATAAGAGCAAAATGAGAGAAAGCTCTTACTGCTCAGAACATCCTGAAATTATATGGCAATTTAAGTGTGCTTGTGCTCACAGTTCAGAGGTTGAAACCACTGGGCTGGCTGGGCAGAAGGGGTGTCAAGGGATGCCCATCATCAGGATGGATGGTAAGGTCCATGGCTGGTTTGTAACCCCACAAATAAACCCTATTCATATCCCTTTTTTCTACTTATTCCCCTAACAGGAGTGAAGGGAAACATTTTCATGGTTTCTTTACCCCAGAAAGCTTCTCCCACAGCAGTGTTCCCTTCCAACACCTCTACATCCCAGCACTGTGACTGTATCTCACTAGTGAAAAATTTTGATGAATTCCCATCCCTAAATTTCTCTAGCTCTTGGAGTCACTCTTGGCTTCCCAATGACCGCATCCCTCTGGATGCAGCTCTGAGCACTGCAAATCCTCATTTCCCTCGGTAGCCAGGGTTCACTCATGTCGGTGGATCTTGTTCCACGGACAAGCCTTATTAGACCAGAACTGTGTTGCTTCTTAACAAAAAAGGAAAGAAAGAAGGGACAGGACTAAATTTGTGTACTTAAGCAGCAGAGCTGGGCTGAGAGATAAATAAACCCTTAAATCACGGTGCTGCACTGTTGCCAGAGTGATCTATCTCTCCTTTGAAAATTGTGTCTGCAAGGAAATGACGAATAATTTTCCACATGCAGCCCTTGCAGACACACCGGAGTGAGTAACTTGGAGGACGTCAGGATTTTCGGTATTCCTGTCCTTCCGGAAAGCCGTGGCCAAATCCCCGCTGAGCACAATGAAAGCCTCTCCCTCCTGGAAACCTGACTGAGGGCTCAGAGAGCACCGTCAGTAAACCATGAGTAAAGGCCCCGAAACGATGTGCAGGATTCCAGCAGGATTCCAGCAGGACGTGGGCTCGCGCCTGGCCCGCAGCCACGTGGAGGTCACCGAGGGAAATAAATCAGTGGCCAGTGAGCTGTGCCGGTGGATTTGGCTGTGATTCCCACCCCAGGCTCATTGTAGTGACTCCAGGAGCCGTGGCTCCATTCGTCAGCGTGACGGCGGAAATGCAAAATCCAGATCCTTTTAATGGAGACCACGGAAAGGAGGCTCTCAGGAGAAACTCAGCAAAGGGAGTCATCAGCACTTTGCAGCTGCATGTGTGTTGTCTAGGATGAGAAAACACAGGGAAAAATAAATAAATACCACCAAATCCTGCTTGAAGGCCTCAGACCAAATGAAGTCACTTCCAGAAAAACACTGTGGAGCGCTGTGCTCGTGGAACACTTGGGTCTGTGCTGTGACTACAGCCCACAGCAGACTCCTCAGGAATAGGAGAGCCTGGTGCCCTGCCCAGGATGGGACAGTTTGGGGTGCAATGGGGTGGCAGAGCCCCTGCACGGCATCTTTGCAGATGTCCTCAGGCTGAGCAGGGCTTGGGGTTCTCGCTGAGGGCAGGATCCTGCTGCACCTCCCTACCTGGGAAACCTTTCCAACATAAGCCAAGCGATTTCTGGCTCTTGAAGGAGCCTCCATGGTGCTCATTACCTGTTGGACCTGCTTGATCATTAGTCACAATTTTTTCCCACTGAAGTTTCCCAAACCTCACTTCTCTCACATTTATTTTAGCCTCCTTTCACACCTTGGCTATTGAAGGCACATTTCTTTTCGCTCCTGCCATCACCCCAGTGGCTGTCGCCTGTGAAGCACTGCATTTGTAAGAGCTCGTTGGCAAAACACTCTTCAAGGCAAGGAAGGTTTGTAGCAGCATCTTGCAAAATAAGCGGCCTCTCTATGACATTCTTGACATCTCCAAAAATTCCAACTAGGCAGATTGGGAGGTTTTATTGTGTAGTTATTGCTGAATGCTAAACATAAGCTGTGTTATGGGTCTTTGTGCTCATCCTGAGAGGTAAACCAGGGCCTGAGGTTGTACCTGGAGACCTAGCTACAAGTTTAGGTTTTAAGACGCTCTAAATAGAATAACCCAGGCAGATCTATTATTTTTTAAAAAAGCAGGAGGGCTGAGATCTGACCATGGCTCTGTCAGCTCCTTGGTGCCTGTGGGGTTGTTCAGCCTGGAGAAAAGGAGACTCAGGACCTTTTCACTCTTCAAAACTCCCTGGCAGGAGGGTGGAGCCAGGTGGGGGTCAGGCTCTGCTCCCAGGGAACAAGGGACAGGACAAGAGGAAATGGCCTCAAGCTGCCCCAGGGGAGGCTCAAGTTGAACATCAGGATGAATTTCTTCACTGGAAAGGTGATCAGGGATTGGAAGGGGCTGCCCAGGTTGGTGGTGGAGTCCTCACCCCTGGAAGTGTTCAAGGAAGTCCTGGACATGGCACACAGTGTTTTGGTGTGGTTGACAAGCTGGAGATCACTCAAAGGCTGGACTCGAAGGTCTTGGAGGTCTTTTCCAGCCTAAAGGATTCTGTGATTCCATGATCCTGTGACCGAGGGAGCTGGTGGAAGCTGCCATCGCTCACAGTCAGATGCAGCCTGGGAAGGTCCTGGGCTCCCGGCACTGGCCCAGACTGGGAAATAGAAGAACCACGTTTGTCAGGAGTATTTCACAGGAAGGAGAGATGTTGGCTTAAAATCTATTATTTTCTTTTATGAGAACTGTTGTAAATTTCTGCAGAGACCATCGATATTGAGAATCCAATCTCCCTGAGATAAGCCCCTTTTGGCAGGGGGTTTTGTCTCTCTATTCTTAGCATCAACAGTCATTATTCAGATTTTTGAAAGACTTTGACCATTTTCGTCTTTCTTTAGCTTCAATTTTGCAGCTAGACCAGACCTCCCTCTTCCCACACCAAGCGAAATTCATGGGTGGGCTGAGAAGAACCATGTAGTTTATAGAGTTACATCTTCCTTAAACCCTCTTTTCTAAAACTTCAGTGAACCATAAGCAGGTACCTCACACAGAGCTAAACTTTGCAGAAGGCAAATGAAAGCCAGGCAGGAGGAGGGAGGTTGTCCCAAGGGGGCCAGTCCTACCAAAGCCTGCTCTGGCTTGGCAAGGAGCACATCCTTATTAATGCTGGTTGTAATAACATCCTTCAGCTGGTTCATGCCTGCAGCAGGTGAAGTCTGCTGGATGAAGGCTTTGCCTTGGAAAGCTTCCTCTGTTGCTCCTTTATTCCAGTTCCCATTTTCAGGAAGGATGCAAAGCCTGCCCTCCTTCTCATGCTCTCCTTCGGTGTTTCTGCTTCCTTCCCATGGCTTGCCTTGGGCTCCTGCTTGATAGCAAGATGTTAAGAATCATCATCAACAGAAAAACAGTGCACTCTTTTATTTTATTTACACAGCTGCCATGAATTTTGTTATGCCTAAATCCTCTGTCTCTTCCTCTCTCAGTGGGCTGGAGAGAGAAGAATGGGCTTTCTAGCATTTGTGTTTACTTTTATTGCTCTTTAAAATATTTTATGGCCTTTTAACAGAGTGGCACAATAATATTAAAATAACTTTAAAAAAAAAGAAATTTACAGAAAATGTATTAAAGCATCATAGAAATGGATTTAACACTTCAAATACCCTTTCAAAGTGGCACCATGTCCTTGCTTTGAAGAAAAGCAATAAATTCACTTTGTAATTCTTTATTGGAGGTCTTATTGGAAATTAGAGTGCATGTACTAAACAAAATGTCAGCTTATCTACACACAAATATTTGCCTACAAGTTGGATATAAGACAATATGTTGTCCATTACAACATGATTTAGATTACAGTAGCCAGCAGAGATTCAGTCACGGTCCAGCCCCATGCTTAGTGTCTGTCAGTCTGGATTGAAAGTCAGTTTTACCCTCAAAAATATGCAGACAGATGGTGTCAAATGGGAAAATAGAGATTTGCTTCAGGTTGTGCAGCAAGGCCGTGGCTGATGAGCATCCCTTGGGTACACGCAGCACCACCCCCCTGGCGTGGCAGAGCATTCCTTTCACAAGAGCCCCAGCAGATTATCCTGAGCAAAAGTTGTGATATGCTGATAGCTTTATCTGGCTGGTGGCTGGAATTAAAACAATGCAGTGCACTAATGCAGGCCTTTATCAGGGAGCAGACAAAACAAGGGGGATGGAGGAGCGAGCTGCAGGCAAAGGGCGGGTGAATGGGAGCCATCCACCTCAGGGCAAGCACAGGAAGGCAGAGAGTGGATGCTTTGTTCTAAAAATAGCCACATATGCACTTTTTTACTGGTTTTGTGCTGAATGATGTCCTGAGGAGCAGTGGGAGCCATCAGCATCCAGGGGACAAGGCCAGGCTAGGTACCCCAGCAGTACAGTGGGTACTACTGTGCAGACTATGCAGAGACTCTCATTCTTCCTCACTAAGGGGTAGAACTCAGACAAAGCCCTTGGCTTGCTCAGCTCTGATCGTTTTCCTTCCCATTCCCTTCGCTTTTGCAAAACTCATTGAGAAACTGGTGAATTAAAAAGTGAGGAAGGATGACTATGCCAGCATATGTTGTTTCCGTGACATAAATAATCACCAGTGCTGTTCCAAAGGTCACTGCCATGGAGGAGTCACGGGTGGGATGACAACAAATGGTAATTATGGCACTTGACGAGGTCCCAGCAGCCCAGAGATAAATCTGCTGCCTGCTCCTACTTGAACTTAAGGCATCCTGGATTTCAGGAGCTTCCACTCTCCTGCATGATCCAACAAACATCCTCTCAGGATCTCCGGTGGATAAACAACTCTTTGAAATGCGTCTTGCCTGTTGTGGCGCTGGTCCCAAGGAGCGCCTGCCTGTCCCTTTGGCATTGTGTAAACACGCACAGCACAATCCAGAGCTGTTTTTTTCTCGACTAGCAGCATAATTACTTCTTCAAAGGGCCAACTCCCTATGCCTGAGTTCATCAAGCTGTCACTCAAGAAAGTCAAATCTCCGGACGGGCGCTGCAGCCCTCTCATGGGCTCTCCAGCTTCCCGCAGTCTCTGGGCTCCAACAGGAGCTGTTTGACCCAGCTGGCTGCCGGGCTCCAGGAGGGCACCATTTTGTGCCAATAAACAGCCCTCTGTGCAAGGTCAGATCCTTCACAGCCGCCCCTCAGCTCCCTTTGAAGCCTGGGGTGTCAGCGAGCTCGGCATCGCTGTTGTGGGGCGTGAGGGAAAGGGGTTTATTGTGCTAAAGGGCGTTTCTCCTGGCACTTTTTCTTGTTTACTGCAAACCTGTGATCCCAGAGCCTGGCTCTTAGGACAGAACAGGGTTTTGTTTAACTGGAACCAGGGGCAGTTTTTGCTTTGAAGGTGCTCTTTCCAGTTCAGATTAGAGCCAGGCTCCTCAGTGGTGTAAATCAATGGCGCTTCTACAAAGTCATGTGTTACCAGTCAAAATCTGTCTGGTTCACCTCCCCGAGCATCTGTCCCTCTGGCCAGAATCAGAAACACTCAAAAAACACTGGCTTTGTCCTACCACACCAGCAATACCCAGATTAAGTTATAAATTCGGTACTAAAAACCCGTTGTCATGTTCAAGCTATGCAGGGCGAACACAACCTCACACTACAAGGTAGCAGAAGGAGATTAAATATTATAACCAAATCAGTTACAGATTTATTCCATAAACTTCTCGTGATTTCATTGTATTTTTCCCTCCTTTGATGAATGGATTTTCCCAAGTCTGACAGATTTATTTTTTGTGGCAGGTTTTTTTTTTCTGTTGCCATGCTTTATACCAGTTTTCCATTAAATCCTAAGGAGCAAGATGAGGTGAGAAATAAGTTTGCTTGTAGCTGCAATTTGATTTAGGTCCATGTAGTTCTTATTTGAGAACTTCTTTTGAACAACACAAGGACTCTGTTTCCAAAGTCTTTGTATGACTGTTTGGAAACATTGGTGTTTTTAGCAAAGGGAAGAAATCCGAGGGAAATTATAGGATCTGCAAATGGCATTAAAAAAAATTACTATTAAAAAAAAAGAACCTGTTTTAAGCATCACCTTTAAATTGAAGATTTTCTGAAAGATTGTGGAATATTTACGTGTAGTTAAAAGGGTGTTCTTGTAAAGACCTATGGAGTATTTATTCATTACCAAGAAGAATTTCACTCAATGTACTCAGGCAGCCTTAGGTTTCCTCAGATTTCTTTGGAGATTTCCAAACCTATAAATGCTGTAAACATGATCAGACATTGCTCTGTCTGAATTCTGTTACACTGACACTTTTTTTTCCCTTAAAAAAAAATACAATCCATGGTTTATTTTACTTGACCCATATTTGATATTTAAGGAAATTAAATAAATCGCATGTTTAGCCTCCCAAAATAATACAGGCTGTCCATTAACACGTGTTAAAATTAATGAAAGCTTGGTGGTGAACATATAAATAGCACAGCTGCCAGGCTGTTTTGTAAAACTAGAGTTGAGCTCTCTCTGCTGTAAAGTGTGCAGAGCAGATTCCCAGAGATAATTCCTGTTGGTCTTTGTAGTCCCTCTTTTGTTGTTCCTGCTTTTTGGGCTGTTTGTTGCACACTGGAGCAGTGCTCTACCAGTACCCTACAGCTCTGCAAAGGTGTTTGCAAGTTGCTCTGTGTTTCCACATTTATCCCTGTGAGGAAACACCAGGTCCTTGTGTCTCTGCACATTTGCACAACAATGTGTTGGTGATCCTCTGACTCCATGACCCTTTTGAGTTCCTTCCAACTCAGGGTATTTCATGGTCCTACGAGTATCATGGTATAATTTCACTGTGTTGAGTAGGGAGAATTCCAGTGAACAGCCCCACTGGTGGACTTAGGCATCAAGTTAAAGGGAAAAAAATAATAATCTGACACTTCTGAACATCCCTAACCAGGGATTTGGATCCTTGCTCATTATCCCTCCTTTTTTTTCCCTATTATTAGTGTTCCTAATTTCTTTTTCCCTAAGATAGCAGCTCTCTTCCATTCCCACCTCCACCAGTTTTTATGGGCCTGACCATAATTACACGGCACCACGCTGTGGTTCTCCAGCAGCAGGTTTATTACCCATTGACTTATGCCTGGTTTTCCTGGCAAAAATGACATCAGAATCTGGCCCTCTGCTTTTGTGTTGCTCTCTCCTTAAATAAAAAAACCACGGCACTAACAACATGACCTTAACAAAACCATTGCAGAGCAGCCTTACCCCAAATCGCCCCTCATGCTCTGGCTCCCGATAAAGCCACCTGTGATTAAAATCCGTGATTAAAAACACTCTTGCAACCATGAGGTTCAGGACCTACGACTTCTCTCATCAACCCATGAAGTGAAAGCCAAAGTTTTGATTCACTGTCCAGATAAAAGCCTTGAAATTGATCTTCCTTCCCATCAGGAAGTTGCTGAGGAGATTAAAATATTAAATGTGATCTTACATGAGGCCAGGAAGTTAATCCATCTCCCAGTGAAAAAATTACACCTTGTAAACAAACAGCCAGCAGCAGTAAGTGTGAGTTTTCTGCAGAAAGCATCAGTGGAGCTCAAGCAAGGACGTGCATCCCCCACAACAGAGGTGTTCATCTAAAAACATTTTCCTAACCAGTTCCCCCCCCACTCCAATTAAGCTTGGAGATTTTTTTCCATCAGTCCTTACCAGAAAGCATCAAAAGCTTATTCCAAAATCCACTGACATCATAGGGAGCCTTTCCAAAGGCTAATGGGCTTTGGGATCAGGCCCTCAGTTTTTATTCCAAGCCTTCACAACAGTGAGCTTAAATCAGTCCGTGTGCTTGTGAGCGCCCAAGAAGATTTTCCAACATTACGTTCGTTTGGGACCAGGTTCTCCCCATGTGGTGGACTTGATGTGAAGCCCATTTAAATCCCATCAGTCACTACAAAGAGGATGGGAGAAGGGCCAGGCCAGCTGAGCAGAGGTGGAATTCACCTTACAGCTGCTCTTATCAGCATGGCTGAGGGAAGGGACACCCATGCCAGGGAGCTGCCAAAGAAGGGGTGCCAGTGGCACCATGCTGAGGTAGAAATAGTGGTGAGGCTGAGAAGTTTGCCTGGGAAAGAGTGGGAAAACCACAGAAGAAACCTCACGGAAGGTCTCTGCTCCGCACAGCAGCTTTGCCACTATTCGGGTTGTGCAACGACAGTGTATCTGAATATTTCTGTGCCTGCCTTTTGGTGGTGTTCATCCACCCAGCATTAGACATTAATCTTTGCTTAATTGACCAGAAGGCCGCAGATCCATGGTATGTGAATACGATCCTAATTAGCTCACTTCAGGTTACACATTGATTTTCTGTGTGTTGCCTTTTGGAGCTGTGGAGCAGCTTGTTTTTTGAGGAGAACATAAAAGAGAGAGGGGTGGGGGGGGGTGTTAGTTACAGCTATAAATTTTACAGTTCACTGGAAACCACATTAAATGGCAGCATCGGTTTATAGATCAACTCTGCAACTGCTTGGTCGTTAAAGCGGTGGTGCAGATTATTGTGTTGTAGCCTTGTAAAATACGGGCACCGTATTTGCTGGGAGAGGGCTTAAAAAGAACAATAAAAGTCTCCAGTGTCTTTGATTCCTCGTTTCTCTTGCATTGCAGTAGGCAACATGACCTGATCTATGTGTGCTTTTTGAGGAGGGAGCATCTGCCAGGCTTTTCTCTTATGCTCCAGAATGCAAAGCTGATGAGTCTTCCTGATTTAAGGTTACACCAACTCTGCATCACTCTTGGACTGGCCCAGATGTGGATGATATGGCCAGACCATTCTGAAGCTGCTTCTGGGGCAGCAATTTCCAAATTTCCAGTGCCACTGAAGCAGTGCATCCAGCTCACAGCAGCGCCCATGCTTGGCTGACCCTTCAGAGACACAGAGCACCACGTGCCTCTTCAAGATCAGCCAGACCCGAGGACAAAATCCATGTGCAAAAATAAAACTTGGAAGTGATTAAAAAAATGGAATCTCTTCCCAGACAGTGCCTAATCACTGCCTGTCTTCTGAAAATGTAGACATTTATTTTGGACTATGAAGAGCTTCTTTCAAATGTTTGGCCACTGCTAAAGACACTGAGCTAGTTGGAAAATTCCAGCCACAATATGCTGCCTGGTGACCAATAAATTTTGCGTTGATATTTTCCTTCCTTATTGGAATTGGAGTGCTGTTTGCTGGTGAGATGTTCAGTGGAGGAATTAGGGTTAATGATCATGTTTTTACCTGCATGTGGCACAAAGTCTCTTCCAACCAAGGAACAATAAGTGCTGCTTCACCATGAGCCTGGTTGATCAGAGAGCTTTTCTTTAAAACAGGGATATTTCCAGCTTGAAAATGCAATATTGTCAGGGGAAATGAATTAGCTTTACTGCACAGTAGACAAATGGGAATTCTCTCACATACTCACTAAGAAGTTAATTGTGTGAAATGAAACATTTTACAGAATGCTACTGCTACCACTCAGCACACTGTACAGAATTTCTCTGGATGAAATCCCGGCGGCTTTGTGGAGGATAACCCAGAGATGAGATGTGGCACATGGCTGTCATGAGCCACTGTGGTAGGTCCAGTTGCAGATAGGAAACCAAACACAACCCCCCATGTTTGCTGTTGGTACAGGATTTAAGCTGGGTGGCTGTAAGGCTTCTGTCTGTCTTTTTTTTCCCCTATAAAGGCTGGACCACTAAAGCCACTGGTAAAATTCCCACTGCAGGAAGAAGAAGTGCTCAGGTGAGTCCAAGCTGGGAGTGGTGGCAGTCAGCACCACGAGTCTGTCAATGTTTTTTTTGCGGAGTCAGTCGATGGGATTGACCCTTCACTTTCTTGGGACCAGCCCATATTCTGGGCATGGTTTTGGTGATTTCTGCAGCACTCACATGGCTGCATGTGAGACCTGGCTGCACTGGCTGCACTTTTGGCTCTAGAGCCACAAGAGCAGCAGAGACCTTCGAAGGATGAGGGAAGGACCTCTTCTGTCCCTTCCTTTTGAATAACAAGAGCTTTTGTTGCCTTCATCTCAACAAGTGGTGCAGCCTTGTGAATGCTAAATCCACTTTAAGAATAACATAAACAGAATGTAGTAAAAGTGACTGAGTACATGATGGTCCTGTCAAGTTTGTTTGGTTGCTTCCTAATGAACAGGATTGTGGAGGCTGTTAGTAGCTCAGGCTCTGAGTAACACAGCCAGCTTCATAGTTATGATTTCCATCAGAGAGAAAGGAAGAAGGAAAGCTGCTGTTTATCTAACGTGAAGGGAAAGGGCAACGTGCCTCTGCTCGAGACGTGTGTACTAACATTACATAATCTGACTGCTCTGAAGTAAAGAACTGGGAGCTTTTCATTATTTTTAGGGTTTTCTTTTAACGTGAGGGAGCTTTCTTGGCGAAGGGGAGCATGAAGACTGAAGATTCCCCTCATCCAACAGGCTGCATCCTATTTACAGCACTCTAGCACATATTGCTGCTCTAACCCAGCCACAGATCCATTTTGATGCCAGAGAAAATGCTGGTTTCTATAAGATATCACAATCATGGTGCTGGGGAGGCTCATGGTGGCAGAATGAGTGCAGCATGTCACCAGTGCTTTGATATTCCAACAGGGCATCCCCAGGGACCTTCTGTCAGTGGGACAAGGATGAAAGATCTGGCAGGGGCTTATCTCAGCCAGGGTGGTGGCACAGGTCAAGGCATGCTCTGTTGTCCTGCTGCAAGGAAAGCCATTCATGAACAGGCCTCTGGAGACGAGCAGCTGAGTATCTCTTTGATGACAAGTGCTTAAGACCATCCGTGTAGCTCAATCTCGTCATCATTTGGGTGTTGTTCTGTTTACTGCCCTGCTTTTAAAAATAAAGACCTCGTCAGGAAAAGGTTGCAACACGCCCCTAGAAAGACATTATTTTCAGCTTAAAATTTCCTATGTCCCCAGCTAAAAATGTGGATCAGAGATAAAGCCTGACATGTTCTCACCATTTGTCTCTTTGGCAAAAGGAAAAGAGGGGTCATCCAGCCCTGGGTCTGACGTACAGGATGCCACTCGAGCCGTCACGCTCGATAACTTCAACTTGAACTTGTCCACTTGTGTAAATGGGGCTGATTTATAACGTTGCCACACAGACCTTGTGTGATTTTCTGTGTGGCAAGAAGCTGCCCTGCTGTCATGGCATTAAATAAATTTTTGCTTGCCAGTTGCTCAGCACCAGGGGCCAGGGTGTTAAGGTCTAGAGGGCCCCAAAGATGCACAAAGCGTGTTTCAGGCATGGTACCCCTGTGACAGAGGCAGCTGGATGGGGTTTGGCACTGATTTGTAGCAAAACCCCTGATTCCTAGTATGAAAAAAATCCTTCCAAATCCCAAATGAAAGCTGTAAAGTCAGACACTCAATTTACCTCTCCCATTAAAGCCACCATAAAGAGCTCTTTATTTAAAAAAAAGAACAGAAAATCAACAAATTTTTCTAGCTGGTGGCATCCCTGCCCATGGCAGGAGGGTTGGAACTATATGACATTTAAGGTCCCTTCCAACCCAAACCATTAAGGAAAAAAAAATTATGATATAAAACCCCACAATTGCTACTAAAATCCGAGGGAGTGCTGTCTAAACTCCAGGTTCTTGGGATCTTTGTGTGTTTCCTCTGACAGGTTCAGCAACAGTCGGGCTATTCATGTCTCTGTGCAGCTTAGTGAGAGCAGAAATGAAGAGAGATAATCCAAATCACTCTATCCAAGGGCTGGTTGGGAGCCCAGACTGGATCTGGGTTCCAAGAAAAGGGTGGATCTGGCCATGGACAGGTGTACTATGATCAATCTCTGTGATCTTCCGCTCCACATGAGACCATCACCTGCCAAGAGTGAGTGAGAAATTTCCTCCAAGCCTTCATTCCACATCTCATGGCACGGAAGGCACCCAGGTTTTAGAAATACATAGCAGCAGGATTTCAAAGGTTGAAGCCATTTGTAGATGCTGGTGCTGGGTGTGCTCTGACAAAGCCTTTTTGGATGAGTCAGAGGAGAAATGTGTTACTCACCCAAACCTCTCCAATTTTCGCTTGTTTGTTTTTTTATTTTGTACATTACATATAATTTCATGTTACATGGCTGCAAAACAAAGCTCTTTTAACATTTATTTACTAAAGCTGTGATTGGCTGGATTTGAGAGGGCACAAGGGAGGACAGATGAGATAACTGGAAAAAAGCAGAAATTAGCTCTCATTCTTAAGACGAATCCAGCAAAAATAGCAAATCCTATGGACAGTGGGTAGAAAGCAGTGAGTAATTCTGTAGGATGTGTCCTCATGGGCTGTAGCCTCCTCGGGCAGGATGTGCCACACACCAATTCACTGTTAAAGAAAAAAGTCCTGGAGTGCAGAGAAACATCCACTGAAAAAAAGAGCAGCCACCAAACTTCCTGCCTGCCATGAGTTCCTTGACCATCCCACCCTGGTGAGTTCTGCTGCAGCTGCTAAAGCTAAAAAGTGCCTGTGTTTGTGATTGTTTGGATTTTTGAGGGTGAAACAAGTGACTGGCTGCACCAGCTTATGCACACCAATGGCTCTGGGCAGCCTGACAGGTTGTACATCTACGTTTGCAGTGCCAAGAGCTTGACACTTAATTTTTGGGACTTTGCTCAGTGGTTTGGAGCAGATGATGTTATTCAGCACCCCATCCTTCCATCCCATAGCTGCACATGCAGCTGAGATACTGTCAGAGGTACACTTGGACATCCTACCCATTTACTTTATAGGGAAAATATGTTCTGAATTGTTTGAGTAAGAAGGGGGAAAAAAACCTCATCTATGCTTTCCTGGCTGGATTCTGCATCTCAGCTCCTTGTTTTGACTATATTTTTCCCCCATCTTTCATTTGCCCCTTTCAACTAAGAACACATGCAGAGGTTATTTGGAATTGTTATGTGTGTCTTATATTGGAGTGATTAATTATTCAGAAATGTTCTGTTTAAAATAAAACTCCCTTACAATGCTTGGACTGTATCAAGACAGCTTAGAGCTGGCACAAATGAGAGTTATTCCCACTTTTAAAGGCTGTTAATAGTGCCAAAGAAATACAAAGGAGACCCGTAGCACCTATGTACTTATTATTCATCACATCCGTGCTTATTATATAGGTATGCACGAGATAGACAGAGAGATTTGCTCAGCACAATGCTTAGGCTGTGCCAAAGATATAAAATTCCCTCCCTGGAGGGTCCAACGGGGAAGGCAAAGAGGGGCTAGCAATGAAATCACAGATTACAATCACGGCTAAATGGCTTCTTTGAGCGAGGAGATGAGTTGGCCTGTTTTCCCTGGGAGGCTGCTTCTGATATGCATGACTTTATAAATAAAGAGGCATGCACCAGATGCCAAGGATGTGAGCCAAAGCCGATAAAAGCCAGTGGGAGTCCTGCAGTGTCCACAGGCTTGGGAGCAGGTCTGTGATGCCACGAGCTGTCTGGAAGGAGCTGCTGCAGCCTGGCATCCCCAGCCTCCTCTGGGCACGGCTGCAAACCCATCCCCACAGGGTTTGGACACTTTATGCAGTGCCCTCAGCATCCTTCTGTAAGGAAGCAGTGTCAGTTCTGTGTTACCAACAGGCAGCACAGGTTAAGCAGGGTGGCTTCTTCTTGTCTGGGGTGAAAAAGTGATCTGGGATGATTCACAGGAACTGTGAATGCCTGATTTCAGCTTGTTCTGGCCTGGGGACTCTGGAAGGAACCGCTGTGTTAAAATAACCTCTGTGCAGTGTGGCTGGAAGAAAGTCATTCAGTGATTTCATTTCATGTTTGTGTTGTAACTCCTAATGGTACAACACGAGTATCTGAGGATCTGTTTCGTCCTAAGTGTAAACCAGACCACGCCTAGTGAAGGCAAAAATAACTCTTCAGCATTCACCAGGTGGCAGTTTATATTAACCAGATCCACCTTGAAATTCAACTGCCTCCACCTCATCACTTCCCAGGAAGTTGGTGAGGTATTAGATAAAGAGCTCATTTCAGAGACATATTAATTTTCGTTCGGGATTTTCTAATAAATTCCTTTCATGAGAAAGGTATACTTTGTTAGAGACTGCAGCTCAAAACGCTACTTGTGGGAGTAGGTAGCATTCCTTTCCTACTCGTCCATGGAGATTTCCAGCCAAAAACCAGGGACACAACTAGCCAAAGTAAGGAGCTCACCCAAATAAAGTAATGTCATGTCCTTGGAAAACAGTGGAAAATGTTCTGGAAATGCTAATGTCATGTGTTCTCCAGAAGCAGTTTTTTCACAGAGGATGTTCCCACTAACAAAGAGCCCATGAACAAATCTTCTCTGCTGGTTCCACCTTTTCCCTTTCTGCTGTGTTCCCCAGCTACCAAGGTGCGAGCTTCTGGAGTTAGAAAGATGAGCAGAAATAGATCTTAATTTTTTTGGGAGGGAAAAAAAAAAGAACTAATTGTGGTCATTGCAAGAAGATTTTGCTCCCTCCAACACACTGGGGTAAAACCATGACCCTTAAAACTGGCTGATGGTTCTTTAGTCAGTGGAACTCTCTGAATGTTTATGTAATTATGGGCAGAGATTATATTCCATCCTCCTTGTGCCACATTTGGTCTTTAAATTAAAGCAACATTTTCCTCCTTTCCACTGCTCTTCTCCAATATATTTCTAGACAGGTATTGTGTTCATCTTAGAGGTTATTTAGCAGGCTAGAGGTAGCACAGGTTTTGGGTTTCATTTTGTAAGAAGGTCACATATTCCCTGGTGTTTCTAGTTGTCTTTTCCCTGCATTTCTTCCCGCTGGGATTCACCTTCCCTGGAAGGTGCCCAACAAGGCTGAGCTCTTATCGATGCCTCTTGCAAAGGCTTCCCTGCTCCCTCGTGTCTGCTCAGCCCCCCTTGCCAGGATCAGATCTTCTCTTCCCAAGAAAAGCTGGTGCTCTGGAGTCACCCTGTGATTAATTAGCACAGCTGTGTCTTTTCCTCCTTTTTCATTTCCTTCTGGTGACCAAACTCCACCAGGCTGCCTGAGTCTCTGCTGCGGAAGCACAGCTCCAGTTTGGGCTCAGTCCTTGCCATCCGGGAGCCTCTGGGAAGCTGGCACGACCCAGGCTGCCCCACAGCCCAGGCGGCAGGAAAATTCGGTTCCCATAGGACTGGCAGTAAAGCAGGGGCTTGTCCTGCATTTCCCAAGAAATCCCTGAACCAGATGAAGCTCTGGGAAACTGTTGAGCTTGACAGATCTCCAGGCTGAGACAAAAAGCCATTTGGTCAGAGCATGATCATCCAGCTGTATTCAGGACACAGCTTGCTGATTTTATGGATACACATATATCTTTTAGGACTAGAAATCAGCCTTGTTTTTCTCTTCGTGTGTAATGTTTGACATATGATGTAAATTTACTTTTACAACTTACAGACATAAAAGCTACTGTGGCTTGGACGTAGAATTTATTGATTGTAGAAAACTGACTACCAGGTTTGTTGATTAAGATTTTTTTATACAATGGGAAAGACAGAATCAAAGTACATGAGGGCAAATTTTGTATTAGACAGAAATTATTCCGTTTCTTAAAATTTCACTGCTGTAACTAAAGAATGGATTTGTTTTCACACAGATCTCTCCTGCAGTTTTTAAGGTGTCCTCAGTAACCATCTACCTATCCATAGGCTTTGTTCAATTAATAAGATTTCCTAACTAGATTTACACTTGCCCAAGTGGTAAGTTATGAATTTAAAATTACAAAGCAAGGTTTGTCCCTTCTCTAGGACAATGAGGCCATAAAATTTCTTCACAAGAGCCTGTGCAAAAATGCAATGGCAAACTCTGAAATCTATGAGAGAACATCCTGATTAGGAGCTACGCCCTGATGCTTTTAGATGGGTTTGTGCTCTCACAAACTGCAGGTCTGCTTCGCTGTGTGCCCATCACTTTTGCAGGTAATGGCACCCATTTGGTTCCCAGGAGAGACTGGGAGGACACAAAATCCCTCTGCTTTCCTTTTTTTTGGTGCTCATCTTCAGCTCAAACGTATCGATCTTTTCTAGCAGAACTTTATAAATGTTGTCTGTGTGTAAGATGTGCACAGTTTCCATTGATGCCTCTGGTTGTTATCACGGCCTGGTTCATATAAAATTTTCTAGCCTGGCTTTGTAATTGAAACCATTTTCATGCTGCAAACACACAAAGCTATGGAGCAAGCCACGCATGCAGCTGAGAGAACGTGTTCTGCTCCAAAGTATCATTAAAGCAATTTCCCATAATGTCTGGCAGGGAGTAGGTTTCTTTTAATGATTTTATTAAAAAGCGAATTAAAGGCCAAAGGTTGCTTTCCTACAGCCCTTAATTTCCTGTTCCAGTGCCAAACGCCGCGCGCAGGAGCTGCTGGGAGCGGGAGACAAAGAAGCCTTCCCTCGGGATCAGCCCCTGGAGCTTCGGTGTGTGCAGCTCTGCTCTCAGTGCCACCAGGAAATGCGGTGACACGAGCTCACAGCAATTGATTACTGACATGGGCCTGTGAAGGGAGAAAACTGTTGTCTGCAAACAAGGCTCAGGAGTTCCGCTTAATACCTGCAACGACAGTTTCCATTGATGCTGTTGGTGTGACATCAGCGTAATTCCAGGGAGGGTAACCCATGGGAAGAGTGGATCCTGGATCCTGCCCTTTGGACTAGGGGCACGAGTCTACATTTCCATGGCATATTTATGCAGCCTGGATGTTGCCAATCTTTTATTTCTGCTTTTCAGGAGGGTAAGTGCATGGAGCTCTTCCATTGGATGAGCACCTGACGAGAAACAGGATCCACTGAAAAGAAGCAAACAAACCAACACAATAAGAATAAACTTAGAAAATAATAAGGGCACTCACAGGCCCCAGCCTGCTCCTCCTTGGATGGAACCACCTGTCAGTGCCTGTGAGAGGTAAAACACCAAAATAGATAATGGGTATTAAACACGAGAGGTTTGGAGTCGGATGGGACTTGCTTCCTGTGTTATCCCATTATTTGGAAAATCAAACCTAAATTCCCTCCTGGTGTGCAAAAGGACTCTGTGCGATGCAACTTGCACCTCACAGCATTCGTGGGTTTGGCCAACTGTAGGAGCAAGATGTTGGTAAAACTCCAGTCTTTAAAATACTTTAATAAAACAACTATAATTTACCCCACTCCAAGAGCTATAAACTGTAATTTAATAATGTGCTTGTCAGGGGACAGCTTTTTTAAATAATAATAAAAAAAAAGTTTTAGTATTATTAAAGAAACGTAGTACATAAAAAATGTCTAATTGCTGAGGAAACAGCATGATTGTGATTTTCAGATATTTAGAATGGGAAAATCATTCTAAGCAAGAGAACTGTGTTTTTATGGTGGAGTCTTGCTATACGGGTCTCATTAAGTTTTGAAGGAATACCGTTCCAAATCTTTACCATGCTTCCAAATTATGTTAAACTGTTAAGCTTTCATCCTGCTCCAGCAGTGGGTTCTCAAACATAGATGACATTTCTTGCTTGAGATTTAATCATCTTTCAAATAAAAGAAGTTTATTTCTTACAGGACAAAGTTTCATGCTTTGGGATTTTGGATTTCCAGGTTCAATTCCCATAAAGTACCCCCAAAACATCAGTTTTGAGATCAGTACCTTGAGTGGTGTGAACTCTGAAAGCTCAGCTCAGAGCAAGCTTAGCCACGCAAAACCATGTAATTTCTGCTCCATCTTGGTTGCAGTCATCTGCTCTGACACAAAATAGGATTAAGAATCATATAACTGCTTCCAGCTAATAGATTTAGGCTGTGGTTCCAGCATTATTAATACCAGATCTGTGCACTGCCAGCTCACCCAGGACTATAAATCTAATGTGGATCAGGCATGGACACATGATTGTGTTTTGTCAAATTAGCCAAGGGACGTGATATGGAATTTATACCAGCTTTATCCTCCTGTGCTAGCTGCACTCCTGCTGTGGAAAGGCAGGAGATTGCTGGTCCAACATGAAGTTAAAAAATACTGATACACCAAAAACCTGCTGTTATAAAGGGTTTTTTTGGTTGTTGTTGTTGTTGTTTTGACAAATGTGAGCCATTGATTGGAGTATTTTTATGATCTAGCAGCGTGTTGCCCATCTGGCACATGGCACTGGTGGAGTGATACCACAAATCTTACAGCTGGCTGCAAACCACAGCCCTAAGAATTAGCACTTGGGCTCCTGTCACGTAGCTGCCCTTGGAAATCTCTTTTCAGGGCAGTAACCATTGTTTCCTTATCACATCTTATGGGAGCAAGAGGTTTTTATGATACCCACTTGTATGCCTGTGACAGGCCTTTTCTCTTGAAAAACCAACTCATGGAGGGCTCTCACGCATGTTTGCTGCAATGCAGACAATGCTGGTTTCAATAGTGACCTTTAAAATCTCAGAAGGAGGAGTCCACATTTCCCCATTACTCTGGAGATAGCTTAAACATTAATTCTTGGTGTGGTTGAGGGGTTGAGATTGGAAACTTACCTTGCCAAAAGCAAAAAAATGGAGGTCTCCTTAGTTCCAATGTCATAGAACAGCAGTTAAGGGACTACAAATAATCCTATTTTTCTCTTTTTTTTTTTTTTTCTTTTTTTTTTGTGGTGGGAGATGAAGGTCTCACGTAACAGCTTTGATGGGAAGAGGACATTAGGTAAAGTCAGGAGGCTGGGAAGACAGGATGTCACCATGTAGCCCATCCATGCTGACTGAGCTGGTGTGGGAGCTTGGCCTGTACAATATCAATGGGCAAAAGATCTTCACTCTTCATTTTCTGGGCAAATCTCTGCTTGCAAAGTGGATCCTGCTGAAGGGACCAATTTATTCTGGGGATTGAGCAATGAAGATGGGACATGGGAGGTGATGTGTTTTGAAGAGGAGCTGCCACAGTAAATGAACAAGTTCAGCTTGGGATTTTTCAAAAAGATAGAGCCCCACTCTAAAAAAACCCTTTTTTCAGGACAAATCCCTGCAAGAAGATGCAAAGGAGGTGAAGATCTGCTCCAGGGAAGCTGCAGCAATGTGCTTGAGCACCTCCATCATTCCCAAGAATTGCTGATGAGCATTTCACACTAACCCAACTCACCTCACTGCAAGTCACTTCTGTGCTCAGCCCTCCTCTCACCTTCACAAAAACTGCTGGTCCTGAGGACTTCTACTCTGTCACACTTGAGACACACCAGCAGCACTCTGAGCACTGCTTTGGATGTTTGTTCACGTTGGAAATCAGGACAAAGTGAAATCTGGAGAGCCCTACGTGCTGGATGAAGCCTGCAGGTCAGGATTGACACTGCAGTGTAACTGAAGTCAGGCTTTGACCCTTAACTTGGAAATACAAAGCTGAATTTTCCCCTCATTTTTCCCCTCCCGAATCCTCCCTGGTTCCCTACATGGCTGTTCTGTATTATGATCCCTTTAAATAAGCAGCCTGTCATTAGCTTTTATCCCAGTGCTTGCTCAGCCGGACTAAAGTCTAGGTCTCTTTGTTTTTAAGACTTGCTTGGTGTGTAAGTGCCAGATGTTTCCCATCTCTTGGCTCTTGGTGAAATAAACACGAACTGCCATAACCTTCACCTTTCAACTCTTACATTACCTATTCCTAAAGTACAAAAAATGGATGTGTGTTTATGCTGCAAGGCTTTGAACTACCTTCCAGGTTTATGTCAAAAGTCCGATTCTCCAGGCAAAGATAATAGATGAGAAGGGATTTTGGTGCTGCTATAAAAACCACCTCCTGCACCAACGGAGCAGTAGTCTTCATGGAGGAGAGTAATCTGTGGGGATTAGAGACCCTGTAAAACTGATCTGACTTCCAGGCCAAATCATTCAGCTCTGGATTTGGCGCTCCTGGAAAGCAGTGTGCGCTGTTGGTGACAGTACAGTTATTTGATACAAAAGCAGCGTAAATTTGCAGAATCCACGGGGATTTTTCTGATGTGTCACAGCTCTTAGCACAAACTGTGGAGTTCACTCTTGTAATGCATTTCCCTTACAGAATGACAGAAAGGTTTGGGTTGGAAGGGATCTTAAAGATCATCCACTTCCAAATCCCACTGGCATGGGCAGGAACACCTTTCACTATCCTTACAACTGTCCCCTTCCTGCCACAGCAGCAGCAAAGCTGGAGGGGTTAATAAAGGAATTTTCTTCATTAAGAATACCTCATCAAAATTCATCCTGGAGTTTTCTTCCTGCCCTTCTTTTGCCTCTCATTTTATAAAATCTTCCTTAAAGGCACGCGAGTGATTTGGCTTTTGGTGGGGCATAGAGCGCTTCTCCAAGTTAACACCCACATTTCCTAAGGAGGAAGAGTGGGTAGGTGGCTGCAGGAGGCTGGGACCAGCTGCCTGGTGACACACTCAGAGCTTCCCAGGAACAGCTCACCCGGCTTAAAGTGTCCCATAAGGAAGTCATACAGCAGCTTTTCCCTTTTAAACTTGATTCAGTACCCTTACGCAATAAAAGGGGAACAAGTGGTTTAATTAAGATTGCAAAAGCATTTCAATTAGAATTCCAAGTGAATTAGGCAAATTGAATTTTAATTTGTGCTAATTCCTCTCTTCCCAGGGAAATGAAGTCTTCCTCTGAGGATGGCTTTTGTTTGTCAGAGAGTGCCCTGAAAGGTGAATTAGCAAGAATGTGCAGCGAAATACTTTAGCCACTGTTCACTCATACATACTGAAAAAAATATATTCACTGTAAACACATTAGTTGCTACATCTTTTCCCTCTGAAGACAGCTAAAAACCAGCTTCCCTGCAAACCAGGGAAATCCTTGCAGAGAATAATTATCATCAAACTTCCTTTTGTGCTTGGAGATCATCAAAATATTCTCCCTGAGTTTTGTTGCAATTCTCAAGCCAAACATTCGGAGACCATCTATTTTAAAGAGGAGTGCCCATTTGCAGGGTGACTGTGCTATCCGTGGAGATGGGAGAGAAAGGGTAGGAAGGCAGAGCCCTGGGATAGCTTTTCACAGGCACTGAGGAGTCTCAGTCTGTAACAGAGCTACAGAGGGCCTGGCCTCTTTTATGACCTCTCAGTGCATATTTCCTTAACCAGGCTGACTCAGGATGCTGGGGTCACTGAAACACAAGTTGTTTCAAAGGCTGGACTGAAGTGTACATGCCATGATCTTCTATAAATCCGTATTAAACCACAGCCCTCAGATCACGAGTGGTTACTGTGGTCTCTGGGGTCTAATGAGAAAATGGCACACGGTGACAGGAAAGGATTTCAGGCCTCTCCATAACTTTTGCAGTTCAGCTCAAATTTATGCACACTGACACTGAGCATTTGCTCAGGCCATCCATCCATTCAAGCACTTATTGATGATGCACTGAGGTAAACTTAGAGATTTCAACTGTGGCACACACCCAGGTGTCTTCATCATTTCCTTATCCTTCACGGTGCCTTTCTGTCTAAGCTCCAACCCAGCAACCTATATGTGGGTTTAGAAACTCCGTTTTTTCTATAAATTAACCTTGATCGAAGGCCAGCGCATTTTGGTGACATCTTAAAAATGCAAGGAATAAAATTATCATTGAATTGAATTGAATTGAACTGAATTGAATTGAATTGAATTGAACTGAATACCAAATTGCTCATTGTTAAGCATGAAACTTATTAGAAGTTACTGTAATTCAGGAAATAGAGCTCTGTTTTATATATATATACAGACACACACACATATATATGTTTAAGGTACTTATACAATAATTTATATGTATCCTTAGATTTTGACTCCGCTCCTGTTAGACAGCGTCTCACTTTACATGTGGTTTCTAATAAAGCTAAATATTTCTAAATACCCTACTATGTAAGTGTGTGTCTAAACATATATTTTTTGAGTTTAAATAGTCAGTTAGATAGTCTGGAAAATTCATAGATAAGGGTCTCTGGATAACCTGGTCCAGTGTTCAACCACCTTTACTCGAAAAATAAGATTTCTTTTGAACATATAAATGGAATTTTCTGTATTTCCTCTGGCTTTGTCATTGGGTATCACTGAGAAAATCCTGGCTCAATCTCCTTCAGGCTGCCCCATCAGGTGTTTATCCACATTCACAAGGTAAAAATGGTATTCAAATTCATTCTTGGCATCTTCCTATCACACTGCAGGAGCAATGTACATTAAAATACACTCTAGGTTGTTTTTTCTGTTACCTGAAGGCAGTAAATCACAGGGTTACAGAGGTTACCTCAGTTAGGAATAAAGCCATCACCTTTAGCATTGGTTTCAGTAAAAACACAAACACTTCTGCAGTCAAATGGCAAAGTTTTATGGCTGTGGTTCTTTGAAACAACTAATAAATATTTGTTTGCCATTTCTCTCTGGGGCAACTGTCCACTTGCTAATTTACACATCACCAAGAGGCCACTGAACTCTTTACTACAGGTATTAACCCTATCCATTACCGTGCCACTGAAAATACAAACTGCCTGGAGGCTGAGAGATGTTTGGAGCGAGAGCAGCTCAGTCCACAGCAGGTCATCCTAAAGCAGAGCTTGAGATCCCTCAAGAGCCTTGTGTTTCCTGACGTGACTCCATGGCAGTGTTTCAGCCCTGAGGACTGTGTGCAATCCTGTGGAGAGCTTTTCCACAGCTGTCACTGTCCTTTGGAGAGGATGGAGCTTTTTCTAGTTTTCCTTCAGCTTTTCTTTGCCCTTCCCTCCTGATGTCACACCCACACCAGCAGCAGTGACTTTCACTATATTGTCTGACTTCTCCAAATTTGTACATGCCCAAATTACCTTCCCAGCTATTTACAGATTTTACTCGTGTGGGCCAAATCTTCGGACTCTTCTTCCAGCTCATAACCCTCAGCCTGGGAATTGTGTGCCCAGCTCTTCCCTGGGCTTATTTATAAATGCACATCTCAGGGTTTTATGTGTTTGTGTTCTTTGAAAACCTCATCTGTTTCCCTGGAGCTTTCTGCTTCATCAGTTCCTGTCTGTGGGTCCCTGGTTGATAACCTGACTTCTAAAAGCCTGTGAATGCACTGACTGCAGTTGTTTATTTGTTTTCCTTCCTGTTTGGCTTGAAAAACCTGCTCTCTCTAACATTTGCTATTAAAAACTTTAAGAGAAACGCTCTTGCGTAATTTATTTTTGTTGTTGTTAATTACAGTTCTCCAGGTTTTTCCTCTCTGACCTGGTGCTCCAGCATTAGCACAGCACTGCACTGGAGTTAACAGATATTTCTGCTCCTTTGCATGGGGACAGGATCAGTGCCATGCTCACCAGGGAGCTCCTGGGCAGCTTGGACCAGGCTGTGAATAGCCTGGGGATATTTTGCTCTGCTTCATACCATGGATTTCGCGAGCCCGTGGCTGCTGCATGGAGCAAGAATTGGAACGAGATTGGAGAGTGTACATTGGAGAGTCACAGAGCTCAGAGCTGGAAATGGAACTGTCATTGGTTTTTCCATTCTTTACGTAAAGGCAGCAAAGCCTGGAGAACAAGCAGCACTTGGAAAATGCCATCATAGAATCAGATAATGGATGGCTTGGAAGAGACCTTAAAAGCCATTTTGTTCCACCCCCTGCNGAAGGGTTGGCTTGGAAGAGACATTTTGTTTTTTTAAGAATTCTTTTTAAGAAGCCATTTTGTTCCACCCCCTGCCATGGACAGGGACACGTTCCAGTATCCCAGGTTGCTCCAAGCCCCGTCCGACCCGGCCTTGGACACTTCCAGGGATGGGGCAGCCACAGCTTCTCTGGGCAACCTGTGCCAGGGAAGAGTTTCTTCCTAATCCCTAATCTAATCCTGTCCTATCACTTCAGGTCCTTGTAAATAGTTTCTCTCCAGCCTTCTCAGAGAATCACTATTTAGGCAGCACTAAATAAAAAACAAAAACACTCCAAAAAACAACAAAACCAAACCAACCAAACAAAAAATTGTGCAAGTTTTAGCATAGCTGAAATGTTTCATGAGTTCCCCTGGAAGTGAATAAAAATGCAAGGAAGCAGCAAACCTAAAACACCTGCACGACCTGCCCATGCTCTTGCTCTTGCTGACCGGAGTGATTCCGTGGGAGGTGCAGGTTAGAAAGGTCTCACCAGGTCCCTTCACCCGAGGAGCAGCCTGAAGTCTCCAGTAACGCCAGTGGCAGTGGGGTGGATCCCTGTCCCTGGGAATGACTGTCTGGCTACGAGCAGAACTGGAGACAAGCCTGGTTTAATAATGTCACAGCCCACCAAGTGTTTTTGCCACCTCTCTCAATAGGATTGCTGGACTCTGGCCTCTTGTTCCTGCTCAGACATTGCAGAGCATTCACTGCAAAACACTTGAAAGGTGACGTTATTTACAGCTTGTCAGGATGCCCCTTGTGCCAATGAAGTTGTGAATGCATCTAGAAGGACACAGGATGTATTTTTTTCCGAAGGACAAAGCCTATTTGCACACGAGGAGCTCCCTCCTGAGCACTAGCATTTTGCAAGTGGACCATCTCCACCCCTCCATTGCCCAACAACGTGAGCTGCAGATTCAGCTTTTGTCAAAAACACTCACAGGGAGCTGACCCTAAAATAAAGAAACCTTCGTTGTGATGTTTTTCTTTTATAGCTCCCAACTACTGTAAACTGCGGAGGAGCAGAGCTGCAAAGCTGGCCATTAAACTGTCTGCTCTTTCCTGTTTGAACAGGACCTCTCCAGGGTTTTAGCTGCCTCAACCACCATGGGTCAACATCCAGGAAGGAAGACGTTTCTAAGGAAACCAAGGAGGCTTTCCACCAAGGTGGTTGCATGAAAGCACTGAGACTGGTGAGAGTGACAAAAAGCAGTTCATTGGATATTGTAGAAAAAGGTAAAAAGTTATTGCATGCTGGCTGTTTTTATAATGAGGCCATTCAGGCATAAAATCACTTTAAATAGGTAGTTTGTTTCCACATTGCAGAATTATTTTCGTCCTACTCTTTCAAGGAGGAGTTTATCTAGGCACAGTGGTGTATAAATAATAAATAGCCCCGGGGGCAAGGCATTTTTACTTTTTTTCCCCCTGCTTCGTATCCTGTTGCAGTTGGTCTCAGGCTGCAAAATGAATTTTGTTTTCTGAAATAATATTATTTACTTTGAGCACAGTCCTCTGCGAGAGGCCATGAATTCTGTTCTGCATTTGCAACGTCCCAAACCAGACAGGAGCTTTACAGTCCAGCATTTGCATTAAATGAGTTTTCTGTGGCTTACAGGGCAGTTTGCTCTGGGGACAGGTACAGTCCCATTAGCTCAGGGACCTCCAGGAAAGCTCGCTGTGTGCATCCAGTGTTTGGATTGTGCACACGCCTTGGAATGTGGATGGTTCGGGGATAACCCACGGACAGAAGTGCAAGATCACCCTAAAGGTGGTCGGTTAGAGAAGGAGTTGACGGCCGCCACGCTGGGGATGCACAACTGTGAGACTCTGGACAGGCACAGCAGGTTCATTTCTTCTGTTTTCTACCATGCTGAGCATCTCTGGATATATTTGAATAATAACCACATCCGATCTCTCAGCCAGCAGGACCAGGACGCCACGCCAGCACCAGCACTTCTCTCACGAGGTTTCATCCTGCCCAGTGGGAGCCTGTCATCTCTGTCCTCCATGGGCTGGGATGAGTCTGCCGTCAACACCTGCTGGGAGGAACCAGTTTAGGGTCTGAGCCCCCAGCCTGGAGCCCTGGTGAGTGGAGGTGGTGACCAGCAGCCCTGCAGAGACCTAATGGGACAGGAGGGAGGCTGGAGCAGCCATGGGGCTTGCCCTGTTCACCACTGCTCCTATGTAAGTTTTGGAGGCAGTTTGGGCACGTTACCAATGACTGCCCACAATTTAATCCCAAGGGCTCTTGGTTTGAATCTCAGTCTCTCTCAGCTAGCTCTGACCTTTGCCGTTTTCTCCTGGCAGAGCCCTGTGTGTTGCTACCCTGCACTCCTGTCCCTGCAGGGAGCCCTTGTTCAGTAGAGCAGAACTGGACTGAGCAAACAACAAATATTTAGGAGCCTCAGGGCATGAAAAAACTGGAGTTTCCCTTCTCTAATTTGTTTGTAGCCTCAGGCTTTCCCCACAGACTTGAAAGGAGAGAAATGAAACGGGAGAGTGCTGCTGCTGCTTGCCTCTTCCTTGGATTGCCACCTGTGCATCATCAAGGATGAATGTTGGTAGTGGAACAGGAAAAAGACAGGATTTTTGGTGTGAGAGACACAGTGGGGAGATCAGTGAAGGATGAAAAACACAGTAGGTGGTTCATGGAGGGGGATAACAGGGACCTGCAGCTGGGAAGGGTTGGGCTCAATGGGCCCGAGCAAAAAGCCTCCATCACACGTGCCAGAGAGGTCCAGCAGTTTGAACCTGGGGGAAATAAATGGGAAATGTTAAGGAAGGATCAGCCTGAAATGATCCAGACACACAATAAAGTCCCAGGTTGCTGGAGGGGGAGGGAGGGAAATTCCTGCTCTCCTCAAAGAGCGTGAATGATTAGCTCTAAAAGCCATGTGCCAACGCTCCTCCTGCTCAAGATAAAATAACAGGTCATCTGTTGCAGCCCAGGGCCTTCCAGGCTGCATTCTCATTTCTGTACTCCGGGGGCTGGTTCAGAGGTCACCTCACAACCGAGCAAGGACCAAGCTCATTTTCACTGCAAACAGAGCCCTTGGGGCGGGACCCTGTGCTCAGTCCCTCGGCAGAGAAGGAGAGGTTTGGACATCAACAGCCTGGAACTGGTGGTGCTACAGCAGGTGCTGCTGGTGTCACCATGCTGAGATGGGCATTTATCTTCACTCATGTAGCAAAAAAATCTTGAAGTGGAGACCTGCAGAATAAACCTAGCCTGAGGGAAACCCCCATAGTCCATTCCCTTGCACCAAAACACTGTCTTCATGCAGGAGCCATTGTATTCCTTCCCTAAACTGGGCCTTCACCTGCATGGTGGGTGATCTTTGTCCCAGCTAAAGATGCAGAGTGTTTGCAGACAAGCGTAGGTCTCAGTAAGCTCTTCACCAACACATAAAAAGTTTTTTAAAAAGGCCTCTCTTTAAAATGGAAACATTCATATTTGTGGTTTGAAAGGACCTTTCATTGCAGTTGCTTGCCCCCGGTTTCCTGTTACTGGAACAGTAATAGTTAATGGGGTTTGGAAGGTGAAACAGTTGGGACAGCAGCACCTGAGGCACAGCAAACACCCACTGGGCGCTGGGCACAGTGATGTCCCTGTCCTTGTCCTTACCCTTACTGGCAGGAGGACTGCCACCAGCTGTACCTGGAGCTGTGCTGCTGGAGAGCTACAGACGTGAAAAAGTCACATGCTGCTAGCCTAGAAAACAGAGTTTCCTTGTATTTTTTTTTTCCCCCTAGATGGCATTGAAAAACACAGTGCAAAACACAGGTGAAATAAAATGAGAACCCCTTTATCGGACAGGTAAAACCGTAGGGAGATCCTCTCCTCAGTCCAACACAGTGCTTGTGTTAGAGGGCCATTAGATTAAAAAAAAAAGGGCACTAGAAACTTCGGGAAAATAACCAGGATGCCCATATTTTATACAATATTTTAGTCCACATTCCACCTGAGCCGTCAATTTCCATCCTATCCCCTTCAGTTACACACGACTCTGTTTTTTCCTGTAACAAATCCCATACTTGCAGTCCTTTACTGCCCTCGGAAAAACCACTGCCCTTCCTCAGAAGGAAATAACCCACAAACCCTAAGAAACAACTACATCACAACTGCAACACAAAAGCTCTCGGGGGGGCTTGCTGAGGTGCCCTGCAAGCCATTCTAGGTTTTAATGTTTATTCATTATAAGCAGGAGCAGCTTTTTTCCATTACAAAGTGATCTATTTCACAGCTTTCAGCCCAGAGTGTCAAGCAATCAAGCAGCCGTTATGCCTTAACAATTGCTAATATATTTCGGCACCTAATGAATCTATGCAAAAAAGGCAGGTAAAGGCTAGAAACAGCCTATAGTTAACTCCTGCCCTCCCTCTGCAAGGATTTTTACCCCCTGCCTCCCAATCTTATGTTTTTACTGCGTGGCAATTAATTAAAAAGATCAAGATAGAAGAAAGATGGAAACCTTATTACTGGTGTTGTATTTCCATACTAGTTTTGCCCAGGGAAAACGTTTCCCAGGAGGGTAGCTAATAGTTAAGCTATTAAAATCTTCTAAACTGGAAAGGTTATTTGCAAGGTCAGGCAACTTTTCTAAGCTGGTAGTTTCAAAATTATCCCGGGTTCCTTTACTAATTCATCGATCAAAATGACACGTTTTAAATTACAGATGAAAATGGGACAGATTTAAGTTCCCGTCATGTAACCCCTGCATGAAAACTGCACATTACAAGGCTCTGACCGTGGTAATTTTTAAAGTGAGAATGAAACATTTGTTCTTATTATGAAGTGCTGATTTACTACAAATTCACAAAGAGCTGAACCAGCCTTCACACGGAAAGGAGGTTCATCTCACCGGCTTCTCCCAGGGGCTTTCAGCAGTTAACACAGCATTATTCCCCCACCAATATTAGCTATCCTTCCAATTCCCAGTTAAAAGCAGGGATGCACTTCACAGGAAGGAGAGATAAAGGAGGGCTCTTCTCATGCATTCACTATCTTAAACCAAGATTTCTCTTTGGGAATGCAAGAGATCTGCAGGAGCCAGCTGAGCTCCTGTGACCAGTCTCGGGGCAATACCGGTTCCCACAAGGCAGGCCATGGGATGTCCATGTATGAGAGCAGTTTCCATTGGTGTACCAGGAGAAGTTCTCTGGATCAGTGGCTAGGGTCAAAGGTTTGTTTTTTCCCTTCTGTTTTTGGATTTTGAAGTCCTCCATCTACATCAGCATTTGGATCATCCAGATGCCACCCTCCTCGGGTGGGAGTATGGGATTTCCAGGCTAACTCTGTCAATCTGTTGTTGCAACTATTCCTAACACTAGGACCCTCATTTGTGGATAATTTCAGATTGGGCACTGCAGAAGTAGCATTTGAAAAATCTTGCTCTGGAGAGATGGAACATCTCTTATATTTGAAGTCTGGTGCAGAGAAGAGTATTTCCTTCTTTTTTTGTGAAAAGAAAGTGGGGAAGGATTTGGGGAGGGTTAAATGAACCTGTAAAGCTTTAGGAGGCAGACAGGTCCAATTGTCCAAAATCAGCAGAGAGGACTGAGATGTCCCAAGCTTAAACAAAACAACTTCCAACTTTGTGGGGATTGCTGGGGAGGCCCAGACTGGAAGACCTTGAGGCTTTTGCATGCTGTGCACGGCACTTGGTGCGCACAAGAGCCATGTCCCCTTCTGAGCCATGTTTTTAAGGACGATTTTGTGCTGTCAGAAGCAAGAGGGTGATTCCACCACGCTCTGCCTCAAACCATCTGGGTTTGAGGGCAGCAGTGGCAGAACTGCTTTTCTCTCCATCTGGCCCCTCTGTGTCCTCCAGCAAAGGAGGCAGCACTTGTGGCTACAGCTGCAGCAAACCCCATATGTGGAAGCTTGGATCATTTTCTTTCCCAGCCAAGGCATCTGGATTTGTGGCTTGTTCAGCTAATAGCCTTGCTGGCAGTGCTGTGAGCAGCTCTGGAGCTGAATAGTCAGGGAGAGGCTTGGGGAGGAGCTCACCTGTCCTACAGGGCACTTCTCATTCTTTGCTTTGAAAGGATGTGACTCACTGACATAAATTTCACAGACTACAGAGAAAAACGCTACTGGATAATAACGATCGGCTTTCAAAGTCTCTGCTATCGTATCTCCGGTTACTCCAAGAATTGTTCCTGTCAAGGTAATGTGTTTATAAGTTTTTTTCATCGTGAACCAGTTGCAGAGTTTTCAGGCAGCAGGACATATGGAAATCATATGAGGCTGGAGTGCACTACACTTGGAAGTGATCTCTTTAGGAATGCGAGGCTCATGAGTCGCAGGGCAATGTTTAATGCCAGACTGCTGAGGCATCACCCAGAGCTGATGCATGGCAGGAGGGGAATCTGAAACTCTTCAGTCTTTCATGTTTAGAGGGATCACTAAGCTCTCTAGGTTGAAAGTGTCTTTGGTGCTGGTCAAAAATCTCCCACTAAACTTTTTTCCAGGGAGAACATGGGGTTTCGTTACGTCAACACCATCTGTGCTCTCAGAACGTTTGTTTTTTTTCTACTGGAAACTGAAACCCCCACTAGTGAGCAGCCCAATTCTCCCATCCAACACCTGACAAGGAGATTTGGAACAGTGATGAGCACAGCATCACCCACCCTGGTGATGTTTTCCTGAGCTGGCACCTCCCTGCTGCCACAGAGCTGAAAATGAGGCTGGAATGTAAGTGCTGGGATAAGGGGGAATGGCTTTAAAGTGGAACAGAGTAGGTTTAGGATGGATATTAAGAAGAAATTCTTCTCTGTGAGGGTGGTGAGGCCCTGGCACAGGTTGCCCAGAGAAGCTGTGGCTGCCCCATCCCTGGAAGTGTTCAAGGCCATGTTGGATGGATCTTTGAGCTGCCAGGTCTAGTAGAAGGTGTCCCTGCTTGGATCTGGATGATCTTTAAGGTCCCTTCCAACCCAAACCATTCTCGGATTCTCTGATTCTACGAATGACGACGTGGGCAGGTTTCAGGTGTGGGGCTTTCTGACGGTGACTGTTTCCACATCTCATTTCTTGCCTGGCACATCCCTGGCTGCACAGATCACTTCTTATCAAGCTCTGACCATGCTCTTTGCCACTTTTTTTCTAGAGGAGCTCCACCCTCAGTATCCTTATGAGGTAACAGACCATAATTTCTTCATGAAGGACCAGCTGTAGCACCTGCCCATGGCTCTGATCATTGCTTACATGGTAACTCCAAAGCAGTGTGCAAGCAGACATTGCACAAGGCCAGCTCACACTTGCTGGTTTAGCTCTGCCTTTGCAGTTCCAATGTGAATGAATTCCAGGGGTAAGAAACTGCATCCGCTGAGCTGATAGAAAAATGTCCAGATCTGTGTGGGCAGACAATAAATTTGCTTTGCAGAAGGCCTGAAGCAGAGAATGCATGGGTTGGCAATTACAGTGTGACCATCAGGCTTGTTTTGCCTCTTAATTAAGTCACTGTATCATTGAAACTTTCCTTACTTGCAATCTGTTTGGTGAGTAAATTGCATATTTTTATATTTTAACAGGATGCACTTTACACTGGCACCTCTGTTAACTTCATCTCGGGGACGGGCTGGTTCAGCTTATGGAATGAGAAATGGCTGAGGAGACCTATGTATTCTAGCTGAACATCATGAAGTCTGTAGTTTTCTTTAGGGGACAGCATGGGGGTTATTATTAAACCAGAAAACATATGTGAATAATTGAGGAAAGCAAGCCAGCGTTTAGGTTAGAAAATGTGAAGTCAGCTTGCTGTGAATAACATATCTCTGCATTTTGACCTGCTGCTGACAAAGAATATATTTCACTATTACCTGGATAGAAATGATTGGGGATTTTTTCTCCTCTAAATGAAAGCCAGTTGAGAGAAGCTGGCAACAGACAAATGATGCTCATTCCTCCCCTGCTTTTACTTAATGGCTGATATCGAGATGCTCGGCATTCATTGGTGACATTACTATTAAAAACATATTTCTTATCTGGCTCTTTTATTCCTACAAATCGAGCATGGAAATAAATCTGTGCTGTTGGAGGGGTGAGCAAGCAGTCATGGGAAGGGAAGACAAGAGAAGAGCTGGCCTCGAGCTCGAGGCCACCGAGCTGTTCACCTGCCTGGGCTGAGCTTGCCATGCATCATTTTCACACAGGGAACCACAAAACCCTAATCCTCAAGGAGCCAAAAATGTGTTGGAGTCAAGAGAAGAGATGTAAAACCCAAAGGAGGCCCCAGTGCAGCCACTCAGCCCAGCATTGGTGCTTTATGGGGTGGACTGGGACACCAGAATCTGTGTGGAATTCTTCCTGTAGCAATCCCAGGTGGAGGGACAGGGCAGGAGTGCTTGGACAGCAGCAGAACATGCTGATCCACCATGCAGTGCACTCTGCTCTCAGCAGGAGTTCATCCTATTAATCCCATAAATAAGAATATTAATATGTCAATATGTGGATGGAACACATTGCCAAGTGCAAAATAATCCCTGGCAAGAGATGTGTGTGTATGTGTGATACATGATATACAAACACCATCTTACCCAGATCAGGTTTCCAGGGTTAAAAATACATGAGGAATTAAAATTTCATATGAAATTCTAGCTTTGGTGAGTACTGGAAAACATTACTTTCCCCCTTCAACCCCATAAAGGCTTTTATTGGGGAAGATGAGTACATGTTTCACAGTCTTTTCCACAATGGAAGGGAGTGTTTTAATCCCAAGTGTTGCTGGGAAGAAATGAAATTACCTTACCAGATTGCTTTAAGGTGCTAAAACAACCCTGCAATGGTCCTTAATGCCATGCAGGCAGGGTGGGACAGCACAGGGACTCCACTGAAATGTTGGCAAGTGAAAAATGTCATCTTTATTTACATTAATCAAATGAGAGTTTGAGGTGATGTTTTGCCTCCAGTTTATCTGAATTTCTCTATTTTATTATCTGTCCTTGGGGCATAGACAAAGCTTTAAATGAATATCCAAAGTCAGCAAAGACTTTCAGGCTTTTTAAGATCTACAGATGGGCTTCTTTGGAGTGCTGGCAGGGTGTGCAGGCACGATCACGTATCTGCCCTGAGGGATCAGGGTGTCTGGTGACAGGGAAAATCCCAATCTTTCCTTGTAATGGCATCACCTACAGACCAAATGGAAAAAAAACCAGAGGGCTGGAAGGAAAGAGGACACTGGGTGCCTGCATATTTCATGCCAGCTCAGATTTGGCCATGTCTTGGTAATGTTTTTGCAAAGTCCTTTTAGGAACACGTTCCATTGCTTGGCCGCAGGAGGACATGTATCCAAAGAGGAATCCCGTCACTCCTCCTGTGAGAGGCCAAAACCCACCAAGGTCTCCTAGGGAGGCTCTGAGCTGCCCTTCTCATTCGTGACTTTCGATGCAAGGGGGACACGTTGAGCGCTCAGGAGCTGACCCATGTGTGCCTCTGGCTGTGCGAGAGCCACGCTCACTGCAGGGACCTTCAAAGGCAAATCCTGAGGCATTCCAGCCTGCACCCTGCAAGCAGCCTGGATTAGCAGGGAATAACATCCCTCCTCTCCCCTTGTAGGACTCCTTCAGGAATAACCTGATATGGTATCAAAACAAAACCCCTCTGCTGCTCCATTTTGCGTTCAGCCCTACAAGGACAACATGGGACCAATCGATCCAACAAGATTGATGAGGCCGCCAGGCAAAGCTTGGGTGCAAACCACTTCCAGATTTAACACCAGCTTTGCCTTTATATTCCCACTGAAATCACAATTTTACTGCATAAATAACTCAGGAAGGAATCAACCACTTCGGAGCCAGGCTCTTGGTGCAGTTTTTATTAGTGATGTTTTTCCGTTGTGTCTGAACATCGTTTTAACTTGGTGTCAAATTAATCTGAGGCTGATAATTTTTATGATTGTTTTACTGAGAAAAGACAGTAAACTACTTGCTTTGGCTGCACTTCCAACCCTGCAGAAATTATTTGTCCAAGCACAGCAGCAAAGTGGGTGAGGGGAGGAATAAAAAAAAAAGCACCTGCCCACAAAATTCTTTAATCCCTTGCAAAAATTGGATTAAGACTCAAGACTTTGGGCAAAAAATGCTTGTCATGTTCCATGTTCCAAAGGAAAGATGTCAGCTCAGAGAGCAACGTGAAAAAGCTGCAAACTTTGGGCAAAATCCCTCTCCCATGGTTTGTAGTTCCAGCCACAAAGCAGGCAGCAGAGAGGAGGAGTCAGCTCTCAAAGCTGCTCTGCCTTTACCTCAAAGGCATGTAAATCCCAAAAAACCAGCTGCTTCCTTGACTCCATGAAAATAAAGCAGAGAAAGTGCTTGGGAAAATCTGGGTGAGCAGCAGAACCAATGGGGAGGATGGGAGGAGGAGGAGGGGAAGAAAAATCTGGTTTTCTGCAGTTTCTACCGCCAACTACTCTTTTTAGGTTTAAGAGAAGACTAGCATCTTTTTCCAGCTCTGAAGTGAGGGGGGCTTTGCTGAGCCCTAGGACGTGCACAGGTAGGTTCCACACGAGTAAAGTAGAGAGTTCAAGCTGCAGAAAAAGAGTGATCTAGGAGAGAAACGTAAGCAAAGTGTGCAGTCTGAGAGCTCCCTGTAGCTCCAGTTAGGCTGCATCAACACCTTGGGCTGACTTCTTCCTCCAGAAGTCGTCACTTTGGGGCAGCTGGGTGGGCTGGAACACATCCTGGTATGAAATGGTATTTGCAGAGTAACTGGAGAAAGAAGGGGTCGCACCATTTGTGAAAGCAATCTGAGCAGGGAAGCACAGGCATCGCTGGCAGCTCAGCTCCTCAGGACCTAACGTCAATAAACCAGAAGTGGAGGGAAGGAGATAAGCCTCGGCACAGCTGCTGGTAGGATGAGGGTTTCTCGCTTCACCAGTGAGTCCAGCCATCCTAAAAACCCAACCTATCTCTCCTTACTTTAGGCAATCAACCCCCCAATCTTAGCTCCTGTAAACCCCAGCTGGTGCTGTACACTGGTATTTGTTTGTGCCTCCTGGTGCTGCTGAGCGACCCTACGGGAACACGAGCAAGCAGCGAGACATTTCCACCTCAGGTGCAGGCAGAGGAAGTGATGTCATCCTGGGGGAACCCGTGGACCAAGAAGAGGAGGCAAATGGGATTTTCAGAACCACTCTGAGCTGAACAAGATCTGATCCCGCTGAGGTTAATTGCAGGAAAATCATTACTGGGGGCAGTCCCAGCCAGGGCTGTGCAGCTTCAGGCAGCGCTCCCTGAACGGATGCAATGGGAAGCGCTGTCTCCTGGATCACAGCCCTCTCAGGGAATCTGGCCTTGATTAAGCTGGAAAAGCGTGTTCTCAAGAGAGACATTGCTGGTGACCTCCACATGCTACACAGGACATCAGAGGCAGACCTGTGAGCAGCACTGCACCTCTTCTCACCCTCTGGGAAATGTACAGAGGACAAAACCTGCAAGTGGAAAAGCTGAAAAGTGCCTGAGAGGAACAGACCTCTGGACAGGAAAGTGAGTGACTTCTGGGATAAGAAGAACTGGTATTTTGCACAATAGAATTCCAGAATGACTCCAGATTCCCCTTATGGAGGCCAGGTTTGTTCTATTACTTCCATGTAAGTGAGCTGTTAGGTTGCTTCTTTTCTTCAGGTGTTTCCATGGCTACCGAATGAAGCTTTCTCACTAACTCCTCTCTTGAAAAGTAGGAATTTAGGCAAATTTGAATTGTCTTTGGGGAAAAAAAAAAAAAAAAAGCTGAGTGGATCTGGCTTCTCCTCTGATCAGACACCATAGACATGCTGTTGGTTTCCACACCAAGAGGTGATTAGAACCAGAGGTGAGGCCCATGGGTTAACTGGAAAATATTATTATGCTCGTCCCACGTGACCTTTCCTCACCAAAACGTCAGGAAACCAAGCTGTGCAGGATGGAACAGCCCCAGATTGCTGGCAGATGTCAGGATGAAGAGAAGAAGAAGTTCATTTCCGTCTTAGAAGGAAAGGTCACCGAGGAGCACAGCTGATGGCAGCATGGATGTGCCACTGAAAATGACAGCAGGCTGCTGCCAGGGACATTCTCCGTGCAGGCAGCAGGTTCCACAACCCCAGCTTGAGCTAGGGTGAGGTTAGGTGTAAATCCGTGCTCAACTCAGACACCCACTGCTGTCCAAGCTGTTTTTAAAGTCGTTCTCACCCTGGTATTTCCAAAGAGCAGCTCCTCAGGGTGGATGATTTCCAAAGAGGATGATTGTAGGAATGAGTGGTGGTGGATGGTTGGGTTGGGAAAACCTGCAGCTGGAGGAGTGGTGGGGCTGGATATTTTGCAGTGTTTGGACTGTTTGTGAGCATGGCCTGACTCAGCTGTCTGCCTTTTCTCCCACACAAGAATGGATATTTCATGCAAACTTTGCCATCCTGTTCTCGTTTCCTGTGTATAAGAAATGACCCGGAGGCAGAGGAGGAGATAATGCAGAAAATCACAATGCATGAAGGGTACAAATAAACCAGGAGCATTTTGAAAAGAAACTTTTCAGTATCTGAATTATTTAGCAGCAGAAGAGTTGAAGAAGAGGAGGGAGTTACTGGCTGATGCTAAAAACAGGCAGCTGCACTGTGGAGATGTAGTTGTCACTTATACATAGTGAGGAAGAGGAAGGCACAAGGTTTCTGCCTGACAGGTTTTGGTGGGAACCACTCCAGGGATGGGCGATGCTCTGGAGAAGGGTGAGTAGCTGGCAAGTGGATCAACTTGAGCCAGGTGAGGAGATGTTTAGACATGTGAGGAGAAGTTTCTGTGCATGATGAAGGCAGAAGTCCCATCACCACACATATGCTGGGCACCTCTCCCATCTCCCCAAGCAGGACATCCCATCCCTGGGAGTGTCCAAGGCCAGGCTGGCCGGAGTTTTGAGCAACCTGGTCTAGTGTGAGGTGTCCCTGCCCATGGCAGGGTGTGGAACTGCGCGAGCTTTAAGGTCCCTTCCCACCTAAACCATTGTATGATTCCATGATTTTATGATCTCTGTTTGCAACACTGCTGCTTCTGATATTGATCTTTTTACCCCTTCTCCTTCCATTGCATGTGTGAATCCTTTAAGAATCCAGCAGTTTCAACCAAATACGAATTCTGCTTTTTTATTTTTAAAACAAGAACCCTTTAAAAAGCCTCTGTACAATGTATGACACTGAATTAATTTCCTTTACTTAAAGCTCTTCCCTGAAAATCAGCTCAGCTTTTTGGGGTCTAACTATTGATAAGCATGGCCTGAGCCCGAGCCAGTCAAATCTCAACACCTCTGAAAATTCGGCCTGGGCTCCTCTGGGAACCAGGAGCTGAGCAGGCCACATGAGAGCTACCAGAGTCCTCCTCTGGAGGGGATGCTGAGCTGGTATCTGCCTCACACATGGTCTGGACCATCCTGGTGGAGGTTTGAAAAGCCTCCTTGTCCACACTGAATTTTAGCTGGGGATTTGTATTACTGGAGGTTGGAACCAGCCTGTTCTGCTGGCTCCATTCTCCCCGCCAGTGACTCTGTACTTTTCCCCTTCCTGGTGTATGTGCCTCTTTTGAGACTGCCATGGATTGGGAATTCATCTTCAGATGAACTGCTGCTTGCCCAGAGTCTGTCACTGCTCTGTGGTCACCAGCAGAAAAAAGCCCTGAAAACATTCATCATCATTATGATAATTATGACTGTGATTGCTGCTCATTCCC
Organism: Callaeas wilsoni; assembly: GCA_013398955.1. Lineage (NCBI taxonomy): Eukaryota > Metazoa > Chordata > Aves > Passeriformes > Callaeidae > Callaeas > Callaeas wilsoni. Next base: position 327,052 of record VWPU01010580.1, read on the forward strand.
AGGAAAACAACTGAGTTTTCTCACACAGGAATCCCTGATAAACCAGCAGCAAATCTTTTTTATTTTATTTAAATTGTTTCTAACAGGAAGAACACTCACTTCTCTCTCTTTTAGAGCCATGTCTGTGGGTACCAGCACCAGGCTATGCGTAAACCCAAGTGAAAACAGCGAAAGGTAAATGGGAAAGAGATGTCAGCAGTGCTTCTAATCATCTCAGGCCTCCTTTGACACATGTTTTTAATTGCTTAGAGGGGAAAAAAAAAGGAAGGAAAAAAAAGAAATAAACCCAGTTATGAATAATCTAATAAGCTTCCCAACCACCTGTGAAACGTGGCTTCCCAGCTGCAGAGAATCAAACGCAGGAATAGAAAACAGAGCGTTCTCCGAGGCAACACACATCCACATTAGAGGCACGTCATTCCAAAGCCACAGAAGAAAAATGCATTAATGCCGTTTTTGGGCTCATGGCATTCATGCCACTCCGTGAAAAAGTATCTCGGAGGAGTGTTTATTTAAGGAGCACCAAGAATCTGCTTTAAAGTCAAAAGGTAGAGGGGGAAGATGGAAGAGGGAAACCTGCTCCTTGGCATCCTTTCAAACGAAAAGAACATCATCAGGAAAATCCCACATAGCATTTATTTGAGGAATTGCAGTCCAACAGGCAAAATTACTCAGGAATAATTAAGCAAGTTTCCCTGATATAGAGATATTCAGGAGTAAGCATTCAAGCAAAGTTAAAAGGCAGAGCTGTATAGGCACGGCTTTATTCCGGAAGCAATTTGTTTTCCTGGCATGAAAAGAGCGTTATTTTCATTGCATTTTGGAGCCACCCAGCAAATGTCCTCAAGAAGCTGTTTTTCATGGGAAAGAGCTGCTACACGGAGGGGAAAAAGGTAACATCCTGACATGGAGGAGGGAAAAAAGGGAGCTGTACTTTCAAGGCTGTTTTGACATGTTTTTCTTCTACACTGAACCAGACTTCAAATACAGCTTCTTAACCACGACAGCTCAATGACCCACCCAGAGAACTCTTTTTCCACAAACAATATAGCGTCGGGAGAAGGAGCCTGAGAGGAAAAGCAAACACTCCTTAAAGCAACTGCTTTATTTGGATAGCTCTGAACCACTGGCATTGGGGGCAGGTTTTAAGTCGGTGGGCGTGAGGAGAGGAAAGCTCATGGTTTTGATTTGAAGTAGCCACATCAAAACCTGTTTTAGAGAAGGGAATGGCAGTATTTTGAAAAATACATCCTTCTTAAGGGGATGTTAGGGAAAACAATTCCATGGCCTGTTGAATGATAAAAGCCAACAGGCTGGCTGAGGAAAAAAAAATTTGCCTTTAAGTGCCTTGGATAAATGCAAGATATACCTTGCCTGGCTGCAGCAGTGCCTTTAGGTGAAGGAAATTGTCATTCACACGTGTTGCTTGCAGGCACAGAAGGCTCAGCCAGTAGAACTGGTGTCAAAATGTTGTACTTTCTTCCCCACCAACCTGCAATCGTGCACACGGTGTCAGCTAGAAACTAAAAACTGCCTGTCCCACCCTGAAGGGATCCACATGGATACACCCACCCATCCTCGCTGGGTACCTCCTACCAGCCAAGAGTCCCCAAGCCATTACTGGTACAGCAATGATGGGTGACACAAAACTCTGCGTGCTGGCAGCCATGGGGATGGTGTTGGCTAGCAACACTGAGGGGGGCTACTGGGAAATTGGGACATCCCTTGCAGGCTTGTCCAGCCTTTGGCTTTGCCTTTCACACGCACTCCTGATGAGTGTTATGAACCTACTCCGCAGTTTTATTTGGTGACAGTATTTCACATCTTGTGATGCCACCATACTGCCTCTCCCCTGGATGGCTGCTCACGTGTCCAAAAAGCTCTTCCTGCTTTTTGTGAACCATGTTGCACATTTCCACAGGTGAAGAAAAGCAAGGCAGCTCTTCTGCACTGCCAGAGGCTCCCAGGGCAGATGGGGAGAAGCACAGACCCAGCAGAAGATGGGTGACATCCCCACCCAAGGCCAAGGGTGGGGTGGGTGGCCATGGCATGGCTCGACTAACAAAGGACTTATGTGCCAGCCCCTTCCTGATGGGCCATGAAGTTTCTGGTTTAGGCAGCCAGAGATCAGCAGTGCACTTCCACAAAGGTTTCTGAGGTCTGGAAATGTGTTTTCATTCCAGTGTGGAAAAAGAACCAAACTTTTCAAACGCTTCCCCAAAATGTTTTTTGTTGTTGTTGCCATTGAAACATCTGGTTTCAGATTGAGAACATTGGGGTTCTCATTTAGATTCTTCTCTGCTTATAAATTGACCCCAGAAAATCTGAACACTTTCCCATGGAAATGTTATTAATGGGACTATTTCACTGCAAGATGTTCTGGTTTGGATGAAGCAGTGTTTTCCAACAACAGTGACAACAAATCTCATTAAAATGTTTGAGTAGCTCCAGTCTCCAAAAGCACCAAGCAGCTTTTTGAGCATCTTCAGATCCTGCAGCCTAAAACATGCAACAACAATGTAACATTATTGTCACCCATCAGATAGGCAATAATTTGGAATTCACTTTGCATATCTGTAATGGACCCACATCAATGGAGCTTTGTTTGCAAGAAATCTCTTACAAAAATGGAAAAAGGAAAATGCCATGAAATACCTCCAGCCTCTCAATGCCATTCAGCAAGGATGCATTTTGGTCATTAATCATTCACATTTAGGCAAGCAGTTAGAAAAGCCCAGCTGTTCCAGGCCACAATGCTTTCCTTTATGGCATTAACGCCTCCCTACTAACAAGACAACTTCAACACATGATCCCCAAGAAGGGCCAGGATGCCTTATTCCCAACGTGGTCATTGTGGCATTGTTTCAGATTGAAAAGTTCATGGAGTTAATGCCTTTTTAAAAAATCCCAGTTGAGCCTAATTATCTTGTGAAGAGTTTTGTGCAGGCAATATCTGATTTCAAACCAGTGCTGTGTTTATCCGGCAGCTCCCAGGACAGCGTGGGGTCTCTGGGGACTCCGAACATGAGCTCTTGTTTTTCCCTAAACACCTTCACAGAAAGCACATGCTGGGAGCAATTTTGGACACCATCCCTGCAGAGGGGCAGGTTTGGGATGGGGCTGGGAGTGAAATAAGCTCTGAGTTTCCAACAGGTGGGAGCTGCCCGATGCATTTAACCTGTGCTTAGGGCCACATCCTGCTGAAGCATTGACCAAATGACACTTAATCCTCCCCCTTCCAGGGATGTGCAGTGCAGAGCTGCAGCATTTCCTCTGCTCCTCTCCAATTCAGGATCTTTTTTTTCCCCATGAATCAGGCATCCTGCTTCCAGCCTTCCTTTGCCTGATACTCACACCCACTTCTCCAGCAATGCGGTCCCTTTGCTTCCCACCGCTTGCCCTCCTACTCACCCGTGTCCAACCATTCCCGGAGCTCCCAAGCCTGGGCTTTCCCTGGGGATTCGGTGCTGGGAGGGATTCAGGCACTGCTGAGCCACTCCAGGCTGCTGAGCACTTCCAGGTAAAGCTCAAGGTGTATTTCCCTGCATCCAGACATCACACATCCTCCCGCACAGGACCTTGATTCCTCATTTTTGCCTCGGGCCTGGGACTGCTCTCAGCCACCCCCTCTTTTGGCAGAACCTCTCCCCATACATGCCTTCCAGGGACTAAATCCACCACCGTTCAAACCCACAGCTTTGGAGTGGGTTTAAAATCTCCCAGGGCTCATTCCTACGGCCTCCAGTTTCCAAACTCTCAGGAATTTGCCACACAAACATATTCCTTCCCTTTATTTGTTTCTTCCAAGTAATTAGAGGGGGGATTGTTTGCTACCTGTCATACCTTGGTTTAAGCCATTTGGGAACAAAGTGAGAAAAGGAAAAAAAAGAAAAAAGAGAGACTTGCAGTGGATTAAGACTGCTGATTGTAGTAACAAGGGGAGGTATTTTAATGACAGGTTTAAGACTTGCTAAGTAACTGCCATGAAGATTATGAATACATTTTGTAACAGGGTAAGATTAAGAGATAATCCTTAAAAAAAAATTTAAATATGGCAAATGGATTTTTAGATGAAAAATAAACTACAAAAAACACCAAAAGCCTTTGGAAATTCCACACGGGAAAAGTTTTCCCTAGAAATGTTGACTTTGTTAAACATTTTCAGGTCAGTGTCCTCGGCAGGATTAAGTTGGTGTGTCTAAATGTGAGTGGAAGGGTGTTGATTTATGCCTCATTTAAATTGGGCATTTTTAAAATGAACTAACAAGCTCCTTGCCAGGCAGCAGCCTGGCATCCCCAGCCACAGGGAGCGTGGTCTGCAAGGAGCAAGCTGCCTTCCTTAGAAAATGAGCTCTCGCTCCCGAACAATGCCGTTATTGATACCTAAATGTCATATGGAAATTTTGAGGACACTTGGGGCCTTTCTCTTTCCTGACTCCACAAGACTTGATCTTAACCCTCGCCCAACTGAATCTCTGACCAGCCATTAGCTTTTGGATTTGACCCTTTCATTCTGTATTCATCACGAGGAGGACAGGAAGGGCTGTATTTTCACTCTTTATCAGCAGAGGGAATGTACTGCATGTGGCACCTTCTTGGCCGTACGTGCATGGTTTTGGATCCACGAATCCATGTAGATCGCTGCTGACTGTGAAGCAGTTTCTGAGCAGGTTTTGGGGCCCTGCAAGACCAGCTGAAGACTTCAATTCTTGTGTTTGGTAAGGGACAACATCTGCCAGCTGTAACACAAAGCCTGCATCGACAGGAAGGACTCTGCCTTTCTGCTGGCCAGAAGAAACTGGGACTGTTTTCCTCACTATCTTTTTAAAATGACACTTATTTCAGTACAAAGAAGAATGCAAATTTAGAAACGAGTTAAATGTGTTTTCAGGAAGTGTTGTAGGCTCTTTCAGTCAACTTGAAGCTGAGCTTCACCAGGTCTGTTTTCCAGCTGAAAAATTGGCAGCAGGACTTGGAGTCCATAGTGGGAATCTCTGGTCTAAAGCATATCTGAGCTTTGTCTTTGCAAGTTAGACAATCTTTTTTCCCAGAGGGATGCATTGATATTACCCACAAATTAGACACCTCAGGAGCCTTTCACTTAAAAGCAGTAGAGAAAAAAGCAGCCCATGGAATTAAAAATAAGAACTAATAGATAATTTTTTGGTTGGAAGCATCCTATTAGCCTTTTACAGTCTATTAGGAATAAGAGGTGACGATCACTGCCTGTCACAGTGTGGGATAAATCCCAGCTGCCAAAGCCTGCACCCCTGGATGGATCTTCTCCCCATTTCAGACTGAGGCAGGACTCAAACTATGTTGCTGCTGTGACATTACATTGCATTTTGGGGCTGCAGAAGGGCTGTCTGAGATTACAGAGAGAGGAATTACAGCAAACTGATTTAGGTGAAGGATAATGTAGCTCAAAAGGACAGAGTAGTTGGGACATAACCTTCCTCAAGACCCTCTGGAATCCGTGCAAGCCATTTCATATATCGGGACAGGTTTTGCAGCAAGCTTGTGGTTAAGTGTCCAGTTAAGGTCTTTGTTTGGTCCATGGCCAGAGAGAAGCAAAAACTGCTTTTTCTCCCAGAGAAACAGTTTCTTGCCAAGTATCCCCACACAAAGAAAACAAACACATGAGAAGGCACCATCACAGATACCTAGGGAGATAAGTTGCAAAAACATGTGCTCTGGGCAAAAGTGCAAGGTGCAGAATGTGAGTTCATGGTCTACATGTGTTCTTCACTCTGCTTTGTTTGTTTTTGCTCGGTTTTGATGTGTTAAATTAAGGGATAGCTCATGGCCATAAGTCATCTTCTTGCTGTTGGAAGCCAAATAGTGGGAAGCAGGTATCTTGCACATCAGAGACCAGCTGTTTCATAGAGAGACTTCAAATGCCGGAGCGGGAAGACGAGCAATTGTTCCGTGGCTTTACAATGTTGAGGTAACTCCAAAGTTTCAGGAACAAAAATTGCCCTAGGTCTCAACTGCAAATTAGAAAGGGATGAAAATATCTGCTCCTCAAAGGGCTTCAGTTAAGGAGATCATTAGACTGCCGGGGGTGAGACTGAGTTTCTGCGATCCTATGCGGTGCTGCTGCTGCTCTGAAGGCTTTGCTTGGAGCTGGACCAGCCTGTGCAGCACACAAGGTGGTAAATGTGAAACTGGCCCCACAGTTCAGGAGGAGGGAGGGAAAGATGACACTCTTTCACTTGCCTCTTTCACGCTGGGAGCAGGGACATGCATGAGGTCAGATGGCTGTGGTGGCCCTCTCTCCCCCTGCCATCAAAAGGGGAAGACACCTGTCTCCAAATCCTCTTCCTTCCTCCCCTGTTCTATGCTTCTGTCTGGAACAGTCCACATTTTTTCCTACTCTGCTTTCATCTGCTCCTTCATCTGCTGTTTTTGCTCAGACTAGGCTGGACAGGGCCCTGAGCAGCCTGCTCTGGTTGAAGGTGTCCCTGCTCACAGTGACAGAGCTAAACTAGGTGATCTTTAAAGCCCCTTCCCATCCAAACCACTCTGTGGTCCTATAATTTTCATCCAAGGTAGGGGCTAGATATTTCCTGCTAAATGTGGTCTGGCTACTGAAGCTCTGTGTGCAACGCACAGAGGCGGAAAGTCTTGTAAAGGCACAAAGAAATCACATCATTTGGAGAAGAGATGAATGCTCTCAACAGGTACAAATAGACAGTTAAATACTTTTCTTCCCATTGTCAGAGAATCACAGAGTAGTTTGTGTTGGGAGGGATCTTTATGGGTTCTCTAGTCCAAACCCCCCTGCAATAACAGGGACATCTTTAACTAGATCAGGTTTCTCAGTCCAAACTGGCCTTGAATGTTTCCAGGGCTGGGGCAGCCACCACCTCTCTGGGCAACCTGTGCCAGTGTTTGACCACCCTCATTGTAAAAACTTTCTTCTTTATATCCAGTCTCAATAGACCCTCTTTTAATTTAAAACCATCAGTCATTGTCCTGGTCACAACAGACCCTGCTGAAAAATTTGTCCTCTACAAAATTTGTTCCCTTTAAGTACTGAAAGGCTGCAATAACATCGACCTGGAGCCCTCACTTCTCCAGGCTGAAAAACCCCAAATCTCTCAGTCCATCTCCGTGGAAGAGATGATCCATCCCTCTGATTTTATTGACAAAATGAACTTGGGCAGCAAGACAAAAATCAAACTTTCTGCACAATTTTCCCTTGCCAAAACCGTGACTTACAGCTGTTAACATTTAGAGAACATCATCCTAAAAGTGTAGTGCAGCAGTAAAATCTCAGGGTTGTCACAACCTTGCTACTTGTGCATCTGGCAAGTGTGCTGTCAAGCACCAGGCTGAAAGCAGCAGCAATCAAAGCTGGAGGATGATCAAATATTTCTGGTTTGTGTTTCATTGTGATCACCATTTTTATCTTTTTGTTTCATAACAGAGCGTTTCAGGAGACAGTGGGGAAACTGCTGGAAGCCAAAATCACGTTGCTCTGCTGGGCTGCAGAGGCCGTGGCTGGGAACCCAAATATTGTCCAGTATCTGTGAGATAGGGAGGGCTGGATCAAGTAATAAAGAGAAAAATAATTATTGTTTTCCCCCACAAATAAGCAGTGAACTTCTCAGTTTGTTATTTATGGGTTTCATAGCTTCAGCTGTTCTCTGGAAGTGCTTCCAAGAGGTCCACTAAAATTTTTCCACGAAGATAACTTTCCTCATAAAATTACAGAAGTGAGATATTTATTCCTGGTTGCTCAATATTCAGCTCCCCAAGCAGGAAACAGAGGGTTTAAATCATCAGTGGCACACTGGGGCTTCAGAGAAATTAAACTAAGCAGTTTTTTAACACGCCTCAGTCGCCAGAAGAGTTTGCATAAAATGCATACCAATAATGAAGGCTTTCATACGCTCATCCATCACTGCACACAGGGATTGGATGCATCTGTTAATTTCTTTCCAATGGATAACCCAATCTGTTGAGAACTAAAGGAAGGTCTCAGCCATTGAGTATCTCCCCTTTATATCCATCACAACTCACTGGTGCCTGTGATGCCAATGAAACCACCAACTAATGCACAGCTTGGCATCAAGGTTGTACCTCTCCTCTATGTTTTCCTAAATCCAATTTAAAGTCATAATGTACTTTATTAGCTGCAGACAGAATATTTAAATTAAAAATATATATATTTTTAAGTTTCATCTTTTAAAATGCCAATTGGTGATATTCAAGCCACATGTTAGCCACTTGTTTTTAGGGTAGAGGGTGTACCTTAGTACAAACCTTTCTCTGTTTCTTGAAAAAACAACAATAAAACACCCTTTGCCTTTTATCCACATCTGGCTGCAGCAAAAACAGTGACCCATGGAATTCAAAATTTCATACTTCACTGCTGCAGGCAAAGTCCAGAGGTTACTCTTGCTGTGTTTGTGAAAGATGTAGCACTGTCAGAAGGAGAAGAGCTTATTGAAAAAACACGTGGGGGTTCTGTTTCCAAAAATTATGGAATTAGTTGGTGATAAGGGACTTTTTAATGCCCTCTAGTTATTTGTGGGACTTAACAGGGAATGGTTCTGTTAATTGCAAGACAAGAGTAAAGAGTCCATGTGAGATCTTGAAGAGGGCCACTACCACGACCACAGCTCAGCTGCTCTGTGTTGCAGAAGCAATATCTCTCCAAAGGCTTGCAATTCCAATGAATTGGGCAAAAATAATAAAATAAGAGTAACCTTGAATTCAACCTTGCACTAAAGATGTCACAATGCCATGATGACTCAAGCTTCCCGCAAATTCAGGGAGGGAAGGTGTTATCAGGAGGAGGAGGAAGAGGATGAATTTAAGTCATTTTCCCAATGGCTGATTTGCCATTCATAAATCAGCCTTCTGCATTCCAGGGACCATCAAGTAGAACTAAAATTTGCCCTGAATTGAGAAAGTGGGAGCCCTACTCCAATCCACATTCACCAAAGCAGCTGCCATTGATACTACAGACCCTACTCGAGAGAGCTATGAGCCCAAAGATCACCACTATCATTTTATCATCCCTTTAGCTCGTTGCTGGAGGTTTAAACTCATCCCTCATGTTCCTGTTCTCTCATGAAAGGGGTTACCTCTTGCTGGGCATTTTTCAGGCTGAGAAAGCACAGGTGGGTGAACACAACTCTGTGGAAATAGAGATGTGAGAAATCTCTGTCAGCCTCACCATCCCCAAACAAATTTTTCCTCAAGAGGAATGTAGATGAAAGACGGAGCAGTGAAGAAGGCAGCTGTCCAGGATCATGTCCTGGAGGAGAGGCTGTGGCCAGGGAGAAGCAGGGAGCAATGGCAGCGCGTGGAAATCTTCCTGCTTTTATCAGCAGGGAGCATCCTCAGCTCAGGTACTCTGGAGCATCCCGAAGAAAGGCCACAGTGATGTGATTGATACAGGGAATTGTGTGCTGTAATGAGCTCTGTGGAGCAGGGACAGGTCAGGAAATGTTCTTCTACACAGTAAATGCAAGGTTTTGGAGACAGCTCCAACCAAACCCCTCTTCCATCAATTTTCCACCTCTTGTGTGGGAAGAGGCAGCAAAGCAGTGGCCAGGAGTGGCCCCGTGTCCCGGGGCTGGCCTGTCTCTGTGGTGGGGTCCCTGCACAGGGATGCCAGCGAGTGTTGGGGCACAGCAGCACAACACAGATGATGAAAATCTCCCCAACACGACCAGGTCCTTGCTGTGCTTTGCCTCAACATGTCCACTGCAAGATCCATGTGCTGCTCCTTCGAAGGGAAACGTCCAGATCCCAAATCTGGTTTTGGCTGGGATACAAATCCCCTCATCTTTCATGTGTGTGTAGGGAGGGGGGTGGGGGATGACTTTACAACTTTAATGACTGCAGAAAGATATTCATCTGCCGGTAGGACCTTTAGGAAGCACATTTCCTTCTGCCGTGCATGTGACTCGAGAAAACATTTGGTTGACATTTTTCTTTGAAGCTCCCCAATCATCCTACGTATCTACAAACTCTGAGCAGCAAACCATTGGCAGAACCACAGTTTCACAATATTTTGATTAAGGAACAACTTGTCCTCTCTGCTTTGATGCTTCCCTGTCCGTGTTTCCTGGGGGAAGGATTTCAGCACTGAGTAGGCCATTGGGCCTCATCCATTTAAAGGGAAGATGGTTCCCCTTTTGTGGTACAGACTTGAAGATGTTTAAGTCCTCTTCTGACTTATCAGCTTCAAGTTTCAGCACATGCCGTAATAACTCCTCTGAACATGCCTGAAATAGATGCAGGATGAGGAGAGCTGCCTGCTTATGCTCATACATATGTGCTTACAAATCATCATGCGCTGCAATAATTCAAACATTGACAAATGGAAAAAAGCCAGCCTAACAAGTGAAAAACCACTTTATGTATAATATATATATAGTGCTGTTATCTATTCCTGTTAGGAGGAAGATCTGGCTAATAAACTCCCTATTATTTCTTTTAAACCCCAAGCTGAGTAATACAGTCTCTCGTTTTAGCCATATGTGAGCTGTAGTAGAAATATTTCTTGCCATGTGGATCACCTAAGAGTTAACCTAGGAGAAACACAGAGCATACTAATGACACCAAGCTCATGCAGATAAATATCATATGCTTTCCAACTCCATCACATGGTTTATATCAGCAGTGCTAAATTCCTCCATAATTCCCAAAATTGCATTCCAACTGGTTGACATCCACATTAGCTGGATGTTAATCCAGTTAAAAATAAATGCAAATTTTGAGAAGAAAATGCTTGGAAAACAAACCTTTCCCAGTTTGCTGTCTTTTGGGAGACATCAGCAGTCTTTCTGCCCCGATCCTTTCAAGACTATTTGAGAGGGTTGCTTGGAAAAGGGTGTCTTAAAACAAAAGGCCAAAGGAAAAGGCAAGGGGGGAGGTGACTTCAGCTTCTCTGAAGGTGACCTTCATCCTCACCTCCAAGCCAGGTCCTGTGGTTTGCCTAGCAAGCCAAAGGGAATCGCCCTGCCACCCATCCAGGTTTCCATCCCATGTTACGTGGATTTCCAGCTGCACCACTGCTGCACCGGTGTTGTTCCAGTTGTGGGGAGGTGTGATTAATGAGAACAGCTTTTCTGGTCTATTAGCACAGTTTTTCAAGAGAAATGTAATCAAACTGGTATTCTTGCTTTCCTTTTCCCCCCCAGACCTGCTTGCCCACCCGTTCATCCGTCCCGTTCCAGGGTTATCCATTGCAGCACCATCTGCTGAGTGCCAGAGTTACCACAAGCTCCTTAAGAAAGCCTTGAACAGGAAGGAAGCCCCAGAGCTGCAAGGGACCTTCAGTCTCACGTGGAGAAGCTCCTGGTGATGACATCTGAGCCTGGTCCATGCAGCGCTTGCCCCCAGCCTCATTTACCTGCCCAGTTTTCTCCCCAGAGCTCCCAGGCTTCCTGTGCAATAACACACAGCAGCATTCCCATAAGCCTGTGAGGGGGCTGGCCCATGCTGGGATGGAGTCTGTGTCCCTGATTACAAGTGCTTTAATGTCCATTTCCCCACTCCTTTGATCCTGTCCATGGCATGCAGAAGAAAGGAAAATCTGGCTTTTGTCTGAAGCACATTTAACCCCGCTGCCCAGAAATGGGACCTTGTCAGTCAGTGGATTTCATGGGTGGATGAATGGGATCACAGCAGTCTTCAGTTCATTAAAAATAAAAGGCCATCCTAGCTCTTACTTTAGATCTATTAGGAAATTAATGCATTTAATGTCAGACCTTAATGGCAACAGAACATGGTATTATTACTTTTATAAGACAAATACAAGCAGCAGTTAAATAGCTCATCAGCTCCCGAGCTGGGGTGGATTTCAGACAAGCTCCTGCTGCCCAGCTGGTACAAAATCCCCAGTAATAGACCACAGATGGTACCACTGTAGCCAGGGGTCGAGCAGGCATGCTGCTAAATTGGTCTGCAAACAGCAGACTGGACTTTGGGATTGCATGTCCTTGTCTCTAGCCAGGATTTTCAGAGGAGTTTGATGTTGGCAGCCAAGCCTGGCCACATTTTTTTTTTTTAAACTTTAGGAAACCCAGCCTGATTTCAAACCTTCTGTAGACACTTCTTCCTGAAAGAAATGGAGCATTTGTCAGAGGAATGCCTGTGTCTCTGCATCTCTTTTATAGCAGATGCTGATCAAAGAGTGAGATAGTTTCCCCGTAAACCAGTGGTGTTGTTGAGCTGCAGGCTGGTGCATTTAAATATAGTCCTCCAAAAACCTCCTTTGGTGTTTGCTACTCGAGGGGTCTGCAGCACCTTGTCCTCTGCTGAGAGGAAATTGTGCCAGAAGTGGGATGGATGGGATAAAATTGAGCCCTCTGGATTTTTTAGTGCTGAGATTCAGGAGAAGAAAGACTCATGTACATGTAGGTTTGGAGGGATGGATAGGTCCAGCTGCCTCTAAAATGCATCCATGGCATGTTGTTGGGCTTCCACCCTCCTGAGCCTATATTGCTACACAACCTCATTTATCCACTGCCACAGACATGAAAGGTGATGCTGATTTCAGTACAGGGGCAAAACAACAACAACAGGGACATTTTTGGGCTTAAAAACTTTCCCATTTGTGTCTCACCAAAGCCACCACAGCACATGTTTGAAGAGCACCAGCCCCTCTCCCTGCACTTGGTGGTACACTGCCAGTTAACATTGCATTCAAACAGTCACAAAAGTAAAAGAAATCCCTCAAGAGCAGCCAGAACCAAATGTTATTCCCTTGCTCGTGCCAGGACCACTGCACAGTCTGGAGTTTCCCTGAACCAAACTCCTCGCCAGCGGCAAACAGCTTGCTACCAAGAGGAAAACTGGGGAAAACTGGAANGTGAACCAAACTCCTCACCAGCAGCAAGGTGTATGAGCAAACAGCTTGCTACCAGGAGGAAAACTGGGGAAAACTGGAAAAGCCTCCATGGTTTGCCTGTCATAAAGAGGCTGGAATAATCACTAGATTATTTTTATAATACAGATCTACCCATCTGAAATTTCCTGGCTTGATCACTGCTTGCTGTGTGCACCCATGGGGGATAAGCAGCTTCTTCCTGATCTGTTCACTGACACAGTCACTGATCAGATAAAGAGAACCCCAGGTACATCCCGCAGACGGAGTTAAAGCTCTTCCAGCCATAAAATAGACATGTTTTGAGCTGTGAGTGTAATTATCCACTGGGGCTGTCCCAAGGGATGTGGTTGACTCTCATCAAAGGTTTCCAGTCAAGATGGGGTGTCAGTCCCAGAGCATCGTTCTGCTCCTGCACGTGGGCTCCACACTGCAGGAGGTGCAGGCAGCCAAGAGCAATCCCTTGTGATCTTGAAATAGGCAGCTCTAGGAGGGATCTGATCTCTGAGTTCATATGCTGATATGTCAGCACTGAATTAAGCCGGAGTTCAAATCTCCCCAGCAAATCCAGCGAGTGTTAACATTTATTGATGTTAATTAAGACACTGGATGTCTGACTGCAGGAAGGCTATGGTTATACAAGCGAGGCTCAGCCTGGGACTGTACAGCAGGATTAAAAGGTGATGCCTAATCCTTCCTGTAGTCCTACCTGGCATGTGTGGAGGTGAGAGGAAGGTGTCTGTCAGCAGTTCCTTTCTGCGTGTAGATTTTTACTGACAGAGAGACAGAGTTGCATCTCTCCTGTGTGCTTTAGTTGCAAATTGCTAAAACATCTGATTCATGCTTAGCCTAATTATGTTAATCCTAAAACAAATAATCCCAGCTCTTGCACTGCCAGGGTGTAATTTTGCTGTTATTTCAAAATCACAGAAAATGGAGCTGGAAGGGAGTTTGTGAGTTTACCTTGGTGCTAAAAACTCTCTGAGCCATGCCTGGGAGGTGGAGGTGCCCTGTGTGGATTTGCAGCAATGGTAAATGCACAATCTGCCTGCAAAATCTGTACCAGAGCATCCCTAAGTCTCTTTTACAGATTTTAACCTAAGTCTCTTTTGCTATGGATTAAGACTGTGATTTCTTTCCTCATTGCTCAGTGGACACAAAACCAGTTTATGAATTTCCTCTCTATCTAAATATTTGAGTTACAATGTCATGTCTTCGCCCTCCAGCCTCCCTGCTCAGGACGGCATGAGCTTGGTTCTTGTCATCTTCCTGCAGAAATCACATTTTCTAGACCTCTGATCATTCTTTGTTCCTGCAGACTCCCAGTTTCTTTCCCCCTCTCTCCAGCTGTCCTAGAGAAGTGCCTGGGTTTGCCTTTTTCCACAAAAAAAATCTCATTTTTTAAATTTCAGATGGAACCTCACTTTGTTCAGGTTGTGGCTCTAATTTTGTCCACAGAAAGGTTTACAACACCTCTTGCCTTGTCACCACCTAAGTGTCGTTGTTTGAAATTACTCTCAGTACAAGGGAGATTTATTTTGTTTTGTTGTTATTGTTGGATTTTATTAATAAACCAGCAAAGAGAAAACCCAAACAACCCCCTTCTGGCTTTCCAAACCACCTCCAGTGTTCAATCTCGAGAGTGACATGGGGAGATTTTCCCAAAACTTAGCCAGCACCTCCAGGCTTTGGCTTCCTCTGATCATTCCCTGAACAGTTAGTCCTGATGATAGGAAAATGTGCCTTTATTTCAGGCCTGGGCTCACCCTGAGGACTTGGGGCTGTTGCAACCTCCCTGAGTGAGTGCGAGGATGAAGGAGGGCTTCCCACTGCTGGTTCAGAACGAGTCCCACGTGTACCCAGGCAGACAATAGTCCTTGGCTATCACAGCACCAACCACCCAACCCCCTGAGAGCTTCCAAACCCTGATCAAACACCTCTTCCGCACTGCCAAACCATCTGGGGCTCTGAATAAATTCCCTTTAGCTCTTCTGCAGCCACGAGGGCGCTGAGGTCGAGGGGAACCTCACGGCGAGGAGAATCATTTCTGAAAACCTGCTTTTAAAATAAAATCAGGTCTGTTTGTGAAAGGGGTCACATGCCAGCAGGCAGTGGGCAGTTCAGCCTTGTGATCCAGCAGAAGCAGCGCTAGAGCAGCATCTGGTAACAAAAGAAACTAAGGAAAAAAGTAAATAATGTAATACCACTCTTGTGTATTGCTGCTACACTGTGGGAGTAGATACACAGAGGAGTAAATATTACACAATATTGCATTTGGAATGAACTTTTCCAAAACAAAAGAACCTAGTCTGCCACTGGAGCTCCTCAGGGTTGGGTCCTCTGTGTCCACAGCACTGAGTGGCTGCGGACGTGGCTCAGCATCCGTCATGTGTGTTATTAACCCAAACTGGAGCATGTCCCAGCCAAACTCTCCTGCTTTCCTGGCTACACATGAGCACCAGCCAGAGCCTAGCAAGCGCTTGCCATGGTTTTGATGTACAGCCATAACCCAGGTTTGCCTGGTTTGCAAATCACAGTGAGCTCCAAGCTGTACTTGGATGAGTCTCATGTTTCCCACCACCCAACGATAACACTACTCCACTTTAAAAGCCTCGGTCTTTACCACACGCACACAAAAAAATTATCCTCTTGATTTTGGTTTTTTTTATCCCTTTGTGCAATAGTAGCATATCCCAGAGCTAAAAGCCATGTTTGCTTCCAGGAAACAGCAACAACAAAAAGTCTTAATTGAATTAATTAATTCCATGTGCATGTCTGAAAGGACATTCATCTCAGCAGCTGATTGATGTGCTGCTCAGTGAAACCTGCTGTGGGCACAGCCTTCTGGGCTGGGGCTTCTCCTGGATGCTCCCTGTGCCTTAGATGCCATAAATGCTGCTGGGGCACGTCAGAAAGGAGATTCTGAGTCCTGGAAACATGGCCTAGGGAGGGAAAACCCTGCTGAGGCACTCAAGTGCACAACTGCTGAGTCCTCAGCTGCCTCAGCCCTGCCTGGGCTCCTCTGCATGGCAGAGCAGGCAGCCCAAGAAAATCCCTAAAGAGTCAAGCTGAGTTTTGGGATTCACCAAAGTGAGATGCTTTTAGGGCGATGGGAAAAACCGATGCATGCATGGAAACATGTGTGAGAATAAAGATTACACCTGCAACGGTATCAGGTGGGAGGAAAAAAGCCAGGCAAAGAGCCAAGACCAAGACAAAAAGATGCTTCCCTGTGGTATAATGTGTGCCATTAGGTCCGTGTGAAAGGCAGCAGGTGAGGATGTATCTTGCTAGGAAACGCAAAGAAACCCTGAAGGCCCAGTAAACCATTTCCAGATGACAGCCCCGAAATTCCAAGACATGACCCACGTTCTGTCTTCAAAGATACATCTGTGGCGTGCACGAGTCTTTCTCTCCTTGTCACCATCCTTGAAAAATCCACTTCAAGCCAGCCACGCTGCTCTCGTGGGGAGTGTGTTTGCATGCCGTGTTCTCACACGGGAGAAAAGCATTTTTGGGAGGCCAGGGCAGAACACGGGTTGAGAGCAGTCCAAGAGCTAAAGTCACGAATTCACATCGCTCCACCACTAAATAATCTGAACTGCTGAGGATTCGCTTTTCCATGAACCACCCCCTAATTAATGCAGCTGGGCCCTGCTCTGATTCCACCCTGCATCTCAGCCCTGGCCTAATCCTGCTCCCACAGACATCACTGCCATTCATTCCAGCAACAGCAGGACTGGACCACAAATACCCACCTTCACCTGGCCTTCAACACGTGGGGGAGTTAAAGTTGCTCTGCCTCTGGTTTTGCTCTTTTCCTTCCCCTGCCAGGAGGCCAAAAATCTGCACCCGAAATTCCAGCAAGAGCCGCTGCACGTGCCATGCACAGCCCTCAGCATGAACATGCAGGAAGGGCATTTTAAGGGAGGTTTAATGAGAGTATAATGAGGGGTTTCCAGCATTAATGACACGGGGAAGGTTCCGGGTAGAACCAGCAGCGTGCTGCGTTTTTCAGCGCCGCGCCTGCCACGCTCCATGGAAAACCAGCCTGAGCCCAGACTTTGCCGCCTCGGCTTTGATGTGGGTGATCAGTGTGCCCACAATTTCTGCTACCGTGGCCATCCAGCAGCAGCATTCACAGATGTCCCCTTTATTTCTCCCAGTTCTGCATTTTGAGGAATCTCTCCGGTTCAGGTGGCAACAAGCGAGTGTTTGGCACAAGGGATGGTGGTCAAAGCCCTCACCATGGTCTTCAGGTCCCCACACCTCAATCCAAACCACTTTGCTGCTCCCTGGCAGCCTGCAATCTCAGTTTACACTCTTCTCTTCTCTTCTCTTCTCTTCTCTTCTCTTCTCTTCTCTTCTCTTCTCTTCTCTTCTCTTCTCTTCTCTTCTCTTCTCTTCTCTTCTCTTCTCTTCTCTTCTCTTCTCTTCTCTTCTCTTCTCTTCTCTTCTCTTCTCTTCTCTTCTCTTCTCTTCTCTTCTCTTCTCTTCTCTTCTCTTCTCTTCTCTTCTCTTCTCTTCTCTTCTCTTCTCTTCTCTTCTCTTCTCTTCTCTTCTCTTCTCTTCTCTTCTCTCTTTTTCAAAATAGAATCATATTTGTAGAATTTGGTTTAATAAGCAAAACCGTTCATTTTCCTAATTCTGGTCTTCCAGAGGAGGAGGTGAAGTGGGAGGGACACTGCACAGCTGCAGCCAGATCTGAATTGTCTTTCATTTCAAACCTCATCATGAAACAATAAAATGGATTTGTTGAAAGAATAGAGTCCAATGATCTCCATGAAGGCAGCTCGTTAGGGCCAACTTGCCTTTTTCAGAGGCATTGACACAGAGCAGCTTGAGCAAAGTCAAATTGGAGTGAATTGGTGTGAATTCTGTGTGACTGTTGAAAAAAATTGACTCAAAATGGGTGGTTTTCTTCTGCCTGCAAATGGCATTTTTCCCTCTCTAAAATCACTTTCGTTATAACCTCCCACTGAAACGTGCTTGGTGTTTGATTGTAGATGCATTGAGTGTTTGAAAGCAGCTGGTTTAGTTAAATTAATTCTATTGAAATTTAGCAAATTTATAAGAAATATCTCAGTCGTTTCTTGCCGAATTCAAATGAAACCAAGGGTGTCGTATTCTCTGCCCTGTTATGATGGCAGGAAAAGGGAATACACACAGCCAGAATCAGGCCCAAAGGTTTCTGATGTATTTTAGACACTTTCTGGCTAGATTTGCCTTCCTTTTCACCTGGTTTTTGCATCCCAGAAGCCAGTAAAGAAAAGTCTTTATACGAGAGAGCAGATCGAGCCTGGGTTAAAGAACCAGATGCCATTTGTTCCCAGTCTGGCAAATGACCCCAGAGTATATGGCAAAAAGTGTGAATAAAACGACACAGACCTCCTCACCAGAGACCAGTGAGTCTGTTTATTTATTCAGCTCATACAGTCCTTGTTTTATACTTGGATGCATATGAATAACAACACAATTTTAAGCCTGTGCCAGCTGGTTTGTTTAAGGCTGTAACTGCTTCTACAGCCAGGGCATGTTGAAAGGAGGGGAAACGCCTTCCCACGATGAAAGCAACCCACCCAGCAGTCCCCATCAGAGAGCCTTGGCTCCTCTTTCCGTACCCTCATTCTTAACGAACTCTCTCCACTCTTTCAGGCACTTTACAGGTGATGCTAAGGTACTTGAATAGCTTTACACAAATGACCAAATATACTTTAATAATTTCCTTGTGTTTTTTTAACAATATTTCCAATAGATCTACCATAATATGAACCGAACCATTTTTTCTCCATGGTTTTGCTTCTTCCTTGAACTTTTTTTCCACTTCACATGCATTCAACTGGATCCATCTCCTTGTCCTCTTCCTCCTGTGCTCTGCATCTGTCTCAGTACAGAACCCTCCCATCATCTATTGCCCCTGGATATTTCTTTTTCAATGCCAAGCCTGGGATCCCAGCAATGATGCTAAGCTGGAAAAATAATGCCTTTTTCTATTTGGCTTTTAAGAAGTCTTAGGAGGTGTGCAGATACAGGAAAGGTGCAATTATCAATAGCTTTTACTTTTGTCAGGTTTATGCAGCTAGGATTTGCTGGTTTGCAATCTTTGCACCCATGGAAGGACACATTCTTTTCCATATCAGCCTTTCATGCCTCTAAGCAAGGCAAGAGCCTTGATGCCACGGTTTTTTTCAATGTACTATATAGGCAGTTTTGCCTTCCCAGCTTTCAGCAGTTTTGAGATACGGGGATTTGACCTGGACCAACCATTCCATTGCACAGGATGTGTTTTTCAGGCAATTTTTCCTGGCAATCCCAGCAGCAGCCCAAAGCCCCAGGCCCGTCTGTAGACATTCTCTGTTCTCCTGGTCCTTGGGGTGACAGGCATCATCTGCCCTTGCAGCCACCATTGTGACTTTTCTACATCCTGTGATGGGACCAATGGGACAAGGCAGGAGATGAAACCAGCTGGGCACGACCCACCCTGGTGTCTGCCATCCACACCACAGGGGACTGACCCCGGCAAGATCATTTGGCTAAACTTGGAAGCAAAATTATTTGATTGGGATTGTTCAGCGGAGCGAAACGAACAAAAAATGCCCTTTTTCAGGAGGTTGCACCCAACCTGGTCAGGGTGAAGCTGGGAAAAAGCATTAGAGGAATTTGTATTCACCAACGCTCATGGCCAGGAAAAAAGGCTGGATCGGAACTTTTTTGTTTGCACTTATGCCTCACTTACTAATGCAGAATTTCTAGGGTTTATAATATTCTGCTGTACTATTCCAGATTAGGCTAAGCTCATAACAAACGTGGTGTAAGATATACATGGCGCAGCACATTATGAGCAGCTCTGATTGACGGTGCCGTGCAGTGATGACAGCTCTGTGTTTTGCTTTCATTTTTGGAGACTAAGTGGCTTACATGTGGTCCCATTTAAAGGATGTCTGGGTGGCAGCTGCATTCTCCTCTGTGCTTATGAGAGGGAAATGAGCTTTTCGGTCCCAAAATACTGCAAAAAGGGGTTATGTAAAAATGCTGCATGCAGCTATTGAAGGGGGGGAAATATCCTCTCCAGACAAAGTTAGTTCCTGTTTACAAAACACAAATGTTTTGGACATTGCTCTGAAATGCCACGAAAAATTTCTGATGCTTTCCAGAGCAGTGTCCAGCTTGGGATCAGGGTGATTTTTTGAGAGCACTGTTCTTGAAGAATGAGGCTACTTTGAGGTTATACATCTGAAATTGACGGCCCGTTTTCCAAATTTCAACCTCCCTCTTTCAACACCTCATGTTTAGGGATGCTGTGCACACAGCAGCACCCTTCCAGTGATGGGCAGCCCGTTGTCCTTGTCTGACAGCCAGCCATATACCTGTGACTTCTTTCTTTTCCATTTCCAGACCCTTTGCACTTTGGAAACAATGCAGCACTGAAAAAGATCAAATCCATGTAAAAGTTAGGATGGGAAAAAGCAATTCTAATTTTAAATGCCGGAAAAGAGGTGAGATGGTTCCGTTTCTGGACAAAAAGAGAGGAATGACACTCGTCTAGGAAATGTTGTGAGCAGTCATGGTTCAAGTTGTGCCAGGGGAGGTTTAGGTTGGGTATTAGGAAAAGTTTCTTCACTGAGAGGGTGGTCAGGCATTGGAACAGGCTGCCCAGGGGAGTGGTGGAGTCACCACCCTGGAAGTGTTCAAAAAATACATGGATGTGACACGTGGGGACATGGCAGTGTTGGGGGAATGATTAGAATTGATGATCTTAGAGGACTTTTCCAACCTTAATGATTCTATGAAGTCCCATGAAATGTCTCTCTTCATCAGGGCCAAGAGATATTTTTCTTTATTACTGTGTGAGGGTATCAGAAACCCCATGTGGAAGCCGATGGATAGAGCTATAAACACCTCCTGCAGTTCCCCCTATGGATCATGTTTGAGTAGGACCTGACAGCATAGAGCTCCTCCCTTTTCTCGGATGCAGGCGAGCAATATTTTTATCCCTTTTCCTTTTCTATGGCATGGACTGTCCCCACAACTCAGCATTCCTTTACAGAGGGGAAACCAAGGGCAATTGAGGGGCTCTTGGTGTGCTTTGGCACCAAACGGCAGCGCTGAGGAGGGAGTGAATAAGCAAAAGAGTCCTGCCAAGACAAGATGGTCACTGTAAGTGGAGTTGTGGCCTGCAGTGACAAAGTACAAGGAGGTTGCCAACAGAGGGCTGACCCAGCAAAATGTTGGTTTATTTATACATTTCAGCATATGCCAAATGTGTGCACTGCGCTGTATTTCCCGGGAGGAGAGGAGAGTGGAGTGGGAGGAGAGAGGGCAAACCATGTGATGAAAAATATACTCTGCAAAATACACATGCTAGGGCTGCACATCTGAGACCTGGACGCAGAATTCCAGGGAGAAAATCTCCCAGGGGATGCCCAGAGGTCTCCACTTCCTGCTCAGGAATCAGAGCCTGACGGTTCTGAGTTGGTGCAGAGAGTATTGATCACACTTGGTACCCAGGAGGAAAATGGGCTCTTTACTCCTTAGTCCTTGCATCCATCCCTGGATGTGGATGTTAAATGCCATACTCTGTCCTCCACCCACCACCACCGCTCAGGACACCCCCAGAGGGACAGCAAATTCTCTTCCCTGCAACCCCAAAGCTGAGAAGTTCTGCTGAGTCTCTACCATTGAAGGGTCCTTAAATTTGGGATAAATTTCCTTTTCCTTTCAGCCACCTCTGTCCTACAAAGGAGAGGAGATAGGGAAGGAGATTTGATGTCTCTGCTAGGAAACCCATACCAGTTTGGATTGTGCTTCTCACACATCTAAAAGTATAAACCAGACATAGCTCGTTTCCGTTGGGATTTTTGTTTGCATTGTTGGTTTTGCTTGTTGTTGCCCTGGGTGCTCTGATAAGCTGTGTCAGTGAAGGAATTAAACGTAAGAATTTGTCTTCAGCACGCACAAGTTTGGGTCATTCCTGTCATACACACAATGTACCCCAAATGCTCCTTAGATAGTCAGAAAACAGTGTCCACATGAGTTAATTTGTTCTTTTTTTTTGTTTGTGGGTTTTTTTCAGCACTTGAAGGCAGGCATAGAGGGGAGGAGGTCTCTCTCAGGCTCCTTGCTTCTTCTGCTCCCTAAATAACACATTAATCACCCAGACAATGTAACTGAACTCCAGGCTGCTGACTCCTGCCTCAAAAAATGCACTTTCCTCTCTGAAATAGCAGTATCTGTGAAGCAAGGCTGTTGTCGTTGTGTTTTTCTGAAGTCTGACATAGTCCGGGGAGTTTCTCCTCTTGGGAGCTCTGACTGGGTCCAAGAGCTTGTCTGAGGAATGAATAAAATCTTCTCTGCTGATAAGCTGAGGAGGAGTGCAGTGCTCCGTCCTCCAGCACACCTAACCTGGATGAACCTTGTGTTATGATATAAACAAGTACTGCTTTGGTTCAAAGCAACTGTTTTTATTATTTAAATTGACTTTTGACATTTTTCACCCCGACCCCGTTGCATTGCTGCCCACAGCACCATTAAGGGGTTATCTAATTCCACTCGAGGCCATGCGGGTTTCTCAAAGTGTGGAAAATGTCAGGCAGAGATGGATCACAAATGGTCCAAACTGAGCATTAAGTTGTGTATGGGGAAAACATCCCTCTCCTGACAAATCCCAGATGCATTCTAGCAAGGTTATTGACAGAAAAGTCAAACCAAAGCACGGACAGTGTTGCATGGGGGATCTCAGGATGGTACAACAATGAGGGGAGGACAGGCACGGCCTCAGGGTGTCCTGAGGAACAGTGAGGCTGGCTGCAGTGAAGGATAATCAGAGAGCCTGTCCTTCTCGCAAAAGAATCAAGAACAAAACTGAAAGTTCATTTTAAAAAATGAGTTTTCATTCAGGTCTCAGAAAAAATAAATGGAGGGGGGAGGGAAATTGTCTGCAAAAGCATTGCCTTGCCAAAGGTCTGCTGGGGTGAAGGAAAGCACACGTCTGTGTGGTGTCAGGGTGCAATGTCTGGTGAGAAAGGGAGATAAGGGGCAAAAGGGAGAAGGAGGAGGCCCAGGGGAAATCTGGAGGCGGACATGGAGCTCTCGGGGGCCCTGTTTGCTCCCCCAGCCTCTGCTCCAGATGATGGAGAAAGTCACTCAGCTCTCACCTTCCATCTCCCGGGCCTGCAAGTCTTAATTTAAGGTGGCAGCTAAAATTGCTTCCTCTAGACTGACAAACCCACTCAGCTCCAGGGCTGGAGACTGAGACATTTTGCAGGGAATTGTCACTTACTGTGAGTGAAAGGCTGTTGGAGTGAGAGACGGCTGATTTAGCCTGGTGACCTTTTGCAGAAGCCAAGAAAGAAAAAATATCAACAACAGCAACATGATGTCTGCAATAAAAGGAGGCAAAGGGAGGCAAATGGAAATCTGGAAGATGCTGAGTAGGTTTTCTTTGGAGAATTGCTTCTCCATGGATGCTCCTGCAGCAAAGCATGTTGCCAAGTGCCAGGGTGAACCGAGTCCTTGTGTC
Source organism: Callaeas wilsoni (assembly GCA_013398955.1). Taxonomy (NCBI): domain Eukaryota; kingdom Metazoa; phylum Chordata; class Aves; order Passeriformes; family Callaeidae; genus Callaeas; species Callaeas wilsoni. The sequence continues at coordinate 350,424 of VWPU01010580.1, forward strand.
CTTTAGAAGTGGCACAGGATGTAATGCAGGATTCCTTGAAATCTGAGTGACTCTGACACCTTCCTGGGGACACCGAGGAGGCAGCAGGGAGGTGTGCAAGGAAACCCCAGAGTTCAGGTGCACAAACATACACTTGTCTGCTGTTGCAAGCCATAAAAAGCCAGCTTCTCAACCCCACCAAGCCTGCCTCAAGCAGCCTTCTCTCGGCTCCGAGCATGGAGAGATGGCTCAGCAGGATTTCAGTGTGGCAATGCCATCATTCCTAATGATGTGCTGTTGAAAATCCCCCCTTCACCCTTCTCTCTTTATACTTAAATGGCTGGCTGGGCATTGCTGATTTTCACACTTCCAGAGGAAGGATCAGGCTGGGAAGGCTGACCTGAGATCAGCACACTTGGACGGAGCAGGGAACAGATTTTCCTCAACATTTCTTTCTTTTAACCCTAGAAATGTGGTAATGCCTCCAAGCTCACTGCTTCCTGCAGCCAGGTGTGTTTGTGGTTAGTGCTGAAGTTCCTCCTGCTGAGCAATTCCACTTTGTTATGTTTAAATTCAAATACCAAAAAACTCCCCATTAAAATTAAGAGAGATGATTATCTAAAGCAGGGAATAGCCAATCCTTTCCACATTTGGTGAAAATGAGACCCCAGAAGTTATGGGTGTGATGCTGATGCTGCTGATTGAAGCTGGATCATCCATGTAAAGCAAGCAGCTGCACTGCAGGGTCCTTCTGCCCCAAAAATGGATTAATAACCCTTTAAAAATAATATTTTTTAAAAAATGTGTATTAGAAGAAGCTGAAATGAGCTGAAATGAACTCGGGGAGTGCCCAGGGAGCATTCACATCCCTATGGGGTTGTGCAGTATTAAACTGGCAGCATTTATTCCTTTAGAGCAATGTCTGTGGAGCTCCAGGTGCTGACTTGCTGTGGACCCCTTGCTGCCTTGCTGGCCACTGCTTCCCTGCTGTTTTCCCATCTGCTGCACACAGGCAAACAGGAATTGCTCACTCCCTTGTTGCCAGCAAGGACTGCTGGCTGTGTGCCATTGCCCTGGTGCAGAGGGGCTGCAGAGCCACTCGAACCCCCTCTGCTGTATTTGAGCATGAGCAGCCTCCATTAAATTCTGTGATTTGTGCAGCACCAGCACAAAGGGTGCACTCCGAGGGCCTGAGTGCTTTCCTGGCAGGGCAGCTTTCGCTTAGAGTATGGCCAGGCTGTCAAAAAACCCCACTGAGGTGTCACCTAACACCAGGCTGTGAGGTACTTGTCCAGAGCAGGGTTTCCAAGAGCCTGCTCCAGCTTCAGGGGAGTGCACTGCCAGCAGATTCACTCAGCTGTGCTGCCAAGCGTGTGTTGGGATCTCCAGCAGCGCAAGAAAGGGAAGGATGGCACTTGCTGCTGTTAGCCAATTTGTTTTAGCATCCTTTGGTTCTTGATCCAAGTTTCAGCAAAGAGAAATACCTCACATACCAGTTGTTATCACCATTTTTAGTTTTGTTTATAGAGTAAAAAGAAGTGCTGAAGTTTCCCTCTGCTGAGTCACAAGATGCTGGAAGTGCAGCTTTTATAATAAGCAAATATGCAAAAATTAACAGTCTTCTCTTTTCTTAGACATTCCAGTTTTTCTCAAGACTGGTGTGGCTCCAGCCAAATCTGCCAGGGGAAAAAGTGTCCAGCTCCTACAGGCTGGAATGGCAATGTTTCCCTGAGCTCTGAGTCAGAGCCCTTGATAACAGGGAACCAATGATACGTTTGGAGCTGTGCAATCCAGAGGCCAAGCAGCAGCTGGATTGCTCAGCTCCAAACAAATCACTGGTTCCAAAGGGCAGCTCGGTGCTGCTGGGCTGACCACAGGCTCCTTGTGGAGCAAGACTCATTGTGTTGTTCAGGGGCAGATCAAATGGGAGCAGAAAAGTTTCCAGGGCCCCTTCCAGATGCCTTCTCCATGGCTTCGTCTTCCCTGTGGGGGTGGGGAGGCCCTGGCACAGGTTGCCCAGAGAAGCTGTGGCTGCCCCATGGATCCCTGGAAGTGTCCAAAGCCAGGTTGGACAGGGCTTGGAGCAACCTGGTCTAGTGGAAGGTATCCCATGACAGGGAGTGGAATGAGATAAGCCTTAAATTCCTTCCAACCCAAACCATTCTGTGATTCCATGATTTTATGATCCTCTTCAGGACATCTCAGGTGCATCCATGCCAATAAACAAGGCAGGACCAGAGCCAAGCATCCCACAGATGCCTGTGCCAGTCTGTACTTTTACATTGCTGACATCCTGCTGCTCTGCCACCACAGGGGCTGCCCAGAGCTTCTGCAGGGTGTTCAGCACGAGCGAAAGAAAACACAAATCCTGGAGACTGTGGCAATTGTCAGGTTCAACAAGGCCAAGAGCTGGATCCTGCACTTGGGTCACAACAACGCCTTGCATGGCACTTTTTAACTTTCCACTTATGTAATGGCACCTTATTACACCCAATTTGCTCTGATATGCAGGAGAATTTATTAAATCCAGCCCGGAACCCAATAAGACACCCCTTAACACACTACTAAAATCTCCAGGGGGTTTGGTGGGATTTGCCATCCAAAGCCCAGATTGGTCACAGGAAAGTTTGCTCCTTTGAGGCCGTTTGGCTCGAGACTCTGACAAATGCCTGGATGGTAAGGAAATGTAAACCAGTCCCAGGTGCTACCAGGGCTTTGCCAAGGCTCATCTGTTCCCCTGCAGGAATTCTGCCACCGTGGTGCTCAGAGCCAGCCAGGAGCACATCCAAGGGGCACCCTCGAGGCTGTCTCGGCTCTCGGTGTAACCCAGCACCTTCCCTTCAAACCACAAATGCCCAGGGTGCGACAGGCTTTTCCTGTCCTTCTTTTATTTCCCTTTCTCTCCTGTTTCAGCGCCGATGACAAATAATGTTTTAAGCTTATCGAGGAAATGACCTCATATTTTAAGTTCTTTCCTGGGGCAGCTTTTAATATTTAAATATATGTGTGTGCTTTTCTGCTTCTTTCTTCTCTCCTACACATCCGATAAAGAGTTTCCCCTCCAGAAAGGAGCAGAGGGTGATATCATAGCTCACTGAAATGCACTTGTTGCTCCAGCCCTCCTTGTGTTTCTGAGGGCCTGCTCAAATTTCACTGAAGTTGGATCTATTTCAAAGCCTCGGATGATGGATCACTGGGCCAGGTTTCTCCTCTTACTTCTGCCATTCCAGAGGTATATAAGGCAGGAAAATTAATAATGCTGTGATTTTACTGGGGAATGTTAAACATTAGCAATCATGCCCTCTTGGATGTTGGTATTTAACATGACCACCTTGCTGGCTCGTTGAAGCACTTCCCTCTCTTCCTTGAAGAAGGAAGGAAGGAAGGAAGCAAGGAAGGAAGGAAGGAGGGAGGGAAGGAAGGAAGAAGGGAGAGCAGGAGGGAAGGAAGGAAGAAGGGAGAGCAGGAGGGAAGGAAGGAAGAAGGGAGAGCAGGAGGGAAGGAAGGAAGAAGGGAGAGCAGGAGGGAAGGAAGGAAGAAGGGAGAGCAGGAGGGAAGGAAGGAAGAAGGGAGAGCAGGAGGGAAGGAAGGAAGAAGGGAGAGCAGGAGGGAAGGAAGGAAGGAAGGAAAATTTTTCATAGGGATACAAGTGACCCTACCTACCCATATTAGCTAGCTCCCATTTTAGTCACTGGAGAGACACTGGCACCTCCATGGTGCAGACTGTAGATTTTCACAGCCTTCTCTGGAGATTTAGAATCATCACAGAATCATAGAATGGGCTGGGTTGGAAGGGGCCTTAAAGATCATCTCATTCCCTCTGCCATGGGCAGGGACACCTCTCACCAGACTGGGTTGCTCAGAGCTCCATCCAACCTGACCTTTAACACCTCCAGAGGTGGGATATCCACAGCTTCTCTGGGCAACCTGTGCCAGTGCCTCACCACCCTCATAATAAAGAAATGTCCCTAATATCCAATCTAACCCCGCCCTCTTTCAGTTTGGAGCCATTCCCTCATGTCCTGTCGCTACAAGCTCTTGTAAATAGTCCCTCTTTTCACCGAGTACAGATGTAGTTGGAGCACACTGAGATGAAATCTGCCCCAGCTGCCTTAGCTGAGGGCCCACATTAGAAGTTTATGGGATAAAAAGGAATTAAACCATCGTCTCCCACGCCTCTGAACTTCGTGGTCACTGCCTCAGAGTTCCAACATTCAGCCCTACCCAGAACTCAGCAAAGAGCAGGTCCCTGGGCCACCTACAGAGAAGCACTTGCAGAGCAGAGATTGGGGCGTTGTGCATCATGGGAACAGTGGTACTCAGCATTTCACTGGGCAGATAAAGGTCTATCCAAGAAAAGATAACTTCAAGCAGAACATATTTCAGGGCTGATTATTATCATGGCTACTGCTGTACTGAGTCTCTTCTGCTGCATAAAGTAGGGAATATTTTGCAGCTTTGCAGCCTTTCAGCCTTTCATTAGCAATATCCCTCCCAGGCCAGCAAGCCAACGTTTTATGAAAAGACACATGGCACTTTTTAAAGGCTAGTTATCACAAACCACTAGATTTCTTCTGATCCTGTCCAAAGTTCTTCTATAAAACTGAAGATTATTAAAAATCTCATTTAATAAAGCCTGACACTTACATTTATTCTCTTTCGGAGAGAGAAGGAGGGAGATTTACATTCCATTATAGCTTCCCTAACATCCCATCACTGGAAATGTTCAAGACCAGGTTGGATGGGGTTGGAACTGGGTGGTCTTTAAGATCTCTTCTGACCCAAACCCTTCTAGGATTCTGTGATCTGCAACACCAAAGTAAAAAGAAGGAGACTCACAGTGCTTGGTGATCTTTGTCTCAGGAGTGGTGATTCAATCTGCATCTTATAAATTAACTTCATTTCTGTTAACTTTCAGAGCACTCAACACAGAAAAAGTCAGAATAACTCTGTTTAAGAGAGATTCTGAAGGAGACGAATCCACAGGAACTCTAAACTCGGTTAGGTATCGGGTTTGCATCCAAACCTCAGCCAGTGGAAAAATGATGACATCTCTGTGATTATGTTTCTCCAGTCGTTTTATTAATTCCTTTGCCACCTGGATGTAAAGCGCTACTTCCTCCTCCCTCCAGAGAATTCAGTCATCTGGTTTGTGCACCAGTGGTGATAAAAAATCTACCATTTGAGTAAGGCTCTGGACGAAGATATTTAAAGACAGGCAGAGAGGCTGAGGCAAAGGCACTTGGTTCTGGGAGATTGCTAAAGGCCCACAAATGAGACAGGCTGACTGCCTCGAGCTGTGGTGTGAATAATGCTTCAGGGTTTGCTTGCTGGAGAGGAGTTTGTGAATGGCTCAAATGCATTTTTTATATGTCCAGGCATTGTTGTGCTCCATCCCTCTGGTGCACAAGCTGCACCCATGAGGTAGCACTTTGGGGCTACTGGGATTTGAGAACTAATTTCTTATCCAAACCGTAACTGAAGAAGCTTCACAGCCAAATCACTGCAGCTGAATCCGTTCGGCCATTGGGACCAGGATGAGTTTTGGTCCAGGATGGTGAGAGTGGATAAATGTGGAGGCCCATAAACTAGGAAAAGCTGTGCTTAAAGTGACACCGTGCTATGGCAAGTCTCACTTAGCACACACTTTCATTAATGGAGAAAAGGAAGCAATATGCCTGAAAACTCAAATAATGCAGAGTTTCCAGCTTGCATCCGGAGATGTTGGTTATTTCTGCACAATTTCAGCATGTTTAGTAGGGAAGGAGTCCTACATCTGAAGGCACGCACCTGAGAATTTCTTTTAGCATAATTTTAATTAACTGTTCGTGTCATCAAGGAAGAAACCAACCAAGCGGAAAGGCCAGCAAAGAAACTCTCAGCCAGGGCAAAGCAGCAAAGCCATAACTCAATAAAAAAGGAACAGCAGACACCAAAGCAAGGATGAGGTGATTTTCGACACACCTGGATGTCACTTCTCCCCCAACTCACCATGTTCCGTGTCAGCAGAAATATGTTGGACCCCTCAAGTGCAACAGCAAGGACTTGGGAACAGATCCAGAGTGCAGTGAGAGCTTTCAGTCACCTCAGTGATCATGAGCTCAGGCCCAGCGTGATAGATTATTGGTTTGCTCATTCACATGGGTTTTGTTTCTCAGGTAAAACTTTTCACCTCCTCTTTCGGTGAGAACAAGTCATTAGACTTTTTTTTTAGGATCTTGATTTGCTTGTGTGTGAGTTGACAGCCCAAGAGTATTTGCCAAAAGTTGGTAAAGTGCCAAGTTTTCATTAAACCTCTTGTAAACCCCAAACTGCCGTCCTGCGAGGCTACATCTGGCAGGGAAGCCATCTGTGATTCGTATAGTCTTGCTCCAACAAAACGACAACAGTGTGAAAAACTCTTTTCTCTGGTCGGCAGTGAACTGTAAAAGTAACATTAGTAATAGCTTCTGCAGGCTCAGTAATGACATAATTGACATTGGCTGAAAGCAAAAGCCCCAGCAGCGAGGTCTTGCCAAGGCTCTGGGTTGATTCATATCATCCTTCAAAAATACAGGTCATAGTCAAGAGCCCTCTTGGACGCTGCTTCTCACGTGAGTGGTGAGGCTGCTCCTCCTGAGCAGAGACTGCAGCACAGTCTCACAGAGTAGGAGCCTCCTGACCCCAACCCTGCCAAAAAACCCCCCACAAAAAACCCAAAAAAGCGCTGCTCTGCTTGACTGAAGCCATTTGCTTGATCCATAAACAAGGTCTGTATTCGCAATTGTTTAAAAACCTGCAGCTTCACAGCGAAGTGCACATTGCACCCAGTAATCTCTTATATCTATAGCAACATGACCTGGTGCATTTTATTTAATGCAGAGCCCTAGTAAGGAGACTGGGCTCCAAGCCATCTGCACATATGTTTCTTGGATGCCTGATATTTTCATTTTGCTTCAGATGAGTCGCACTGTTAGGGGGCTCCCATTTATAGCATCCGGGATTTTTTCCAGTGTATGTTGTGCTCACCCTGTCTGCAAACCTCTCTTTTGCCCTCAACCTCCTTCACCCCTCCGACTCAAAAAATACAAACCCCAGCAGATGTCCATATAAAAAAAAAAAAAAAAGATGGAGAGAGACAAAAAGCACTGATTTGCTCAAATCTCTTGCTAAAGAAACCATTCCCCAGCTCCCTTTGTATTTAAAAGCTTGAGGCCCCTGTTTTAGAGAAATCCTAGAAACACAATTTAAAGACCTCGGTGGGACTGTGCAGCACTGAGAGACTGTGTGCTTACTGATGGGGAATGTTTAGAAAAACAACACCTAATGCCACCAAGGTTTCCATTTGCACCTCTGCTGTTCTGCACCTTTCATGGAGCGCCTGGCTTGCAAAGCAGGAGCTTTTCCTGTGTTGTTTAGACAAGTAAGTGACAAAAAACACTGGACCATAGCCTGAACTGTTTACTAAATCTTTAGACCTTCCTGCCTGATTCAGGCAGCTAGTAAGTGGGGGTTTAACCAGCTGAGAGAAGACTGAAAGATGAAAAAGGAGCAAAGAGAACAAAGGACTATAGGGTAGCACAAACTGAGTGCCTGATTCGGACCCTCCCCTGCAGCAGGGGTGAATCCACATTTGCAAAGATCAGAGGTGGCTCTTTGCTGAGTGATGGGCTCCAGAGTGCAGGAGGAGGACAAAAGACCACTGATAACATAATTTTTGTTTTGGAACATGTCAGGGCCAAGGGGCCAAATCCAGAGCTGGTGCCAGGGGGTGTCCCTCTCTTGAGCTCCCTCCTGCTCAGCGTGCCCGGGAGTTTGATGTGAGAAAAGATGTAAAGATCAAAGGCCACACCCAAGCTGAGGTGTGATGGGCCAGCTGTTTTTCTTGGAGGTGATATTAATGAGGGCTGGGCTGCTGCTGAGACATCTCACCATGTACTTGGTGTCCTCATGAGGTCACCTCTGCATCCCTTTCTTTGTCCCTGCGCTTGCGAGACTCCCAGGGCCAGATCAGGAAAGGGATTTATTTCTCCCAGCTGCGTTTCTCCCGCAGTCCCCTCCTCCTGCCAGCCCTGATGCCAGAGGCAGAGCCCACACAGACTGCCAGACTGACTGTGTTGGGCCCAGGGTTGGGATGCTGGGAACAGGCTCCAAATATGCCCTTCTATGGCTGCAGCATGCACTGGCTCTTCCCTTTGGCGTGGCTGGGAGTTCCCACGGGCCGCGAGCCGTGGTCTCTTTTTTCTTTCACCCTGACTCCTCTACACGAGCCCTCGGGGCCTGTTCATGGCCGGCTCGTTGGGTGGGAGGCAGGGAATTCACAATCCTGCCGGGGCCTGTCTGCCAGAGCTCCCAGCTGGCAGGGCAACACTGCTCCTCAAAGGGAAGGCCATGGTCCCTTGTCAACACCAGTGCTGCTGGAGGGTTGTGCAAGCCCAGCATGAGGCAGGGAGGTGTCCCCAACATGGATTTGTGACATGGATATGGCGGGACAATAGGGCCCAAAGGATGCTTTCCAAAAATAAAGCCATTCTCTCTCCCAGCAAGGCTTCAAAGTCTCCAGCAGCTCCTGTGCTGCTCTGTTGGACTACGTCTCTGCTGCTGAGGAGGGAGCAGAGGCACCAGGAATGCCAGACATTCTCCATGTCACAGGGACAGCCCAGGGACAGCATTTCTTGGCCTGCCCAGGAAAGCCCAGTGTTTTGGGACTGGCCGGATTTCCTCAGGCAATGGGGACTTGAGGCTGGCTATCCCAGAGCTGCCTTCCTGGTACATAGGAGACCTTTCAGAGGCTTTCAGCTCGATGGTACCCTGCAAACCACTCTTTAGGGCCCCTCCAGAAGCCATTCCCACAGGCTGGCTGAGCATTAACTCATTGGCCTTGCTCAAGTGGGGTCGCAGCTGATTGCAAAAGGGAAAATGTGTAATGCAGGCAGGGAAACAGGCAACATGAGCAGAAACCTGGTCAAGGGTGGTCACTTCCTCCATTTGTATGAGGATTCAGGAAGTCCATTACAAAGCACTCCATCACTGTCACTTAATTCCAGCTAGATTACAGAAGATTAATAGTGCTGCTCCTTCTCCCCGCTGCCTGCATGTGCAGAGGGTGGTGTTACCAGCCCCTCTGTGTGTGCCAGGTAGAGTTCCCCAGGACTTTGAGGAGCGGAACTCTCTTTTACTCTCTAATTCCTTAATAATCTGAGCCAAATCATCCCAAGAGCCATCAGTGTCCTAGAGAATGTGGAAGAAGGAAACACACGGTGGGAACAGCAGCTGAGCAGGGACGTGTCTTTGGGCAGCGGGGATGAGGCTGTGGTACCTATGAGTGACCTGGTTGTGCTGCCAGGAGCCACGACCCTCTTTTGTCGTGTTGTCCCTCAAGCTGGTGGTTACTGTCACTGCACATCGTGAAGAACTCTGGGATACAGCACTGAGGGGATAAGCAAGGCCATTACAGCTTCATTCCTGCCTTTGGCCCCAGCGTTGTGGTCTTGAGGAATTCAATCTGATCTCCAGACAATTTACAGCTTCTTCTGTTGCTTTTAAAAAAATCTTTTCCCAGGTAACCTGACTTTGATGTGAATTAGCTCTGGGTAGGGAAGTCATATGAGCAACCACAAGCAAAAAAGAGTATTTGCCAGTGTCTTACACTTCCTCTGCCTATTTTACACACCTTGGGCCCCAGCACCAGGTAGCCTGGTGTAGTTAGCTGAGCTTGGTGTTACCATTCACATGACCTCCATAATTTCAGCAGTTCCTCCACTTTCCACTAGGAATATGATGCATGTGGCTACTTACCATGCAAAATTTGGGGGGCTCTGTGTGGGGTGTTGGTCCAGGAGGGGGAATCAGGACTGACCCCAAGGGCCTCAGAACACATCTTCTCCTGGGGAAGTTCTACCATAAGTTCATCTCTCCAAGTGAGACTTTGGGAAGAGAAAGACAGTGAATGGATTCAAATCTGGTGAGTAGTTCCTGTGAAAAGAAAGAGCCCTAGCCCTGGAAAGCATCTCTACTTTTCTATCAGTGCTTCCTAAATGCAAAGGTTGGCCATGGAAATGCTGCAGCATTTCATTTTGTTATTTTTTCTGAATGTCCACCTGTTTCAGATCTGCTTTTCATCATGCTTCAGTTTCAAAAATTAACTTGAACCAAAGGAGAAGGTTATCCAAAAAGATTACACAGCTCCCAAATGAAGTTAAAAGTTTTATCTCACATCTAGCCAAAAATTTCATTTTGACCCACTAATGGAAGTTTCTAGGATTGCTTCTTCCATTTCAGTGCTAAAACAAGCAAGTTATTATCATTGGGCTAGACACAAACTAATATTCCCTCCCCAGCAGGACAGTAAGAACTACAGGAGAAGAAACATAAGCCAAGGTGATTAATTATTAATATAATTATCAATATTGCTGCTGTAATAATTTTTTGCATGGACAAATCTTGGTTGTAAAGGTGGTAGGACCTCCCTGACCTGGGATCCAGTGGCATGGACCTATTTTCCTTCAGGGAATGTGACTGGGGATGCCAAAATAGCTGGTGACCTCTCTACTCCATCTGCCTGGCTCCTGCACAGGACGGCAAGCAGACAGATAATGAAAAAAAGGGTCAGGGAGCTGGGAGAACAGAATGTCAGACCAAATATCTTGGACAGAAATGTGCAGGTTGTTCTGATCAACCCCTCTGAGAAATTGTCTGCTGAAAGACTTGGGCGCTTCTGTACCTTATATTTCACACATCATAATTTATGTGCCTTGTCCAGCATTTTTCCTTGTCGTAATCATATAAAGGGTCTTAGTTCACCAGTGGATCTGGATTCCGTGGTCATAGAAAATGCAGGGATAAGCCCTGTGCCTTAACAGAAAAAAAGCATGGTCCTAGAGCCATTTTTCCCATATGATTCTTCAGGGCTGGCCCTTAGTTCACCGCTGGCCAAAAAAACCCCACAAAGGCTTGTTTCTTTCTTCTTCCAGAGTTTCTTATTCCACTAAGGACGTGTTATTATTTTAAACTTAACGGGAATTTAATCAGAAAGGAGTGACGCAGCGACTAGTCACCAGCTGAGCTCTGCAGAGCTCTAAGGGATGGGGCCAAGCCCCAGTCCAGCCTGCCAGGGCTCTCTTTTGGGTTTGGAAATCATTACTGTTGCCTCCCGCGGACGCTCCGTGGTCGTGGCAGCTGATTGAAGTAACGGGGGAATGAAAACCCTTCACCTGCTGTGGCTCTCACTCAGCTTCCCTCCCTGCCAAGTCCTGTCCTTGCTGGTAGCAGCCTGAAAAGGCCCAAAGTATCTTAAAAGTGTGGCAGATGTTTTGTTTTAGTAGTAGGGGAGGAGAGGGGGAGGAAAGGGAATTTGGTGACAGGCAGTGAAGAAGAAAGGTGGGAAGAAAAACAACAAAATGGAACCATCTCCTCTGCCTTTATCCCTCCATTAGCTGACACAGTAAGCAAGGGTGGTTCAGACTGGTTTATCTGGGAGGGATGCTGTGCTGCTGAGTGGAAAACAAGCTGGAGGTGTTCACCGAGTACTTCCCATTGAGTTAGAGCACTGAAACAAAAAAAATCCAGAAAAGCCAGGAAGGTCCCAAAATTTGACCCCAAACTAAACTCTGACCCATTTTGTGCCTCATTAATATCATCTAAATTTTCTATCCTGTTCTCATGCCTCTGAGTTCAGCCCGAGATTTTGTTTTAAATGCCTCTGAAATATGCAGTTTTTCAGGTCAAGGGTTTTGCTTTGGCACTCACTTAACTATTCCTGGCTGTTCCTGTGCTACGGGAGGTCTGAGAGTATTTCCAGGTTTATCAGCAGCTTTTATTCTGGAAGTTGCTCCTCTAACCCTGCATTTTTGTGTGTGTTGCTGATAACCCATGTCCAAAATAATGGTGTGGCTCTGTGCCTCGTTGGGATCCACCTGAGTGTGGAAAAAAAGATTTGCCAGAGGGGTCCAATTTTGCCATGTCTGCTCCTACCGAAGAGGCTTCTGAGTTCGTGAGGATCTTTAGATGTAATGAAGCAAATCCTCAGTGAAATACCAACAAGATTCAGACCCCGAGTCCTGCAGTGAGGATTATTTTGTAGAGCATTTTCCCCCCTCCTCTTATATTCTCCATTTCTCAGGTGTCTTTAAAGCAGAAATCAAAGTGCTTCTTCTCCCCCAACCCCACTAACATCTCTGAAGATGTCTCTTGTTTTTTTCTTCAACTGTGACACTCCCAAGCCAACAGCAACATCAGAGAAATCTGCAGAGCTCCCCAAGTTAGCAGCAACTTAAAGGAAAGGTAGGATGCCAAGATTGCTGTGGTACAGTAGGAAAGAAGGGAAGTTTTCTCCATCTGATTAAAGGAACTGTAGAAAAATACAGCTAATACAGGCACCAAAAAGCACTTCCAACAGATCTCCAGCTCACAGGACTCTTATAGTAGCCACTATGATTGTGGAATTTTTTAAACAGAAAACAGGGATGCAGCCTTCTTGTTCTTGTGCAGAAGGAGGAACTTGCTGTTGAGAAACCCCACCTGCTTTCCATTTTTAGGGCATTTTTCCATTCTTGGGAAGGACTGTGGACAATTGTCTAACTATATAAAAGATGGTTTATTTCCCTTTGATTAGAAAAAAACGACATGCAGGACAGGACAAAATGTGTGACAAGAATGAATGGCTCTTTTTTTCATTAGTATGTAGGTCTTTGAGCTAAGCTTTTAGTGGAAAAACTGCTCTAAAGAAGCCTAAATGTGACTTGAAGTCTGATCCTCTGCTAACTTGGCAAATACCTGAGGATGAAGTATGGAGAAGAGCTAACCTATAAAGTATCCTATATTTTAACAGCCTGTTTCTCCATTAAGAATTTTTAGACATCAATAGAACGAATTGTCCTGTATTGTATGTTACATGTCTGTGTGCTGTAAAAACATTAAGGGTTTTGTCAGCTTTCTACCTTAACCCTTAAAGGCGTTCCTGATGTCTGGTGCTCCAGAAAAGTCCTTGTCCTCTGGCTTTTGTTGGGAGCTGCTGTTAATTTTATGGCTGTGCAGCCACATCACAGTTTGTTTTCACCCTCGAGGAGATCCAGATGCTGCTGGTGGATTTATTACCATTCCTGGTGTTTGCTTGTGAGCTCCTCCTTGGGCCACGATGCTCTCAGACAAAGGAATAAATAAATATCAAGCAAGGAGACCCCAAATGATTTTGTAATTCCAGCCTCAGCAGGGCAGGTTCCACAAGGCAGGGACACCCTGCAAAGATGAGCTCCAGATGGGTATTGCTCAGCTCGTGTCTCTCTGTTGACAAGTACTGGTTGCTCTGACCAGACTTTGAACCTTCTCTCCAGGATTTTTGGCGCCATCTTCACTCCTTCCTGCTTTGTTCTGGGCCGGGGTGACTCCCTGTGTGTCCTGCCTGACCTGGGAAGCTCTGATAGCCCCACCAGCAGCTCCCACTCACACAGTGTTCACGTCGTCCTGGTTGTTTCCTGCACGCCTGACCTTGAGATAACCACCGTCCACTCCTTCCATGGGTACGGCCTCTCCAGCAGGTTCCCACCAGGCAGGGACAGCACCAGCTTGTAATGGGCTAATTGTCTATGTCCTCACCTTAATCCACAAAAACTGCAAGGGAACTCCAGTTTCATTGAGTCATGAGAACCCCCAAGTCCCATCACTGTTACCTCGGGACATTTGTGCAGGGCTGCCACACTGGACAGCACCTCGAGCTCAATCCTGCAAATGCACACATGGATTTCCCCTGAAATACCTATTTTTGAGTATGGTTTCCTGGTGGCCCTGCCTGCAAATAGAACCAAAGTAAGAAACTCCTTCCTGCCCTTTCTTGGGGCCTGGGGCTTGCCAGTTCTTCCCAACTGCACATTGGGCTGTGGAGAAATTGCCCCCACTGAAATGAATTCTTTCTCCCTCTAAAATATTGTTTATAGCCCAGATCACCTCCAAGATCTGACTCACACCTTGGCTGTGCAGTTTGGGCAAGGGGGATGGTGAAGCAACACCATTGTGAAGATGCAGAAGGTGTTTCAGCTGTTCTTGTGTTACAACAAATTACTCACTTTAATGATTCAATCAGTCACGACAGCCTGCTGGGAGGAGCACAAGAGCACTTGGCTGGTGTAACCACCAACCCCACAGTCCTTGGGCTTCAGCTGTGGACCACCAGGGCCGTAAGACGTGGAGAGGAGGGCTGTGAAAAGATTGATGACTTTCCCCCCTATGGTGGACAACCAAACACGAAATCCTCACCAGGTATTAGTTCTCAAGAGTGCAGGGAAAAAAAAACCAACCAACCAGTAAAACACTGCAACAAGTGAGCATGCATCCTAGCTGTACTTTTTGCTAGTTTTCTTAAAAAAAAAAAAAAAAAAGGTGATGGCACGTGGATGGTGGACTCAGGGCGCTCCTCAAAAAAAGGCTCTGTGAACTTTAGCTTAAAAAAATACACCGAGGCAAACTGAAGGACTTCAGTATTTATGCCAAGCTTTTAATAAGCGAGGGGTAGCAGCTGCAGGACTAACCAGGAAATCACCGAGCAGTCGGGGCTTGACCAGCTTGAGGAAGGTGTTTGTGAGGAGCTGGTGACTGAGCCCCGTGACGTAGGTGGTCCCTTCCCAGCCCTGCGTGCCTGGGAATGGCCATGGCTGCCTCCCAAGCCATCGGCACGGTTGTATTTACGTTCCCTGCCATGGTATGTGGAGCATCTCCGCTGGAGCCAGCAGGTTTCGTACCTGGAAGTCCCACAGGCGACTCCCACACAAGTGTGGAGAGTTCACCCAAGCACTGAGATGATGACAGAGCCAGCAAGGCCTGCAAATTTATCCATGGGGAGGAATCCAGCACCACAGCACCCCAACAGCTCAGGATCCCCTCTCCCTTGCACCTTTTTTTAGTGTTTTACACTTGAACACGAGGAAATCTCACTGTCTGCTAGGGGAACATTTAGCAGAAGAATAAACAGGTCCTCCTTTCTCTCTCTTTGTGTTCCAGTATGGGAGTTCACATCCTCTGCCTCTTCCTCTCCACTCCTGGCCCTCTGGAAGAGCAAAGCACACCCCAGGGACCCACAACAAACAGTGCCGAGGGGCAGCCGAGGAGAACAAAGAGCCCTTCAGCCCTGTGAAAAGCTTGTCCTGGAAAAGGGAGTCGATCCCAAGGCAGTGCCGGTGCAGGGATTAAAAAAGCACCAGGAAAGTAGAACAAAAGCAAAGATAACGAGGCTTCAATGGTCCTCTCGTGCATGTCTTGGGCTTCATGCGTAAGAGGGTTTCCATACATGTGTTGCCAGAAGGGAAACGTGAGCCTTGTTTTTAAAAATTACAGGCTTGCATCCGAGTTTAACCCCTACCCTTTGAACAGCAGCCTAAGCTTAGGAATTGCTTTGTGCAGGGCAAGCTGTTCCT
The DNA here is from genome assembly GCA_013398955.1 of Callaeas wilsoni. Classification (NCBI taxonomy): domain Eukaryota; kingdom Metazoa; phylum Chordata; class Aves; order Passeriformes; family Callaeidae; genus Callaeas; species Callaeas wilsoni. The sequence continues at coordinate 365,786 of VWPU01010580.1, forward strand.
ACAGACTTGAAAGGGGCGAGCAGTTGAAGATTTTCTCACTTAGCTGCTATCTGCTTTTGTCTCCCGGGATTCCAGAGAAAGGTGAGAGCTTTGCGAAGAGCTGCAGGACTCGCTGTGATTGCACCATTCCCATCCTGGCATCCGAACACAGGCTCCTCTTCCTGTGCCCTTCATACTCCCAGGGCCGAGAGCCTTGAATCTACTTCTGGTACTTACCCTTGTACTTACCTCTTGTAAGTCCCCTGTAACTACCTCTTGTAGTTATTTCTTGTAATTGCTTTGGGTTGTCCTTGTACCTGCAGCTCTTGCTGGCTGTACACAGATTATGTGATGCCTATGATAAATATATTTATGTCTAAATGCCCAAACCATGCAGTGTAAATATATCTATGTATGTTATTTTTATATAAATATATGTATTAATGGTGCTGTTCCTCTTTAAGCCTGTGATAGGCCTTAATATATTTTATATTATATATATTGTGTGTGCGTGTGTGTGTATATATATATATGAATGATAAACACCTAACTCTTCCATTCATTCACAATGAGTGGTTTGGGCATGTAAAAACTACACAGTGGTAGACAGAAATTCAAACCAAAAAAGAACTGTCTTTGCAATACCATAGAATTTCACAGGAAAAGCACAAATTGGAGCAGATGAGAAGGTGCTGCCCATAAGGATGTCCTTGTCGTATCCTGGGCAAACACAACAGTTCCAAAGCAGAGGAGAAGGTGAAGGATCATGTGGACTGTTGGCCTCTTGTCCTGAGGAAAAACAATGCCAAATTGTGTTATTTTTTAATAGCTAAGATGCTATCTACAAGGTGTGAGCATTCAAATTCCTCATTTGCATTTAATCTTTGGATATCACAAGGCAATATAAATTAGCACCATATTATGCCTGGGATGGAAGTTCACCCATGAACTTTGCTCTGGTACCCACCAACGGGAGTCCATCCCAGGCTTAAGGAGGGACAACACCATTAAAATCCATTGAAACTCCCAAATGATAGAAACTGGGTGTTGTAATATTGATCATTACCCTTCTCCCAGGCAAAACTCCTGCTGGGAGCATCCAAAGGTTTGCCCAATCTTGTATTGCTGCATCAGAGCACCCAGTACAGTAGAATCAAACCAGACAGTTGCATAAATGTGAATTTTCTTGCCCTTGTTGTTACAGTTTGCATGATTCATTGAGCAATTCCATCGGAGCCTGTAAATAACTCCCCCCCTCGCCATTATTACCCTAATAATTCTCCTGAGATTGAAAATGTGTTTATTTTTACTCAGAGATTGTAAAACCACAGGAATAAAACAAGTTTAGGCTGCCAGCACTTTATTTAATTTCTCGTTCTTTTGCCGAAGCTCTGAGAATAACTTCTGTTTCCTGCCGAAGAAGGAAACAGTGTTTTCCTTTACTTATGTAAATACAACTTCCCTGCTCATACATTTTCCCACTGCTGGAAATAGGCAGGAATCTTCCCAGTGCCTGAAGTTTGCAGCCCATGTGGAAGATTTTGCTCTCCACCCAGTTCACCCTGGGCTGGCTTAGGGGGGCTTGGAGTTTCCTGGGATGGAGGTTAAATCCTGATGGATTTTGATCTCAAGGCAACGCTCCTGCCTGTTCTTTTTTTTTTTTTTTTCTCTTCTGTGATTTAAGTCACTTGGCCAAACGTATAATCAAGACTTCCCTTACCAAGAAGGGCTGCAGCAAGAACAGAGAGAGTAAAATATAGGCTTGCCATGTAATGGGAGCGTGTGAATGTGGGATGGGAAGCGCAAAGGGAAGGACAGGGAGGCAGGGACACGGTGTAAAAGCTGTGCGGACAGCGGGAGCCAGTCCTCTGGCATGTGTATAATCAGAGGATAATATCCACTTGGGAGGACGTGGGGCAGCGTTTCCAACAAGGGAGACAGCCAGCGCCTGGAGCTCCTCTGCATATTTATTACATCACCATAATGATATAGAGAAATAAAAGAGAGGCAGAGGTTGGCGTTATGAGCGTTCGAGTGTCGCTGCTCCCGTGTGGAGCACTGCTGGGAACGTGCCTGGCTCGGCTGCGCTTTGGAGGGGACATCAGTGAATTACTGAGGGTTTAGGAAAACATGCCTGGAAAAAGGTGTTTGAAAACCTGGCTGGGGTGAGCATCTCAGACCCACTGAGTACCCCAAAGAGGGCAAGAGGTGGCTCCGTCACAGCTGGATAGTGCTCACAAAAGGGAAAGGGTTGCTGGTGGCAAATCAGCCTTTCTCTGAGCCCTCAAAAACAGGGCCAGGGCTGGAAGCTCAACCCAGACAAAATCAGTGCAAATGAGAGGTGGAAATGTTGAAGTCTGACCCCTTCTAATGTAAAGACTGCTCAGGGAGGCAAAATGCTTCTGGGGGCATTTAGGCTGGGGCTTTTTCTCCAAGACATACTCTAATGCAATCAGGGAATTACAGGCTTGATGCAAAGATTATACAATTTAATTATCTAGCCTGTCTTATGCAATAGGCCAGGGATGATAACATTTCCACCAGGCCTTTAATCAATGATGTGCCCATTGCAAAAGCACTGAATGATTTGGGGCTCCCTTGGTTTTCAGGGGTCCTGCTGCAGGAAGTCTGAATTTCTCAGGGGAGGGAAGAGCTTCTTTTGGGAAATCCACCATCTTCCAAGGTTTCTCCCTCTATCTGCCCAGATGTTAGGACACTGAAAATTGCTGAAAATGGTGTTCCCATCATTGCATCAAAATATGAACTCCAGATCTAGAAAACTTAAGCCCCTAGGAACCCTTAAATCTCCACTTTTTTTTATAAAGACAATGACTTTCCTATAGTTTGGCTCTTCCATCTGAAGATTTCCCAGAGTGCTCTGTCCATAAACAAATCTTTTCACCTGAGGAAGACATCTATCAGCTTCCCCACCAGGGCCATTTCTCTTCTCACTGTACTCCCAGCCATCTCGCTATTCTTTATCTACTTATGTTTTTTTTAACCTTTCCTTTCTATTGCTGCTGAGGTGATGGCAATTCCCTGTAACAATATAATCCCATGTCATTTATCATGGTAAGTCTGTGCAATGGAGTCCCTGTTTAGCTCTAAAGAAAAATTTGCAGGCAGGAAAAATCAGTGCAAGCCATAGAGAACTTGCACAGCTAAAGGGCTGCTGGGGAAAAGCTCGCCTGCTGCTGATAATCAGGGCAATGTATCGCTGCTGTGGTCTACTCATAACCCTTGAAATGAGGTTTTAATTCCTGAAGTCTTGCACAAACAAAAGAGTTGCAGAGAGAGAGAGAGACTGGGGAGTGGGAGAGGAGCAGTGACCTTTGCAAGTGAACTCGTAAGGAAACAACAACGTGCCTCAGCCTTAGCCTGATTTTTTTTTTTTTTTTTTTTTTTTNGTAGTTTTTTTTGTAGTTTTTTTTTCCTCAGAATGAATTTGGCTGTTGGAAACCCAGAAGCACTGGCTGTCAGACACCAGCCAGATCCTGCGTGCTTTGTTATTCCGGTGTTTGATCCCAGATGAGGCCAAGTCACACTCGGATTTTAGATATGACGATTGGGTCTGGGTCTTAATTGCTCAGGACTGTATTTCTGGCTGGCACCCCAGAAAAATAGAGGAGGCAGAGGTGATGAGTAGGTTTAATCACTGGAGTAAACCTCATTCACTTTGAGCCTGACATCCTTGTGCACGCATTACTTTCTCTGCAGGATCAACTTTGTCCAGAAGAGTACAGATTAAGTCACCCAGAAGGAATAACAATGAGGAACGAGGCCAGTTATCCCATATATTATGTATATGATATATGTCATATACCAGTCATGCAGTATCATGATGGCCACTTTTCTTTCTAATGGTGATGATTCACGAAAACATAATTTTACAACCCTGGTGATTTCCCAACCTCTCTGTATCTTCTTCAGCTCCTTCCTCTGTTTTTCTCTTGCTCGGGAAAATGTGCAAAACTGTGGTGGGCTGAGGCTCCAATCTGGGGGTTGTTTTCCCATCATTTTGCTTTTGCCATCTCCCAAAAAGCCATTTATGTCTCCCTTGCTCCCTTTTGTCTGGGCTGCTTGTCACAAGCACTGTTGCCCAACAATCCCCCCACCTCCTCAGCAGAAACCACCGTTTGCCATCGTCATTTTTGTGTGAGATCTCACACTTCTGGGACCAAACAACAAAAAACGCCCAAGTTGCCGTCTCTGGCTCCAAACATTTTCCCCCCCATCAGCTCCCTGACTCCACAGAGAGCACTCCCATTTCAGCCCTCGCTGGAGCTCCTCGGGGTAAGATTGCAAGCGCCAGGGAAAGACACATGTTTCCCATTACATGCCTAAGTCTTCGCAGAGTCCTGGTGACAAGAGATCTTACAAAATAGCACTCGGTGGAAAGAGGCCACAGGTGGGGGAGGGACTCGCTGCTTGCAGGGGCAGATTCACAGGAGGGAACCCCATTATGGATAAAATAGAAGGGATGGAGAGAGGATAATAATAAAATAAAAAAAATGGCAGGGGATTATTTTAGCAGAAATAAACAAAAATAGTTGACTTAATAAAATGCTCTCCCAAGCTGGTCAGGTCTGGGGATATGTTGTTCACAGCATTTATTCAAATGCATGCTATGTCATGGCAAGGAAAGAAAACACCCAACACCTCTGTTTGTATAAATTACTTGATTTAACCCCAAAGTCATCCTCAGCACTGCTCTCACACACACCATTGTCCTGCTCCCCCGCCCCTCCTGGAAGCACTCCCTTGTTTCCCGGGTTGTGTTACAATCCCATTTGTTTCTCCCTGTAAAACTGACTCATTACGTGGCTCTTCCCATCCCTGCTGTTCTGATAGAGTACCTAATTTCACATTTGCTTATGACACACCATGATCTGAGCAACATAAGTATCGCGGCTGGTCTGGTGTTAATCATCTCGGTCCTGGCTGATGGGAGAGCAATTGAAACTGCACTGGAGCTCTGCAGGTTATTCATAGCACCAGTTTCACTAATTTTTACCGAAACACATCCGCATTTGAATGACATGTTTATTGGAACTTCTTCTGCCGTCAAAGAGAGTTATTGTGGGCATGGGCGAAATGCATTCAGCCATTATATTCTGCAGGCTGTGGTTAAATGTCAGACCAGGGCTGAGCTGGGTTTGAAAAGCCTATCTATAAAATCTCCTTCATGTGTCACCGGGACAGGCTGGCTAAAGAGTTTACCAGCTTAATATATTAGCCTAATACATTAGCTCTTAGCCTAATATTAAAATAACAATAACTGCCAGAGGTACAAACGTTGCGGCCAAGCGGAGAGCACTTGGAAAACGCAGCCCTTGAAGGGAGTGGGTTATCAGCCAAGAGAAATAAATTACCTTCGGCTCCCAGCACACCAGCTGTGTCTAAATCAGCTTAAACTTACGCTGTCCACACGCTGGTTTTATCTCCTTGGAAGCGGAGGAGAGTTCGTGGTGCTTGGCTGTCGGGGGCTTCTCCTCGCAGCCTCCTCTGGGATGACAATCACCTGCCAGGTCAGGAAGCTGTGTCCCCCCAGCTCTGCCAGTCCTATCTCCGCAGGAAATCTGGCTCCTCTTCTCTCTTCTGCCTCCATATCAGATTCCAAAGGACTAGGTGGTTGCCGTGCTCTCCTCCAGTTCTGGCGCTGTTCCCTGGGCAGCTGCTGATGCTCCTGAGGTGGGATATGGGGAATATTCGTTTGGGAAGTGAAATCAATGCAAAGATCCCTCTCTTTGCTAGTTTATATAGCCCAAGCATGGGCTGTCATGGAGAACTGGTATTTAGATGGGCTCCACTGGAAAAGGGGCTCCTGGCGCTTTCCCACCGTGATGGTTTTATTCGGCACATTAGCACCTCCATGCCAGAGCCTCCTCCACCGGGGGCGAGCAGCCCCTCTCAGGATGGGGTTTGATTCCTCTCCCTGCCCTTGGGAGCCGTGTAAAGCAGAAAACAACACACATTTCAGGTCTGCTGGGCACACGAATCTTGGCTAGGGTTGCCCAAAACTCGGTGGAGACACAAATCTGTCCTGGGAGATGCCAGCAAGCACAGCCCCGGCCCCTCAAAAATCACTGCTCCACCTCGCCATAAAACGCTCTGCTGCTTCTGCAGGACACGAGGGGGTTTCGCCTCCAGGTCAGGGTTTCGTTTGGAGTTTGTGAGTCTGCAACTGTTTGTTTTGCAGTAGACCAGCTGGGTTTTTTGGGGGGGAAAGAAAAATCAAATCAATGCAAAGCACAGAGCTCTACGGAGCTAATTTGGCTTTTGTTTTGAACCTGCCTCTCCTCAAATGCAAAACTGAATGAATAGAAACCAACCTAGAAGAATTAAAGTTGCAAAGTGCACCTTGGTGTATAAAAGAAGCTGCGATGCCAGGCTTTCTTTTGTCCCTAATTTGCAAACTCCTCATTTCTTAGGGTATACCCTGTTCCAGTGAAGGAGGCCAGGACAATAATAGCAATACAAGCTCTCATAGAGCTAATTCAGACAATTAAATGACACGTAAACTTCCAAAATTATGAGAAATAACTTCTCTCCATCTTTGAGTTCTCAGTTCCTTGCTAACACCAAAATGTGAATCAAAAACTGAAATAACTCTTGATGGGGATATTTTTGTCAAAACTTTGCACAGCTACAGGCAAAAACCCAAAGATGGCTGCATGCAAAACACAAATGCCTTTAAGCTTTATAAACCACGCCAGATCAAGTATTGAAGAATTGCTCAGAAAGAATCAAGAGGGGCTTTTTTGGTGGTTGGGTGGGCTTTTTTTCCCCCAAGAACACAACATTTTCTTATTTTAAAAAATTGCTATTTTTCCCAGACCTCAAATCTGAAATGAAACTGGAGTACTGATTAAAAGTGATGTGAAAGGAAAATGTTCAATTGGATAATGCACTATTAATGTTTTTCTTAAGGTTGTAATGCGGGGGACATTTTTACAGGCTTGTCTTTTTGGGTTTTACTCCCTTTTTTGCAACTCTATTGTTAGAGGGAGTGACAGCAGAAAGAGGCTGTGCAAGGCTTAAATATGGACAGGAAATTTCCCACATGAGGACATGCAGAAAAATTTGCTGAGGCATCAAAACGTAGCCCTGCTCTCCGGGAAGTGGATGTGAGACCAACACCTTTCAAAGCTTCCAGATAGGAAGACAGCTCGTGTCTTGTCCCACAACTGGTCACAATCCAAACATGGGGGGATCAGATAATTTTAAATACTGGGGTGGTTTTTTTTGGTGTTTTTTTTTTTGGTTTTTTTTTGTTTTGTTTTTTTTTTTAAAAGAAACTGTTAAAGCAGGAATGCAGTTATTTTGGCTGAATGAACCAGACTTTTGTGAGCAGCCCAGACCTGCTGCACCAACCTGGTGAGACCATGACCAGAAGTTTTTTCAGGAGTGGGGAGATTTGGCCACGAATTCTGGCACAGGTCTCGGGTTCCCACATCTCCATCAAAGGCCTTTGTGGCCAAATACACACATTTTTGGACCACAAAGCAGCTTGTGGTGCCAAGAAACCTTTCTGCAGGAGAAGTCAGTTAGAAAGAGCTGGTTGTCATGAAATGTTTCTTTTTGGAAGAAAACAAGAACAAATAAAGGACAAAGCTGAAGTAATTAATCCAGGACCTCCCACTTGTCTTCTCACCATTAGATTTTGAGCAGTCCATGCTAATCCACTTGAAAGAGTGGGTCAGCAACTATGGCTTCTGCTTTGAGTAAGGTCCCACAGAGCTCCTAATGGCTGCCACCCCCCTCACCTGACCCCAAGTTTGGGACAAACGTGGTGTTTACCTTCCCTGCACCTCATTTTCCCTGCTGCTCATAAAGGGAAGTGATGACTGCTGCCTGCTTTGATGAAGTCTCCTGTGATCTACAAGCGAAAAATACTGTGCAAATGCAAGGAATGTAATTATTATTATCACCAAAGAAGCTGCCTGCTGACCTCGGAGCTGATTTATAGATTCATAATTGGTTTAGATCAAAATGGTGATGAGGCAACAAGGCTAAACATGCCATTGCATTCTTGCTATGCCCAATCCAGTCTTGGGGGACAGTAAATACTGCTGTTAACACACGTTTGAGGACACTGCGACACCTTCACAATCTTCTGAGCTCCAGCTGCCCCAGTGATGCTGGGATTTGGAAATTCCCAGTCGATACTCATTGTGTCACACAAGTCAGGTCAGTTTTCAGCCTGTGTTTCGCCACAACGAATTGTGTGCAGACCTCAGGAATGAGAACCCAACTCTATTTGACATTTACAGAGAGTGTTTGATTTCAGAGAGAGGCTGTGTGTAACAGCAGTGAAGAGCCCCTTCCAGCCTGAAAAACAGCTGCTGTTTAATGTTATATAATCACTTTATACTGCCCTGGAAAATGGAGGGTGAGGATTCAAATGCTTCATCCAGTTAAAATTACAGGAGAAGCCCCCACAGACCAAATGCCAAATGCGAGTTTAGCTGTAATTATGGGTCAAACAACTCCTCTTAAGTAAAAAGTGTCCTTATTTAATGATGTGACACAGCATCGCTGTAGGGGATTTGCTTTTCAGCAGTTCTTTTTTCCTACCTCTCATTTATTAAACTAATCTGGCCAGAAGGGGAAAACAACACAACCATGGGGAGGGCTATAAATCCTCCTGCTTTGGAGCAGAACTCAAGCCCTAAGTAAAGGGAGGTTGGGAAGCCACTTCCTCCATCAACAGGTTGTTCCATAATTATCCTCTCCTGGGCTTTCTCCACCTTCCCCTGCAGCCTGTAACCAGAATCAGAGCCAAGATCCTGGGCAGAGTGGACACACCACCAGGCCCCCTGTTTCCCAAGGTTGTGCAATGCAGTGTCTGTTATCAGTGTCCTCAGGATCTTCCCACAGCTGAGACAAAAGGTGTGGGGTTATTTGTAGATGTCTGTAATTTGCAGGGACCTCCCTTAGTTTGATTTGCTCTTAAATATAGGACTGGGGACTCCTGTGCAGAGTCGTCCCTCTCATTGCTCGATGTTTCCTGTGTACTGAGCGTGCTGTCAAAACAAATATTCCCCTGCCCTTGTTTACCACGGTCAAGTCTGGCATCTCACACTTCAGGCCCGGCTTCCTCCCAGCTGCTCATAATCACGATTGCCTGAACAGGAGCTATTAAAGGCTTTTAACAGTTCTTTCCCCCACCTAGGAAAATGAACTGGATCATTCAGCTTCTTTTTTGTGAAAACGGTGGTTAGAAATCCACTTAGCCACTGGGTAAGATCAGGATCATCCATGGTTAGCTTCCAGCCGTCCCCCTGTAGCCAAACTGGCTCCTGGCTGGTTTCCTTCGCAGATATTTAAAGACTATTGTAGTATTTATCTCTCCTTCCTTTGCTATTTATGTGCTAGATCCTTGGACTTGTGTTCCAATGAGTTTTCATCGCTTTTCCCACGTTTCCGTTTGCTCCCGAGGTTGTGGATGGAGGAGGGAAACCACAGAGAAGCCGTGGATGGCAGGACTGGCACTGTCACATCCCAAAACTGCTCCCAAGGTCCCACATAGGGCGGGGCTGGGGTTTCCCACGGGTCCATGGGAACCTCCGTGATGGAAACCATTGAGCTTCGGCTGAGGGTTTTCTCTCCTTTAGGACCACGGGCTGTTCTGGATATGTGAGCTGCAAGGGGACAAACCTGATGATTTATCCACTAAGCCACATAGGCCCCTCAAACAGCTCCGTAATGTGAAACATGTGCTGCTGGGCCCCGGCAGCGAGTTCTCACTTCGGCTCAGCCCGGGATGCTCAAACGCCGAGAGCCTTTGGACAACAGAGGTTTTTCGGTAAGGAAAGCAGCATTCCTGGAAATCCCGCTGCTGCAAGAACACGCCCTTTCTGCCGGCACTTATTTTGACTCCAGCCTGAGTTATTTGGAGGAGGTGAAGGATGTTTCGCTTGACTTTTATCAGATTATGATGGGTTTGTGCAGACTAAGCGTCGTATGATTCATGCTATTTATGGCAAGAGAGTATGGGTGCAGCGTGCAGGGCTCACGCTCAGGACTTGGGGTCTGTACATAAAAGGTAATTTAGACCCCTTTTGCCCAATTAGCACCAGCTCCTGTTAAAATCTGAAAGAGCAGAGCCCCTGAATAACCTCACAAAACACCACCGGGATCCACTGAGATCTATAGGTGCTTGGCAGATGCTACACAGCAAACTAAACGTGAAACCAGAGCTGGGGATGTGTGTTACTGGAGGAGTCATTTCAACCTCATCACTTCATTATTGTTAGAATACTTGCTCCCACTTTAGCTCCCTGCGTTGCTCTAGGGAGAGGAAATGGGTCATTACAATAAAAGCACCTTCCCCGGAGGCTTTAGCACGGGGATGGCCTCGCCATTGCTAAGCATCCTCTAAACCCTGAGGATCGCATCCTCTAAACCCTGAGGATGGATCAGCACAGCTCGAGGGGAGAAGGAGACAGGTAATCCCTGCTGAGGCACCCAGCGGCTTTGCCAGGAGGACCAAGTTTTCCCGAGCTCAGGAGTGACACTCCAGGCAATATCTCACAGGATGATGGTAAGCAAATGCACTTCCACAGCTGCTGTCGGTGAACACGAGCTCACCACACTTAAAAATAATTAATCTTCTTTTCCTGCTCCTACTACGTCTTGAAGCACTAAAGAAAAGAAAAATGTGTTCCTTGACTGCTTTGAGGTTGTAAGTGATCTTGAGATAAGGGTGCTTCTTCTGTGATAAGTGTCTGGAGCTATGTGGGGCTGCACTAGATGGGCAAATATATTTGCACAAAAAATGTTTAACATTTTCTAGTGGGGATTGTATGAAATTTCCCGTTCCATGGGGAAAAAAATTAAAAGGTTATTATTTTGATTTTCTGACTTAATTCAGAAAGAAAGCACACAGCGAAATATTGGAATTTCTCAAGGGAAAACCCCAAACTCGTGGCTGCCTTAATAAAGTGAGGAATGGTGAGGAGAAACCCCAAGCATTTTTGGTAAGCAGAAATATCAGCAGATTGGCTTCCCCCTCACAGGGTCACCTACCTTGGCTGATAGTGCAGATGGGGGAAATGCCACAGGGATGTCCCTTGAGGATACACGTTCCTTCTGACTCCTGACACCCGCCCCGGTTTCCTGAAGAACCCAAACCCATCCACCAAGGGTTTTCCGTGGGTGGAGCAGGATGACCGCTTTACAGCCAAACCCACCTCCATGCCCCAACCTCAACCCACTCCTGTTCACCTTGGCACCTTAGGTTTGCCTCTCTTTATTCTTAAGCTCATTTTTCTGTTCAATAAACCCCTTGATTGCCTGGCTTTTATCTGTGGAAATGTATGTATTTCTGCTCCTAAAAAGAAATTAAGCACAACAGCTGATGAGTGGGTGTGAACCACCCCAAATGGTCACCCCTCTACCACTGTGGGTGCAGGGGCAAGTGGAGCTCTGCCCATGCCATTTTTTTCCCCCTTTCTCCACTTAAGCAAAAATAGCTGCTCATAAATACAACCAAATTGGGAGAAAATGTCCTGAGGCAAACTGGAAGCTCATTACAGGTTCTGCGCTGGCAGTGTTTGTGTTAGGTTCCCATTAAAGCACAATGTGTATTTTTGGGAGGTTGGCTACAGGCAGGCTGTTCCCTCCCAGAGCCTCTGGCTGCTTGCAGAGGTGCCAGCCTGTCGAAGGCTGTCCCGCTATGTGCTAATATCTTCTCCCAGTGAGGTCTGGAAGCTGGTTCATTAGCTTAAACACTAATCCACGCTGCCTTGGACTTATTTGTATGGAGACCTGCTCTGCAAGAAAGCTGCTTTCCATGTCTTTCCCCTGAACAGTTAATCCACCTGCTCGGTGCCTAACGCAGCTGCTTCTGCAGAGCTTCATTGCAAGATAAGACGTGCATGGTTTAGTGCCTCCAGTAAACTTGCCTTCTTTATTCAAATCTTCCTCCGAGAGCTCAGCCAGGCAATTGTCTTCCTATTTTCATGCCAGTTCAGGCAGGGAGCAGGCACACAGTTATTGGAATATTTTGTCCGTAACAAATAAAGCTGAAGATGTAACCCTGTGTTTAGCATCCCTCCCCTCACCCCTCCAGCCTGGCAGCAAGGGGTGGGTGGAAAGTGTCCTGCAGGTTTTTGTCCAGCTCACGTTCACTGATGTCTGTGCAGTTATTCGCTCTCAGCCCAGGGTGCTGCTCTGTGCTCACTGCAAGGCCACATCTGCATTTGTCTCTGCTGGAACATCAGCTGCAGTGCAAGAATTTAGCACAGAGGTAACTTCCAGCTCCTTTGTAGCTCCTTTGGAAAGCTGAGGTGGTTAGAGACAGTTGTGCTGTGTGAGTTTTAAGGTGCCTGTCAATCCACATGGAACCTTCTTTCCATGACTTAACCCTGCAGCTTCACATCACCCCAAGGATTCACCTCCAAACCTCGAAGATTTTTGCCAAATACACCCTACCCCAACTCATAGTGGCCCAGTTTACCTGCCTAACAGTGTCATACCTAATTTATACCAAGTACAAAGTGATTTATCCCACTCCACGCTAGCTTGGGCACGCTGCCCACCCTCAGCACTGCTTGGTGAAACCCATCTTACACAATGGAAGTCACCAAGGTTCACTTTTAAAAGGGGCCTTTTCTGCAGCTACAGAAAACCCCTTGGGGAGGGTTATGTGCGGTTCAGGAGTGCCCTGAGTTCAGAAGTACCCCCAGGTCTGGCAGATAAGGTGCCTGACTGAAGCAGGATGAAGGAGGGGGAATGCTGTCAAGCCTTTATTCTTCCAGGGCCTGGAAGGTGGAGGGGTTAAGACCTGATAAGGAATCTCTCCTCTAGAAGAGCATCAGATTAAATCTGACCTACAAGCAGAAGCTGCTCCTACTTAATTGCTTGTACGAAGGAAAATTGGTCCCCAGCTGGTCCCTTCCCCACTGACTTTGTGTTAACTTGCAGCATTTCTTATGTTCTTGTAGGGGAAGCAAAAACCTGAGCAAGTTTTAAACCAAGAAGAATTATTTGTGGGGAAAACCCGTGAAAAGTTAACCTGGGGATTCAGCTCTGGGAAAATGGCACAATTTAATAAGAAAAAGCCTTTTTTTTTTTTTTTTTTTTAAATAAAAGGAAAGGCATATGGGGCATGGGAACACGGAAGCAGTTATTAATGAAAACCAAGGGAAGTATTAACGTGTTTTTAACAGTGAGGCCAACAAGCTGGTGGGACAGCTGGCCAAGGGATGTGGTAAATCCAATTTAATCTGGCACCTTCACATCGAGCCTGGATTTCTTCCTAAAGGACTTGCAGTACCTTGGCCATAGGCTACAAGGCTAAACCTAAGAGCTGCTGGATGATTCCTGAGAGAGGGCTGGAGCATCGTTAATTGATGGTCAGTGTTGGTGACTCTCAGATGGGTGAGTTGGAGCTGCTACGTCCAACAGGCCCAGACTCCCCCCAGATACATCCAAGGGGATGCTTAGGCTGGCCCTGCTGAAAAGAATTACCTCTCCTGAATTAAACTGTGTTTTTTCAGCTGCAATCGTCTCATCATTTACTAGCAAAACTTTCATAGACTTTTTCTGGCTTTTATTGTTTTCCCATGGAAAGAAATACCTTGTAAAGGAAAAAAAAAATCCCCATTTTTTGTTTTAAATAAAAGCTTCAGTGGGTTTTTCCCTCCCTCCCCTAAGCCTTGGTAGTTATTCTTCCTTTAATTTCAGCAAGCCTTATATCAGTTGACGTTATACTTGTGCTTACTTGACTTGAGGTAAACATGGCTAATCCTGCTTAAAAATGAACTAAGAATATCTACACAGTTTAATGAAATGGATTAAAATTTTACCTCATATTAAACATTAACAACTTTTCTTGTTCAGACAAGCCCTGGGAGGCTGGAGCAGTGTTATTAATTTGCCTTCAACATCACTAAAATTTCTTTGAAAATAAGCAAATTACGCACTTGTGCAGAAGGCAAGTCCCTTTGAAAGGATGGTGCTCACAGGAGATCTGGCTCCCTTTCTTCTTTGTATAAAAAGAGTGTTTCTTTTTTAGATTTTATTCTCCTTTTAACGTTTTATTTACTTTCTGAGTTCCTCATTGAAACAGCACCATTCTTTCTTTCTGTCCCATTCACGGTGTTTCTCCAGGGGAAAGATCAGCCTAGCAAGAATTAAATGCTCCTTTATTTAATTTATATCTCAGGCTGACCTCAGCTCACATGCACTCACACCACACACCTGGAAATGGAGATGTCAAAGCGTGGGGGGGAAACCCAGCTTTTCAAACCAGTTTCTATAAAAATGAAGTGATGGCTTTGTTTCAATTTATTCATTTTTCAGGTGGGAAAGGGAAGTCACATTTTATTTCAAGTTTTGGTATATTTTGAATCATTTAAAAGACTTTGGCAGTGTGCTGGATCCATCACTATTCCCATTCATCCCATCCGTGGATGTGTGCGCACACACAGTTTGGTGTTTTGGTGGTTCTGTTCCTCAACTTTCTGCTGACACGTGGAAACACTAAAAAGTGTTTTTCTTAAATAATAGCCCATTGTTCCTGCTGGTTATGAACCCTGTGCACGAAGTGAGATCAAACCCTGCGGAGTTCATGCCTTCAGACACCGCAGGTGCTCAGCCCTTTGCCACCAGCGCTGAGTTACCCGGCAGCCTCGCACTTCACGTGTCCCGAAACACAGCGCTGAGAGTCACCTGACGAGAAATTAAAAAAAAAAATTAAAAAGAAGCCAAGACGGTTATTTTCTGGGTTCGAGACAAGAATTAAATGCTCCACGAGGCCACAGCACTATATATTAAAAGCAGCGTTGCCTGCGAGGTGCCGCCGCGGTGGCACTCGGCGGCTCCGGCAGGGCAGGAACTCGCAGAACGAGCCTTTCTAAGGAAACCGGGAGATGTTCCCGGTGACTTCGCTCCCTTCTAGCTACAGATAGGATGAGGCGGGGATTCATCACAACCAGTCGGATCATTATTACCCAAACACACACATAGGTGTAGTCTGTGCCCCGAGGCAATTGTAACTCGAGACAAGCTAACGCAGGCACTCCCGCGCCGGCTGGTGCCAGTGGGGGTGGCGTGCAAAGGTGATAATTGAAAGTTGTTGGGTTTTGGGGTTTGTTTGTGTGTTCCCCCCCCACGCTGAGTCAACAGGAGGTTGTTTTCTACCTTCTGCTTCCTCCGGTGAAGGTGACAACTTCTGTTCAGTTTTGCTTGGTAATCCAAGCAGTCAGGGCTGTGCCTGGAGCATCACCTGGCACTCAGGGAACGAGGGTAGGGAAGTCTGGAGGAGATGGGCAGTAGCTCCTATCTATGGGCAGGTGTATGGACCATGTTTACAGAAGCCAAGAGGCAAGTGATTCACGTAATTCCTAAAAATCTGAACCTCTGATCTGGTGTCCAGAGGAAAAGGTAAACACAAGGGAGGAATCCCTTGCCTTTTGAGAAGAGAACGGTGGGTGAAGGCAGGGGGTGTGTCAAGGCAAAGATGGGGGGAGAATGCAGCTGAAGTAGGATGCTGGCTGCAGGGACAGCTGTGCTGGATGTGGGCTTGACATCAGCTGTCCTGTGCAGCAGGACCTCAGCCCAGCACATCCTCTGGCTCCACGGCTGAACGTTGGTTTCGGCTTTACAAAGAGCTGGGTGAAACCTTTGGACACCCAAAACACGGCAGGCTTGGAGCATGAGAAAAACAGGTCTCTGCTTGTGGGGTGAATCTCCTCCCTCCCCATCCCTTGATTGAGAGCTTCATATCCGAAAATCATTGAGCAGAAGTACAACAGCTCCAGCCTCTGCAGGCTGCCAAGGCATTCTTGCTGAGTGAAGCTGTTTAGGTGCACCGAGACACGGCCGGACCTGGGGCTTGCGTAAACCTCCCTCCCCCTGGAACAAAAGACCTGCTCCCATGGCAGTCAGGTGCACGCACGAATCCCTGCCTTTGAAAACGTGTTCAACCGGTCTCCGTGCAAAAAGAGACAGGTTTGACCAGAATGTCCCCTTGTGCAGAGAGGCTCTGCCAGCCAGGCCCCAGCATCAAAGGCTGACGGCTGGGTGCTCCGCAGCCCCTGATTAGCATCAGCATGAGCAGAGCCCAGGGTTTGCAGCACTAAAGGCCACAACCAGCATCCAGCCCCGGGCTCCAGCAACAGGTCTTGTTTGCATGAGTGCATCTGGGTTTGTACACCCGTCTGCCTCCTCAGGAGAGCTGCAGAGAGCGGCAGCATGCAAACCCCGAAGTGTCCTGGCTGCTCAGCATCCCAGCAGGGAGGACTGAGCAGCACAGCAGTGCAAGGGGCAAGCTCCAGCTGCACCTGCAGACACTGCAGAAAGTGGTGGCCTCAGGATCACAATGCTCACATGGGTTACGGTTTGGGGTTTTTTCCATTTCACCTATTTATTTTCTCTTCCTTCCTGTCCGTCATGAAGCAATGGCAGTAGATGTACTCTGTCACCGTACTCATGGCTCGTGGTACCTACAACTCTGCTCCTTTGGCTTTCATTTCTCTGTGGGGTTTCATTGAAATGGTCATTTAAAATCAGCCCTTATTCCTCCTCTAGCACTGGAATGTTCCTCTGTGCTTGGCTGGCCCAGAGGTCTCTGTGGACCTTGCCTTTTCTCACCCATGCTTCCAGAAATTATCACTTCTCTTAATCCCCAGGCAGTGAGTAGGGGTTAGCCCCAGCAAAGCTGCACCCACCCACCCACCCAGCTGTCGTGCAAAGCTGCCCTCACCCTCCCAGGATGGGATGGAAAGGGACAGCACGGGAGAGGTGGGCAGGAAGGAGAGCAGGAAACGACCATTGCTCAGCCACAAATAGGACTTGGCACTGCTGATGCTCAGCCCCATGCTATAGAGTTCAACCCTGTTGCTTTCCATAGGTTTATCCACAGCCTTTTCTCCCTCTCCCCAGGCTGACCCACACATCCTGAGTGAGATCCTGTGACTCACCAGCCCCACTGCCCTGCCCGGGCTCTTATCGCCTCCTGTGCCACTTCCCCTCTGACCCTTCTCCAAGCCCTCCTCTTTTACCCAGTCATCTGTATTCCTGCTTTTTTCCAAGAAACTGGGGTTAAGATGCAAACAAACACTTTTCTCAGCCCAGTGCTTGCTGCACTGGGGCTGACTCTGCACATGAAGGGCTCCACGGGCAGACGTGGCAATGTTTCCTTCTCCCGTGGGGGTTACTTAGACCCAGGCAATTCATTTTGAAGATAAACTGGGGATTAAGAGTCTGTCCTCACAGCCACTGCCCCGAAGCTGAAGTCTCACCTCTGCAACACGCTCAACCCCCAAACACTCAGGCTCAGATCACACGTGGCACCATGAAAACTCCCTATGCATTTAGGACAGGTGCGGGTTTACGAAGATTTTCCACGCGTAATAAAATTTTACTTCTAATTAGGATAATAATAACAAGTGCTAGCTCAGTTCTGCTGGCTTAATTTCCACCTGCTCTTTCTTTGGAGTTTGATGTGGTATTTGCTTCCTGTCATGCATTCTTGCATATTATTTCTGTGCCGTGTTATCTCGCTGATGCGGTTCACTCAAGGAGTGGTCGAAACGTGGCTCTGACCGTGTGTCACCACTAACAAGTTCATTTGCCTCTGTAGGAGGAGGAAAATAACAATAACAAACAAACAAACAAAAAAAAAAAAAATCCAGGCTGCCTCATAACTGTGTGCTGTGTACATATTCCTTTCTGAGCATGTGTTTTTGTGAGATTTTTTCTTTTTTCTTCTTTCCCCTTCCACCTACATTTGCAACCCAGCAAGCTGCAAGGTTTTGTTTCAGCTGCAATTTGTCTGCTTTCTATGGGAAGAGTGTTTGAGCAGAGCATAGCTGGGAGCCCTCCTAGGCAGGGGCTGTCCAGGACAACCAGCAGCTGGGCTTTGGCTCTTCAGACCTTATTTTACTTTAATAATATTTCTTTAAAGCTTATAAGATTGCTGAAGAAAAAGGAATGCCTTCAGTAAAATGGGATTTGCTTAAAGAGTGGGCATAGCAAAGAGAAGGTCAATGCAAACCCATAAAGTGCCCCCAGCCAGGAGCTGGTGGGACCTTCTCATCACTCCCATCAAAAGTGGAATCTGGTCCTTTTTATCCAGCTGCTGTCCTGTACCACCACATCCCAAAATGTCATCCAACATCCACATCACACCCCCAACAGTCCCCCTGGGCAAGGACCCTGCTTCTCTGGCAAGGAAAGGGCAACCTGAAGACAGAATGCAGCTTGCACCAGGATGTTTAGTTGTGTTATGAGCTTTTATTTAAAAAGCACATTTATACAGCAATAATTTCGCAGATACAAACTTCAATTTTGTATTCTACAAAAGTCTTTGAATATTCTTCTCTTTACAAAATGGAACATTACAAAAATACAGACAATTTAATATGTTTTTTTTATACAAATGTCTCTAATTGTAGTTATTTTCATTAAAATATTACTACCACAGAACTACAATATTTTAGTCGACTATAAAAAAATTAATTCAATGCTTTTTTAAGCAGCAAAATGTAAATAACACAGGTCAGGACACAGTTTATAGTCATAGTGGATATATCTAAAATTGTTTCAGAAATAATATTTTACATAGTTAATTTTTAAGGTTTTATACATTATTTATATAATATTTATAATATAAAAAAAAATCATAGCTTGCTATAAGTTGAAATGATAGGACGGATTCTGTGAGAAGGATGTGCAAATGGCCGTTCTGCGTGTTCTGCGGGATCCCTTTGCAAACGCGCTTCGTGGAAGGGCTGCAAACCAAGCACCTGTGGCTTCTGGGCAAAAAAAAATTCATCATCACACCCGAGAGAGGCACAGCTGATTTCCCACCGGAGTGACCCAGCGGAGCACAGGACCTGGCACTGCCATGGCGCACCCTGGGGTGCCCCAGGGAGGAGGAGGAGGAGGAGGAGGAGGAGGAGAGGAGGGGATGCACAAACCGACTGACACCCAGGCCGGGACGTGCCGCCCAGCAGCCCGTCCCAAAACTGCAGAATAAAAGTTTCCCCGGGACTCAGCCCCGGGGTCGTAGTGCGAACGAGTTTTCGGCAGAGCCGCCGTTCCCCACGCGCAAACCGCCGGCTCCCGCGGGCGGGCGCACAGAAAACCTGCTGGGATCTTTTGGGGAAAAGGGGATGGCCGGGAAGTGGAGGATGCTCTTTTCATTTAGAGGGGCTTGGCTGGGATGAGCCCTCGCCAGGGAGCGAGCGGGGAGGAAGAAATGTGGCTTCTCTGCACGGAGGAAGGAGCTCTCCGGCCTCACCGCGCGTCTCGGGGCCGCTCGTTAAAGGCGTGTAGTGTGAGCAGAGAGAACAGAGACCCTTCGGAGATCTTGGGCTGGGCAAGCTTCTTCTAAATTAAGTCACAGTATGGAAGAGAGGAGGCAAAAATAAACTAGGATCAAAAAGAGAAAAAAGCAACTCTTAAAAACCAATCCCAGATCTTGACTCAGTGCTGTTGCTCATACATAGTGCTATACAATGAATCGTGAGTTGGTTTTTTTTCTCGCAGGCATTGGAAATCTTCGTAGTCAGAAAAAAAATCTAGGATGGCCAGCTTTCCAAAAATCCCTTAGTGTTCATTGGGCTAGGAACAATTTGGCGTTCACTACAACATGAACACTCAAACCAATTGCACATCCAGAACTCCGGCACCTCTCTTTGTTTGTTCGGCTTTTTGTGTTGTGTGGGGTTTTTTTCCTTTCTCATTGTTGCCTTTGCCTTAGTTGACCACCACCACCCCTTTCATCCAAATGTCGCAAGTTGAAAAGACCACAGAGTAAGACTTTACTGGTTGGGCAAGAAAGTCTCTCCCTACATTCTACTGTCTGATGAGATTTGAGAGCAGCAGGTAGTTGCTGTCAGCAGTCACTTTTTTTTGCAAAAAAAAAAAAAAAAAAGTTTAAAATACAACACCCATCCGACTCCTTGAAGTTCTACACCATGTTGTGATGGTTATTCCTCTCAATGATGTCCACAGGTGAAAGGATCTCCTTCCGGATGGGAGGTGGAGGCAGGCAAGTCTTTGTCTTGGGCTTGAAGAGATCTGAGACGTAAAACACCTGTAGGAATAAGTGAAAAAGGCAAACTTAGCCACAGTGGGTGATGCTTTGTTCAAAAAGTTGGTTTACAGAATTTATACACATCTTTAAGCTGCAAAAATAGCACTTTCTCAATGCCTGCCCATTAACAGCCGTGAGATCCCAAGCGCCTGCTATCACCTTTCCGTAGAGCAGAGAAAAAGGCTCAAACCTCACAAAACTGTAAAAACATGAGAGGACAACTAAATTTCTCACTGCGTAATCAATGAGTGCAACACCCAGACCTCTGCTGAATGGGTTGAAAAGCCAGGAAACAGATCCACGGCCTGCACTCCAATAGAATAACAAAGGTCTCCAAAGGGCTGGCCTGACTCATCCTGAGTGGTTTCAGGGATGGAGTCGGTGCGAAACAATTAATTCAGCCAGACATCAGGTAGGCAATTAAAAGCTTTCAAATCAAAGCTGTGTTAAAAGCTATCAGCAGTGAGTCAATGGTGAGTGATGCTCCTCACGCCCCACCAAGGCACCAGTACAGACTTGGGGTCTGGTGGAAGCCAAAGGCGAAGGAGAGGAGGAGCTATTCCTGACTCCTTCTTCCTAAATATCCTGTGACGTAACCCCTCTCCCAGATGTGAAAAAGCCAGTGCCTGGCAAATTCGGAAGGTAGCAACACAATAAGAAACAAAGTGCTGGGAGGAAACTTCCACATCCTCCTTTGGCAGCGGCCACACAAAGCTTATCAGTCCTCCAGGACCAGGGCACTTTCACCCTTGCCAAACCTCAGCCCCGTGCCAGAAGGGAAAAGAGTCAGTCAGACCGCACGGATCCTCTGGATGGAGCAAGAAGTGGCAAGGATTCATCATTTTGTCACCTGGCACCACAGCCCCAAACTTCTGTCCTGCCACCGACTGCCTCTGCCAGCCCAAATTTGATGGCTCATCTCAGAAATCCTTAAACCCCAGTAATCTGGACTAAAGCCATGGGTTTGCTGAGCTGAAATCCCAGGATGAGCAGTACATGGCTGTAGGAATCAGCAGTACATTTGTGTTTTCTCCCATAGAACTCAAATGCAACATTTAAGCACCCAGATAAAACAGGGGAAAAAGTAATTCCAGGGTGCTCAAAGAAATATTAGATTACTACTTCCAGACTGGGTAACACCGGGAGGAAGCAAAGGTTTGACCCACCTGCATCTCCACATTTTCTAGCTACCCAGAGCCTTGTGCAGCAGGTCGAGCTGTCCTTGGAAATAACTTTTGCAAGCCCCTATCAGCACAGCAGATAAGGCTCAAGTTGGACAGACAGCGAAGCTGCTGCAAGCAGCAATTTACTCCTACAACTGTAACCAGGGATGCAGGAAGCTGAGCTGGTGTTGCTCAGCTTTTATTGCTTTGTGGAAAAGCAGAGAAGCTGATTAATAAAACAGTTCTTTTCTTGGTGTATGTGCTGGTGTCTGGCTGTTGGGTTGTATAACAGAACTGATAAAGTTGTTTACAGGGCATCCAAGTGGCAGCATTTGTACGTTTGGGTAAAAAACAGGATCCAGCTGATGCTCCCCAGGATCACAAGCTGGAGTCTGGCCGCTTGCTGCAGCATCGCAGTGTAAAAACATGTTGGACTGCTCCAGCCCTGGTTTTCTTTTGGGTTGTTAATAACTGTAAACCCCCCATTTGTCTGGTTGGTGCATTTCTGGTGCCATCTTGCTCATTTGTCCACCTCTGAGAGCTGGATTCAATCAAAAAGGTGTCCAGCTTCTGCACCAAGACAGCCATGACAAATCAATTTATGGGAGGAGATTGCTGAGTGCAAGAAGCATCTGGGGATTGCTTTGAGTCTGGTCCTTATTTTTGACAGGAAAGAGTTATGGTGGAGTGTCATCCTGGGTATTTTAGCTTTTACTGTGCTGCTTTTCAGGGTTTCATTCGGAGACTGGTTAAGAGGTTTCCTTTCTCTTTAAACTGTATTTCACTTTAACATGGCTGGAGGTTATATAAACATTTATAGGAATCATGAAACGTGATCTTTGGGGGTTAAAAGTGTGTTAAATCCTCCTAATGCTTGAACTGTTTAACACAAAAAAGGACTAATAAACGTGCTAAGTTTTTCACTTGGATTAGCTCCATTTCCTGTAGAAGGTGCTCTCCACCCATAAAGAAAACTTGATTGGAGAAGACTGAGAGCATTTTAAGCCAATATCTTACATTACCGCTTAACAATTCCTATTGCTTTTCATTATATTGAAGCAATTTTTAATCTTATACAGAGAGTTTAGAACAACTCATCTAAGCTGACCAGAGCAACACTGGGAGCACGTCCTTCTGACATGTCCCCTCTTCCCTCTCCCTCAGATGAGACATAAACCACACAACACACAGCAAGCTGCCTACAAGGAGCATAGAAACTATTTCTATTTGAGAAATCCTCGTTGTATTTCAGCCTGGATCCAAGTCTGAATGTTTCATCAGCTGGAAGTGCTTGACATTAATGTCTTCTGCTTGTTATTTCAGGCACTGCAAGACAAACGTGTCTGCTGCAGCACGACCTGGGTTTAAGCTCAGGCAGCCTTTGGAGATGAAATCCACAATTGGTTTCTACTGAAAATTATGGCCTGATACCTGTGGTGTTTTTACAGCCCTTACTATCACCAGGGTGGACCCTAAAGGCTTTGCTGGGGGAAGGGGTGGCTGGGAGCACCCAGGGTCGGAGGTGATGAGTCTCCGGGTCCTTCCCTCTGTTTCAAAGCAGCCCGTGAGTGAGAGCTGGGCAAGAACCCCCAGGACATACCAGGAATTTCAGCAAAAAGCTGCTAAACTGCTCCTCCAGTGCAAACTCCAGGGTGTTTTGGGATGACTCTTCCTCTTGTCCCTTGCAGCCACCTCCTAAAATGGAGGAAAGTCTGCCAGGCCCTACTAGTCAAGGGCTCCCACCAGCAAAGCCAGGTTCTGGAGAACAGCAGCGTGGTTCTCTGCAGGCTGATGGAATGGGACAAGGGCTGGGTTCAAACGCTGCCCTGAGTCCTAAGCTGCAGCCTGAGATGTCCCAAGTCACGGAGCCATTCCTGCAAAGCACTTGGACACAACTGTCCCTTCCACCAGTGGGCTGAGAGAGCAGCTCAGGCTGCGCCAGGCTCGCAGGCAAACCCGAGCCTGCCTGGGAAACTCCAGGCAGCTGCTTCCTATGACACAGGAAAAGAATCCCAGCCCTGCCACAGCCTCCCCTTCCCAGCACAGCTTCCAGCTGCCGGAGGGCTGGGAGGGGACAGCCAGGCCTGCTGCTCGTCCCAGCCAGGAAGCATCCGGACACCCATCCCGAGCATCCGGAGAGCTATTGTCCTCCTGAAATCGCTGCTGGGATCCAGGGATGGACTGCCTGGTCCCCACTCCCCTTCCACATGGCTCTTATCCCACCTCTGAGCATAAAGACACACACACTTCTCCCACCTCCCCCTCGGGATTTGCCGGCCCTGCATGGGACGTGGGCACCAGGCAATGGCAAAACCCAACAGCTACTGCTCACAGAGTTAATAATACTCCATGAAAACGTCCCAACAATGACATTTTTGTTTTGGCTCTGGAATATCATCAACGAGTGGGAAGTACATAAATAACCCATTTTCTGTCCCTGAAAAATGTAATATTGGTGAGCTTAACTCCTTGTTCTCAAGGCTGATTTACTTCTAGAACAGTTAAAAAAAACAACCCCAAAACCAACAAAAAACCCCACAAAAAGTGGTGAGCTGTTAAAACTTTGCTTTCAGGAGTTCACACCGACACAGAACCCACCACAGCCCCCAGCTCCTTTGTGTCTATCTGAGGCAGCTGCCTGAGCTGATGCCCCCCATCCTGCCAACTTAAAACATCTTCACGTGTCACTCTGAGTTACAGGGCTGTGCAGTCAGGCCTCCCTTTGGACAGCAAGTGGCACGAGAACAAGCCCAGCAGCTGAAGAGAAGTGGGCACAGCTTTTGTCGGCCACTTTCTCACAAGCCCTTGTGCTCCATGAAAATCCACCAGCCATCAGTCTGCCTCCCCTCATCAGGCTGACACCAGTTTTTGCATAGACTGTGTGTGGAAGAGCCATAATCCCAACCACCCCAGACTCTCTGCTCAGCTCTTGATGGAAAACCTTGCTAACAAACCTAACAGAGAACAGCTGGAGAAGCCAAAGCTGCTGGTGGAGAGGGAAATACTCTCCCTTGACTGAACATCCTTCCAGTGCCCTGAGCTGCCTGGACCAAGCCTCTGGAGCACAGTGCCTCTCACCACATCCCCAGCTGGAACAGGGAACCACCTGAGCTGAACTGGTGGCTTGCAAAGGCACTGCTATTCCCACAGGACCCTCCCAGCGCCGTTCCTGCCCCGTTTTCCACACTCACCACGCAGTAAGCCACCAGGGCTCCCTGTGCAAAGCCTGCCAGCACGTCGGTGGGGTGGTGCTTGTGGTCCGACACGCGGGACAGGCCGGTGTAAAACGCCATCATGATGAGGGTGAACTGGAGCAGGGGACGGAGCAGGCGGGCTCCCTTCCACGTGAATCTGGCCTGCAGATAAAACTGCGGGAAGAGAGGGAAACAAAAAACAAAACAAAAAAAAGTTGTATTAATTTGCCCAAATTTGCTCAAAATGCAGCAGCAACTGCTCGGTGGGGGTGGCTGTGGGGCAGCCACGGCCCTGTGGCTCAAGGAGGGGGAGTTGTCAAAGAGGATGGATGCTCCTTGCACATGTGTGGCCTGTGGAGGGATTTTTAACCCATGGAGGGGATGAGAACAGAGGTGGATGGGCACAGCCCTTCCTCAGCGAGCCAGGACCAGGGGATTGGGACCCCCTGCACCCCAGCTCTGCTTCGCCCTCCACCACATCCGAGTAAAGAAATTCCTCCCTACCGTTACTGAGTGCATGACAAAAACAAGGTCCCAAACCTGGGGTATTTAGGACTCACAGCATCTCTCAGGGGAAAAAGAAGAGTCAGTGCTGCACGCAAAACCTTCAGAGTCATCGCAAAACCTTCAGAGCCATCGCGAGAACTCCCAGATGTAGCCACAACTGCTGACGACGCGCACAAGGCCACCCTCTAACACTGCCACCACGTTTCCCAGCCCGAGCCCTGGGGTTTTCAGGGAAGCAGGGAGCAGCTGCCCCACTACATGGCCTGGGAATTCCCTCACTGGGTGGGAATGGCAAGCAAAGCCCTGGCTCGGCCCAAAAAGGCGACGTTAAGGTGATGTCAAGCAGACATTGTAGCCCTGCCGTGACTATCTCGGGCCCGTTTCCGTTCTGGCTGCCGGGCACGGCCGGTTCCTGTGGGAACCGGGAAGCTGGGCGGGAAGAGAGGGCAGGAAAACAGCAACTCCTGCCCGTGGATGAGTGCAGGGAGGAAGGCTGTGGGAAGGGAGGGAAGCCACAGCAGCCTCCAGGCTTGGGGAGCAGAGAGGCTCCAAGGGTGTGAAAGAGCGTGGCAAATGCTGCTCAGCCGCTGCAGCTCAGCCCCGCTGCCCGTGGGCTCAGCCCGGCAGCTCTGCTCTGCCTGTTCCTAAAGGAAGCACTGGAGTTAGAGCCAGTGTCCTTCAAGGGGCTCTGCTACATCACAGAGCTGGAAAGGGGTTTACTCCCCATTTATGATCCCTTTTACACACCCAGAGCAGTTTGCACCGCCTTGATATGAAAGGGAATGAAGCTCTCAGTGGGTTTCCTGAAACCACAAATAACTTAATGACAACATAAAAGCATAAAATGACCTATAAAAGCAGAACTAATTGGGAAGGTGATAAGGGGGAAGCATAATTTTGGCCGATTTAGTATGTTTGGCTGTTGCACAGACACTGTATTTAACCCTTTTTGGAAAGAACACACGCTGGGCTCTTCAGAAGAAATGAAACATCACGTCATCTGAATGGAGCAGATGCTCCAAATTATCCAGATTGTTAGCCAATTAACATGGAAGGGAGCAGCACCAGAACAGCTCGGTGCTGGCTAATGCACATGGTGATTCTGGGGAATAGATCTGCAAACCAGCCCAAGCCTGGGAACAGAGCCATGGCCCCATGGAGCACATCCCACACCCCACACCATGGAAACTTGTGCACGCAAAGCTACGGGGTGAGTCTCAGCTGCCACAGCAAACCCACGCTAGTGCAGCCCAGCACGAGCACCACTGGGCTTGTTCTCTATCATTTGTGATGATAATTTCCATTGCCATGGTCTTTGTGCACCCAACTGCTACCCCAGAGAAGAACTGTGCAGGCAGGATACAGCTGTGGATGCCCCATCCCTGGAAGTGTCCAAGGCCAGGTTGGCTGGAACTCTGAGCAATCTGGTCTAGTGGAAGGTGTCCCTGCCCATACCAGGGGGGTGGAAATAGGTGACCTTTAAGGTCCCCTCCTTCCCAAACCATTCCATGACTCTATTTTCATGTTCAAGAGCCTCAACTCAGCCCAGGTGACAGTGCAAAACTCAGGTTCCAGTGTGCTGCTGCTGCTGCAGAGCAAAAATAGCTCCAACTGTTACATACTATAAACCATCACTCTCAGTTCTACCAGAAAGACTTGAAATTGATGTCTTATTTTAATCTTGTGTCTTTGTCCCATCAAATCCCTTAAGAAGGAAATTTGCTGCTGCATATACATTTGTCACTTGCACAGGCTGGACATCTCCTCAAATCTTTCCATCCCACAAGAACGGACTAAAAAGGTCATCTAGGGGTGAGAGTGCAAAGCATCAATTAAAAATTAGCAATAAAGAGCAAACAGCGAGTTTGAAGATGCAATAAAGCAGGCACTTCAGGGCTGAACTGCATCCCTCACGTGCAATCTTTAGCCCTGGAAAAGGAGTAGAAAGCAGTGTGGCACCATACGGGGTCTGCTGGGTGCCCCCCAAGTCCCCAGCACACAACTCACACCCACACCTGTGCATCTTGGAGGACTAAAACCCACCTGAACAGGTGCTCCTCAGACACTGCACTACCATAGGAGCTCAGCTGAATTCCTTTTACTGCCACAATAAAGGCCATGGAAAAATTGCTCTTTATTCCCTATTCATAAGGACAAAAAAAGAGGATAACAGCACTCCTCATACTCCACAGGCATTTCATGAACATGCAGTACTACAAAAGCTGCTCTCAAACACCAGGATCCCCTAAATACTTTCTAGGTAGGACTTGGGGTGCTCCAGACTTCGCCTCTGCCCTCCGCATGAAAGAAAAACCCAGTTAGTAAGACAAGGTCAAAAAGTGAAAGTAGAATTTAGGGGCTGAAAGGATCAGAATTTCCCTAAAGCAGGAATTAGTGCTATTACCAAGAAATGGGAAGTTCCTGGAAATTTATCTGAAAATCTGCTTATGAAGGTGTTTTTGGGTTTTGGGGTTGGTTTTTTTTGTTTTGTATTTTTTTTTTGCTCCTGGGAGCAAATCTGAAATGCTGCCTGCTATGGACTGACAGATTTGGATGGGAATGTGGAGCTGGAATGGAGCCCTTCCCAGGAGGGGGTGGAAGAGCAAGACCACAACTGGGGTTATTTCCACCACAGATCATCACAGGGCAGCGAAAACCAGGAGCACCAACAGGAGCAAGGGTGGGTGAAATGGGATCACACAGAATGGGAGTTATTTGGAGTTCCCATCCACTGTCTCCTGGCAGAGGCTGAGATACCACAAAGCAGATGGCTTGAGGGACATCACATCACCCTTCCTGTGCCAGGGGACTTCCACAGTGCTGGTGGGGACAGCCCACAGCCACACACAACCTCTGAGCAAACTGAGGAGGAGCTGGCAGGGGGCACAGGCTCAGAGCATCACCTCCAGCATCGCCTCCTGGGGATTTCTGCTCTCCAGAAATCCCGTCCCGTTCACACTCTCCCCACTGCAGGGCTGGATGCCATCGACCACGGCCCTTAGTCACACCTAAAGTTTCCTTCTGGGAAACAGCTGGCCTTGTTCCTGGCTATCTGACCTGAAGTGACCTCCTTCTCCAGCCCCATCTGCAAGCAAAGGGGTACCCAAAGTGCTACAGGGCCAAAGCCTCTCCAACCCAAACTCATCCCAGTGTAACGCACTGCCCTGGCTGGACAAAGCCAGCTGCAGTTTGGGGAATGCAGAATTTGGCTTTTAGCACCAAGCTGGACAGAAGGGAAGGATAGGAGATGGGCAAAGATCTCTCAGCACCTCTCAGCATGTGCTGTTTGCCTCCTCCATGCCTTTGCTGAGCGCACAGCACACTCTCACCCCATCAGAAATATCCCCATCAGCTCAGCAGCTCGGTTCACACCTCAGCCTTGGCTTCTGATGTAATTCCCTTTTATTCTCTTCCTTAGGTCACCAGTAAACTTAACTCCAAGGCCACAACCACCACAGAGGTTCCTCCACAAGGGCACATCACTGCTCAGCTGTACCAGGGAACATTCCCCACCCTTCAGCAAGGAGCTCCAGGGAGAAGCTTCACTCTCCCCCTGACACATAAACCCAGCACCATCTCTCATTTTCCACTTACATCAGTACAACACACCACAACCCATTCTGAAGTCTTCTGCCTCAGCCACTGACACACATTAAATACATGAGATTTACTTGCATTTTATCCAGAATCAGCCAACACTGACAAGGGATATTAACTCAGCTTTTCTGATATTTAAATGTAGCCTTTCTGAACCCTCTGTGTGACTCCAGGCAACTTCATGCTGCCATTAAATCAGCATTAGGGTCTCACAGTCTGGAGGAGTGGAAAGCACCCATTGCTCCCTGCAAAGACTCCCCCACCTCCACAGAAACAAAACCAAGAGGTGTGGGTCAGCTCCAGAGGGCTGCATGGAATAAGCTGTTCCATCCCTCCTCTTTCCTCAGCCTGCTATAAATATGTATTACAGCTCGCTCAGCCAAGGAGTAACAAAGCAAGGAAAATTAAGACAAAGAGGATTACCCAAGAGTAATTTCCCCCTTTAAATTTTTTATACAAAGGCCTGATGTTAATTGAGTATTCCTGGTGACAAGAAGGCTGCGAGAAACTTAGCCCTGAAGTCTCAGCATTTAGAACTAAATCCCAGGGGATTTTACCGTGTTCCAAGTGCCTTTCCCCAGGGCTTTTCCCTCAGAGCCTTCCAGGGCTTGGCATCTATCAGTGTTTTCCTACTAGGAGCCCATGGACAGCACAGGGCTCTGCTGCTGTGCCGGGAAAAGCTGTGGTCACTCATCCACTGTCCACCAAATACCTGGAAAAATCCAGCCCCACGGTGCAGGCAAAGCCCTGTGGGATGCATGGGAATCCATGGACCTTTTAATAGACTGACTGGAATTTTCTGGCAGCCGTCTCCACCAGGTGAAGCAAACTTGAAAACATCTTAATTCAGAATGGGCTCCGAGAGCGAAGCCAGGGAATGCCAGGAAAGACGGGAAGTGACTTATCCTGGAACTATGAAGTATTGTTCAATCAGGAACACGCTCAGGACATGACTGGTCTGCCAGACCTCTGCAGGACACGCTCAGCCCCACAGATACCCTCACTCTGCAGAAGCTCCTGGCACACTCCTGGGATCCAAAGCGTAGGCAGCAACCTGCTGCAGCAGAGCCTTCACTTCCCAGGAACTGGGGAGCATCCATTTGATTGGGATGATTCCCTGATTAAATCCATCAAACACACCTCCTTCAGGCACTGGCATGGTGAAGCCACATTTCTAACCAGGCTTTCAAAACCCCAACTCATTCATTGAGGTGGGCAAGACAGCGGGATTTATCTCGCATCGAACAAAATCCCTCTGGCTTACTATAATCTCTTTTTTCTTGTAATTATTTTTTGATATTATCAGCCTCTCCAATGTGTCAGATTTTCTGCCTCCCTTTTTCTACAAGATTTCTCTTTCAGGCTCTTGCAGTGACCAGGGAGCTGGAGTGGTGGAGAGCAGCATGCTACTAGAGAAGCTGGAATCAGAATCATTTAGGTAGAAGAGAGCCTTAAGATCATGGTTTTCTCACCTGTCTTGTCTCAAGTTGCCTTTTTCTCCCTTCAATTTATCACCAAATACTTGATGTAATTTTTCCTGACTTCTTCAGGAACTGGACAGCTGGTCAGACAGAGCCTGCTCCCAGCCTTTATCACAGCTCTGGGACAAATTCAAAATAAAATAATTTCAAAGGGATTGTCCCCTCCATAGAGAGGGCTAAGTGGAGCAGCCTGTTGTCCTGGATCGGGGGGTGTGGGGCAAAGTCTGGTGAGGGCTGACAGCTCAAGTGCTCCCAAAAGGGGGCAGGGAAGGGCAGCAAAGAGAGACCAGAGGCATCTCTGGGCTCCAAAGAACCATAAAGGAGCTAAACACCACTTCTAAAGCCTGTTGCAAGGTTAAAGACAACATCAGGCAGCAAGCATTGGTGAAAAGCATCAATGGAAAATGAGCTATGCAGGTTTGCTGTGCATCTTGTGGGAATGTGGAATGTGCTCTGCAGTTTTGGGGTCTCTGCCACCAGCCCCCCAAGCTCTGTATTCCCATTTGTTTCTCACCTGCTCCAAAAGTGCTGGATTTTCAGAAAAACACATGAGAAAAGAAAGTTTGTCCAGCACCCTGCAGAAAATGGGTCAAGTGCTGGTAGAGAAACCATCATCAATTTAATAGGCACTGGCAGCTCTTGCTGTTCCCAGAGGCTGGGCTCGAAAGCATCTCAGGGCTGACTTATCTGACTGGCCACAGACCTCCCCAGAAATAAATGACTGCCCATGTGAGCGATGGCTTCCAAACTCAGCTCAGAAAGTTTCCTGACAGGCTGAGCCTCCTGTGAAGCATCACCAAGGCAGCTCTTCACTGTAATACGGCTGGGAGGAAATAGCCAAAGCGTTCACTGAAGAAATTCAAGTTTTCCGAGAACAAAATAAGAGGGAAAGCAAAGAAAGAATTTAATATACCGCCCACAACTGCCTGGAAAGCTCAGTGATTCAATTACAGAAGTTGCTCAGAGGGAGGGGGATCCAAGGCTGACAAGGCAGGAGGGAGCAGTGATCACTTATCTTTCCAGAGGGTGAGGGATGGGGGGAGCACAGCTCATAGATAAAAGCTCATGGTTCATGTTTTTATCAGTGCAGTGCTGTTCCTCTGCTTGCCAGTCCGAGATTACCGGTGGATGGAGGAGGAGCACAAATCTTAAAAGCAACACAAAACTTGATTTTTTATGAAACAAGTGACTTTCAAAATAGGAAAACCGGACACAAATCCCTCTGCAGCCCCCCCAGAAGGCCGTGTGTGTGTGTCCAGCCCGTGTGGGCAGCGCTGCCTCCCGCAGTCCCGGCAGGAAGCACCTTGGCAGCCACCCGGGCCCCAGCCCCGGCGCAGGAAGGGCAGAGCCATTTCTCACTGACAAAGGAAAACAAGTCCCAGCCCTCCCGTCCGGAACCAGGCAGGCAGAGGCTGCTCCACCTGCTCCGCTGGCACATTTCGGGGCCAGGCATCACCTCCTGACACGGCCACGGCAGCACATCCTCCCCCTCCATCCATGAAACACTTTGGCTCGCCCCAAATTCTCCTCAGTGGAAACCATGATGCGAGGCGAACAGAATTGCACAGGTCGTCCACGAACTTAGCAGGATTTGGATTTAATTGCCACCTTGGCCACGTCCCAAAGCTGCAGAGCTCAGCTGGCAACACAGGAGTCTCCATCCTAAATAACACCCCAGCAGCTGAGGGTGGATCTTCCCACCAACAGCTCAGACCCTTTTGTTTTTCAACCAACTTTCCATGTCCAGTGCTCATCCTGCCATTACTGCTATGGAATGTGGGAAAGGGGGACAGGGGATCAGCAGCTCAGTGAGGTCACTTACCACCAAATACAGCATGGTGTACAGGGAGAAGGACGCGTGCCCGGAGAAGAAGGATTTCCTGCAAAACAAAGCAGGTGCTCAGAACCAGCCACTATAATCCTCAATATTGTAATTTTCCCTGTAATAGGGTGACTTGCCAGTGGCATCTGAGGATGCCAGGGCGGAGGGACCCACAACCCCCAATTCTCTGGATTATAAAACCCCTGTTATCCGC
Organism: Callaeas wilsoni; assembly: GCA_013398955.1. NCBI lineage: Eukaryota > Metazoa > Chordata > Aves > Passeriformes > Callaeidae > Callaeas > Callaeas wilsoni. The sequence continues at coordinate 397,796 of VWPU01010580.1, forward strand.
CCTGCTTGCTGGTGAGGCAGAAAGAGAACGGATGGACAGGATGCTCGCATTGTTTGTCCCTTCCTGGCCTACTCATGGGACAGCAGTTATTTCCAGGATAACCCAGCAACTCAGCATCTCGCCTCAAATAACCGGGAAACCCTAAAGAAATGAGAAGAGAGCAACTTCTCCAGTGGCTTAACTGCAGCATGAGGAATGTGCCCTTGGAAAAGTCAAAATTGGGCATCTGATGGATGTGACAGAGCTCCAAGGGGAGGCACTGGCAGCCCTGGTGTGTGGTGGAGCCTTTCCTGAGGAGAAGCTCTGCTGTGACACACGGGACAGCTCGGGCTGTTCACCATGAGCTCAGCTCTGGGGGTGAATTCCCACACAGAGCAGCGGCTCGGGGAAACAATAGTGTAGGAGTAAAGAGAAAGGAAAAGAAATATTATTCAGCTGAGTGCCACACTTCCCAAGGGAAACTGCTGGTCACTGGAAAACGGATTTATGGCCTTCGCAGAAAAAGCAGCATTTCATAGAGTGCTAGAGTGGTTTGTGCTGGAAGGGACATCAAAGACCAGCTTGTTCCACCCCCCTGCTATAGGTAGGGACAGCTTTCACTAGGCCAGGTTGTTTAGACCCCCATCGAAGCTGGCCTTGAACACTTCCAGGGATAGGGCATCCACAGCTTCTCTGGGCAATCTCTTCCAGTGCCTCACCACCCTCACAGGGGAGAATTTCACCCTAATATCTGATCTAACCCCACTCTCAGTTTCAGACTGGAATCCTCAGTTGCTGACAGAGAAACCCCAGACACATTTAGTGGCAGCAACTTTGGTGCCAGGGGCTCTCACCTGGCTTCCTGGACCCTGCTGTCACTTCCCCTGCAGGTGTAGTTCTGGATGTAAACTCCCTTGGCGCAGTTGATGGTGGAGAAATCCAAGTCACAAACTGCCAGGAAATGCGGCCGCAAGCGCCCGACGGACACTTTGGCAATGTCTGTGAAGGACTGGCTGATGGCACAGCCAAAAACAAAGCAGCCCACTTGCTTGTAGAGAGCTGCCACGTAGGGGTTCTGGATAAAGGAGCGGGATTTCTCCTTCAGGTAGTGGATGCGGTAGAGCTCTCCCGTTATAATCTGTGAGGGAAGCACAACAGAGAGGTTAGAGAGGAGGAAAAATGCTGTGCAAAACCAGGGGTGGGCGTAAATGCAGGGCTGAGACAGCTCTGAGACCTCAAACACAGAGGCTGCTGCAGTGAGGAAGGAGAACCCATAGCCCAGTGACTCTCCATCCTCCCTCTCTTCCCTCCCAATGCTCGGAATGCTGTTTATGGAAAAATGCAATTAAAAAATCAAAAAAGGGTAGATTTGTGGGTTAGCATGTTGGCGTATCTTTACAAAAGTGAAACAACACCCCAGCATAGTGGGAAAAGAAAACTGACATAAACCAGATAGAGAATTAGTGTGTGTTGGGAAGGAGAGGCCAGACCCGCTACCCTCTTATCAAACTGATTTTGGAGGAAAATAAACCCACAGCCTGCTTATCTCCCTCTCTTAAAATCATTAACACAACAGGGGAAGAAACAGAAAGCCCCAAATTTTTCAAATTCTGGCCCAAAACTTGCTGCTAGCAGACCCAATTCAGACCTCTCAAGGCCTCCATAAAGTCCAGCTATTCTGGGGCATTTCAAGGGGTCTTGCCATCACATGGCAGCAGATTATGTTTTTCTTGTGTCAAGGGTGCTGAGGTTTGACAATATTGCCATAAATCACTGTCAGGGAGCAGAGGATCCAACTTCTCACATTCATGACTCTTAAAAGGCAGGTTAATGAAAATCAGGCTGTGAAATGAAGTCCAAATGTCTCACCTTTCCCAAAGAGCCAAAGGTTTAAATTGTTCTCCGTCACGCTACACACCTAAATTTTAAGCTCCAGATTTACAGCTTTAGGATTTCATTCATTACTCTAAATGTTTTTATACCTGAGTAATAAATCGAGGCAGAGGTTTCGATTTTTTTTTTTTTTTGGATGCCCCCTTGTCCCTGACTCTCTGTAGTCACGGGGACTGTGATATGTAAAATTAACTGTCAGGAAAAATGCCTTCATGTTAATCCCTTTCTGGAGCAGCCAGCAATATTCCTCCCGGTGTGGCAGCCCGCCAGCCATAAGCAGGAGACGAGGCTCCCCTGCCTACCTTTTTTAAAAGCTTGGCACAACCTTTGGAAACTAATAAACTGGAAAAGTATGGCAATTAGACTAAGAAGAGTTGAAGCTGTATCATTGCTTGAACTCACTCGTACCAGGGCTTGAAAAAACAAAGCTTGACCTAAGGCAGCCGAAATTGCAGCTAAGCAGGCTTTATCAAAGAGAGATACAACTGTAATAACAGAAAATAAATGCCAAGCTAGAGCAGGCTCTGCTACCCTGCACAGAAATGCTTTGAGTGGCTGCACCATCATTTGAGGGTTACATGTCACAGCTGAGATTTCCTCTTGGAAATCTGGTAGCGACCAAGGCTTGTTTAGGGAGATGCAGCTGACTGGTTTCAGCATCATTTTAATCCTCACAGTCTCCAAAGACCATGGTTTATCTCCATTTTGGAGCACTTTCCAGCACAAGCTGCCAGCCAGGAAGTCTACTGGCATGAGGCTTGCAGAGGGAGGTTGCCCTGGATGGGCACAGAGGCTCCTGCACGAGGGCAGGTCCACTCCCAAAAGCCTAAATTCACAAGAAGGGGAGCTCTGAGGCTCAAAACTCATGGCTTTCACAGAGGGAACACAAGACAAATTAAGGATGATATCTGATACTGGGAGATGTGCCATTACTGCAAGCTCACAAACAGATCCACACAAACCTGAGGCTCTTGGCCTGGGAAAGGCATGTGACCATTTTAAACAGGGACCAACAAAACTCAGGGGATTAATATTTTTCTCTCACCGTTGGTGGTCTGGGTAATTGCACACATGTAGCAGATTGTAAATTGGAGCCTTCATTCCCTCACTAAAATGCTGCTGGGTACCCAGGAACCCTCCTCAGTTAGTGAAAGCCATGGATCAACTTAATGAGAAGCTAAAAATTGGGTAAACTTGTTTTTTTGGCACTGCTGTCCCAGATAAAGCAGGACGGTGAAAAACTAATGCAGCACAGATGTGCACAGACTGGAAGGACATCCTGAAAAGAAAACAAGTTTTAAAGATATCAAGCTCTGCTCATGCCTTGCACTCCTGGCGAGCCATCCACATGGGACGTGTGCCATTCCCAGGTGATGGGCACAATTCCCAGGGACTGGCACACATATTTTAAAAAGCTGGTCACTAGAGAGAAGCCAACATCAAACTTTTCTGCCTGTGAATGCTTTTTGCAGACTTTCAGTTGTCAAGCTCATTTTATTGTTATTATAAGGTATCACCAGCAAGCCAATTAGCCTGTAATTACTTTGAGAGCTTATCTAGCCACTTGCTTTTGGTGTAACATTCTCTGTGCTATTCACACTGCAGTGTATCACCTTCACCTGTATCACCTGTAAAACAACCAGCTAAACCAGCTGTAACTTAGATCACCTAGCAAATTAATTTTATTAGGAATTTTTCACAGCCTTTCAAGACCTATCAGGTGTGAGGACATGGCACTACAGCAGTGGTACCCGTACAATGCTCAAGAGGAGGAGTGTCACCTTCCTCTGGCCATCCAAGGGACCACCAACCTCACATCAGCCATCTTCCAGCACAAACAGCAGTCGGGAAAGATGTGAGTCAGGAGGGGCATGAGCCTCTCCAGTGTCATCTGCATGGAAATTTGCCTGAAGTCAGTAAATACACAGATATTAAAACCAAATGCATATCCTCTCACGTCCCGATGGAAGCAAAGGTCTCGGCTCTGCCGTTTATTTAACAAACTCTCTGGGTGTCCTCAAGCCACTTAAAACATGACCTGAACCTTTTTACCCCAGGCTAGACTGCCTGTGATGCCACGTAAAGTGAGGGCGTGAAATTTTGGCTTCTTCACCCCAAAAGCCAGCTCCCTGGAAGTCCTCATAACCACTGCCCTGCCTTCCAAAGGCAAACGATGTGAGCGAAAGGAGTGGAGTCAGTGCTTTGTGGATTTGGAAGGAATTCCTATTATGCTACAGTAATTCTGGTATCTGGGTTACATCTGAAAAAGGAGGTCAGGCTGACTTGAATTTTCCACGCAGGCTGCCATAGCAAAGAAATCTGTTGCTTCAGTTCCTCGTTAGCCATTTCTGTCACTCAACAGCAAATAACTGAGCTTTCGAATTTACCTTATTAAGTTACATTTGTTGTGGGCACGGTGAAACCAGGGCAGAAACATCCAATTCTTTGGGGATTTTCTTTCTCTTTTAACTGACCTGCTATTTCGTGGTAGACAGTTGATGGATCACATAGGCAGCTGATTATGTTTCCAGTTTCTGTTCCAACTCCTGTGTTTGCCACTGCCTCATTAGGGATCAGAAGCACACTCTGCATGGAGCTGGCGTGCCGATAGCTCCGGCAGTAATGCGAAAATGAGAGGCTTTTTCATTTCATTTTTATGGCTTTTCCACACTCGGGGGTCATTCACCTGCAGGGTGAAATTCTGCCGTGTTTATAGAATTAGGGGCCTGGCACCTTTTGGCCTTGTTTTGGGGAGGGTGGGGCAGAGTTGCAGGGCACTTTTGGGGACCCACTTTGCTGAGTGAGTGTATGTGGTCAGGGAATGATGGAGAGATGAGGAAATGATGGAGACATTCACACCACAAAGCAGCAAGGCTGAGGATGGGGTATTACCAAAGCAGGCACTGTGCCATCCTAAAATATCCATTGCCCACGACATTCCATCTATGAGGAAAGATGGAAGGGGAACAAGTGCTCCTGACCTCTCCATCTCCATCCCTCCCAGCTGAAGGAGCAAGAGGAAGGTGGCATCTCTGGGAAAGCACCTGAGCTGTTCTGGCAGCAGGTGAGAAGGAAAATGTAGGTACTTTTCATAGGGGAATTTCATCTTAGCTGGAAGTGTTTAAGCAACAACCAGGAGACAGCTCTTGACTTCTGCCCCAGACCAGGCACACGCTGGCACAAGGAGGCTCAACCCATGGGCTGAGTTCAGCTTTTTGGCAGACAAATAAAGCTCTTGCCATGCAATCATTTCCTAGCACAGCTCTAGAAAACCTGGCAGCAGAATGAAAATGAAGAGGCATTGGGAAGGTGGGACATTAACTACTTTTTACAGCGAGGACTCTGGGAATATGCTCCCCATGGAAGGTTCTAATTGTCTTTTAAAAACGTATGCAATCTCTTAAAAACCTAATACTAACCTGTTAAATTTTCCAGGCACTGGTTAGCTGAAAAGATGTATCCTTTCTTTGTTTTTTAAACCTTATAAAACAGGCAAATACCACGAGTTATTTGAATAGGGACAAACCATGCCAAGTCTTTACTGACACTCAAGTGTTTTTGCCTCTACTCTGAACTCCTACTGGAGGGCGAAAAAGTTCTTGTGAAGCTCACAGACTTGCCCAAACAGCTTTGGGCCTGTTTACAGGCTTCAAGAGCAATCTCATTCCTCTCATTACAAGCTTTCATTTGTAAATGTTTGCAACTCCAAGCTTACAAAAGTCAAACAATCGAAGAGGAGATGTGAACCCGGTAGATACCATGGCCACATTATCAAGACAAAGAGGTGCCAAAAACCCCTCCCGGGACAGAAGAGGAGGTTCTGGAGGTGGGACTTACCGCGAGGATGGCGATGAGGATGCCCGCAGCACACAGCACCGCGTCGTTGATGGTCTCCACGTTCTTCTGCGGGTACCTGATGCTGTCGTCGTCGCAGTAGAAGCCCCTCTGGTAGGGTTGGATTGTGCTTGTCTCGATGATGAGGAAGGGCAACCCGGCTACAAAGAAGGGGAGACAACAACCAAGCCCATCAGCAATGCAGGCAAACACAAGCAGCTCACAAAAAACCCCAAGACTCAACTAGAAAACCTCTTGCAAACCACGCATCACCGTTCCTGGTGCTTTTCTTTTCATATTGCTATCTTTCCAAAGGGAACAGCATTGGGATTTGTTTTTCCAAGCTGGTCTTGCAGGGGAAAAGCATCTCCTCTGTTACAGTTATCAGATGTCTGCACAGCCTGGTTCCAGTTAAGCCCTGTGCGCTGCAAATATTAACTTACAGGAACAGACCCCTGGAGCAAACCCTCTGCAAAAGGCCATGAAAACCAATCTGGCACTTTTCTCCGGGGAGGGTCCGATGCTCTTCCGAGCGCCCCGGGCAGAGCAGCCCAGAGCTGTGCAAACAAACACGGCAGGATCCAGTATCCGCAGGGCTTCTCCTACCTGGCCAGCCCAGCTACTCTCCATCCCCATCACTTCCCTGCCTTTGAAGCCTTCTTTGGCTCACTCCTCTTTGCATTTACACGGTGTATTGACAGTTTTCTCAGAGTGTTTGTACCTACTAACACAACAGCCATGTGCCTTGAGCAGCTGTGGGACACCCATCTATGTAAGGGCCAGAGCATCCACAAAAGCTGGTGAACTCCCATCAGAGCCTGCTCACCTTCAATCACAGTAAAGCCACGTGAAATCTGGGGTTTAAATACTATCTGTGAACCCTCTGTGAAGGATTCCTGTGTCCGCAGAGCTTGGCTAGATCTTTGCACCAGGCATGGAGCAGATCTGCTCAAGAACATGGGTAAGGACACACAGTATGGAGGGGACACCTGGAAAGTGCGGCATGTCCATAACTCTGTGTTTTTGTAAGTTTTTCAGGGAAATACAGCACTGCCTCGAACCTAGAAGGGTGTTTCCCAGCCACAGTGTCACCTTTGGCAGGGCATCCTCCTTCCCTTTGCCTCAGTTTCCCCACCCATCTTTGCTGTTAAGCCCATCATTGAGAGGAGCACTACATCCCCACAAAACCAAGCCCCAAATTCCCTGAAACCCACGTTCAGAGTAAATCACAAGCCACAAGGTACAGGAAACCTTCCTCCCACCTGCAGAGCGAAACCCAGGTAAGGGGAAAAACAAACGCACAGTGGTTCCAGCTGTCCTTGGGCCAAGACAACAGGTCTCACACCCAGATCCTACAGAAGGCATTGGGGAATACTTGTCGACCACTAACTTGCTTAAGTATCTGTGGGTTTGTTTACACAGCTAGAAGTCAAAGACATCAGAGGGTTTTTCCTTCCAAAATGAATAAAAATAATAAATAAAAAATGAAGTGCTGTTGGGTCTGACCCAAAGCTGTCCACAGTACATTTGTAGTGAACACCATCTGCTAGATGTGATTAGCAAGGGCACCATCCATGTTGTTCAGAAGAGTCATCAAAATAATGTTGCCCGTGTTCTCCACATGAACCACTCTCTGGACTTCACTTTGCGCAATCCACTTTGGCTCCTTTTTCTGTATGTTAATGGGTTAGCCTAACCCAGGGTTACTACATGGTTTTGTTAGTCTTAAGAAAAGACTCCATCACTTGTGAGCAGTAAGTACTGAGGTAAAATTTTCAGGTACCCAACAGTGGTCTAGGCCACTGCTCAGAACCCCTTTCAGATCCTCTCCAAAAACTCTGGAAATGGGTTAATTGCAAGTTCTGGGCCCCGAGTTGCTTGGCAAGGCAGGACAGTTTCCACCACATGTGTTAACCAGCAAGGAACAGTTTCAGAACTGCCTGCCCAGCTCAGATTTGGTAAATAAAATCGGACATCTCGTGTGAATCCAGTTGATCTTCATTCCACAATTTAACCGTTTTGATGCCCAGCCAGCTTGGCCCCAAAAGCCTGCCTCTGATGCCAGCAATCCCGTTTTAATAGGCCACTTAAAAAATCCTTAGGTTTCCCGATGAGAAATGGCAGGGGGAGGAGCGCTAACGTCGCGGGGCGCGATCCGGTTTCACGCGTGCCCGGAGCGGCGGCGCGGGGTTGAACCCGGGGAGTAGACACACCACGGGTTACGTGGCTCATAGTTATTCCTCCAGTTCCTCTTGTTAATGGTTTTCACATGACAGGTCTGTAAAACACATGTTCCCACAGACAATAAAATACATCTGAAAGCTAAAACCGGCCCTAAAAAAAAAAAAATTGAAAAAAAGAAAAAAAAAAGAAAAAAAAACAAAGACAATAGTGTCCCTATATATTCTGTGAACCCAGGAATAATAAAGATTTGTTTCTCCTTCATTCACTGAGCAGCATGGGGTAGTATTTCCGTGTTTCAATTATATGTACACTTATATGCCACAGCTATAATAAGAACATAAGTGACCTATATGGGACACATTTTCATAAAGCACATAGGCATAGTTTGGAAAATCCAATGGGTTTGTTTGCTCTCCTACAAACTTGTGGTTTAGTGGGATATTGCCAATCAAGTCTTGATATTTTTCCAGCAAAACACTAACCTCAGATTCCCTTTTTTTTTTAATCCCTTCCCCTTTTTTTAACATGAGAAACATAAACACACTCCCTATAACTGAATGAATATTACTTAGAAGACATAACATGCCTTTGGTTTTGAGGACTGGGTGAGAGGCTGTTCTTTCACCCAAGGACTGGAAGACCCCAGCCCATGGCAAAGAGTAAATTGTGCTCAAGATGGATCTTCTTCCATGAGGTTATTTCTTCAGAGGACGGGCTGTCTGAGGGACTAGGTCACCACCCACATTTTTTTTTGGCAAGGGGCTTCCAGCACAGAGAAACCCATAGTGGTGCCAAAAGGCCGCCAGAGCATGGGCTTTGCAGAAAAAACTCTGCAGAGGGAAGTCTGGAAGAAGACAGAAAATTAAATGCAGAGAGAGATGCCTTTGGGATCCCTCAACAAAACACCACAGAGACATTATTCACACTAGGAGATCTGCCCGAGGCAAAAGGATCCAGAAGTGGGGCTTACAGCCCACACACCTTGGAAATGGAAGCCAAGCAGAGTAGGGTTGTACTGTGAGGGTGGAACATCTGGCCTCATCACCTCTGCTGCCCCAGTCTGCCTCTCTGACTCAGCATTTTAATAGGGAATTCACACTGTGCCTCCCTGGCTGCACTGGTTTGGATCTACAGATTCAACAGCTGAACTCCACAAAGGTGTTAAGTCTTTGACCTCCACCACTTCCCATCCCTTACACAGTACTAAACTGTTGAGGACACAAGAGGATCACTTCAATAAACACTGACTTGCACTGAAGTGAATGACAGATGTACAAGGCAGGCAAAAAAATTACACTGATTTTGGGGAGGGTCACTCTTCCCCAAAAATTACATTGATTTTGGGGATGGTCACTCTTCCCCAAAAATGGTCCTATCTGGTCATTCTGTCTGTGGGTACAACTCACCTGTGTGTGCAGACCAACTGCAAAATCTTTAGGAATGCTGCAGAAGGGCCTCACATCCTCCCTAGTACCGGTATCTCCACGCTGAGAAATGACACAGAAGCCTGTGGACCATGTCCTAAAGCATGGACACAACACTGGCGCGTCCAAAGGGACCTGTGCAACCAGGCAAGGGCTGCTGTCCCCATCTCACAGGAAACTAAAGCATAAAACAAAGGGATTTGCCTCTTCCAATGCAATAAAGGTGAACAGTGCTGAAATTACCTTCTGAACTGAAGATGAAGGAAAGTTTCTTTTCCTTGTACAACGGGGATTTTTTGCGTTAATAACAGAGCAAGGAAATCCCAACCACAAGATTTTATCCAGCTATGCTGTAGGAGATCAAACACAGCTCCAAACCATGAGCATAACAGAATTCTCTCAGGGACTGATCTTGCCCCATCCAAAGGGGCTCAGCCCCGCTCCGAGCGGCACGGAGCAGGTGTGGACACTAAGGAATTATGTGAGGCACTGCAGGATGCCGTGGGGCTGGACATTGAAAAATGATGTTGCTTTTGTCGGGAGGAAGTCCAAGTGACTTGGTGACCTCTAACTGCTGGTGTCCTATGCTAAGGTATTTCAGAGGAGGGTTTAAATTTATTTGTCTTTCCATTTAATAAAGCCAATCGAGTTTGTAAATCTAGCACCAAGGAAAAAATATTCCTTTCTTTGGTCAGCACCTTTATTAAGAGGCAGATAATAGGCAATAATCCTGGGAAGGCTGGCAGCTTGAAAGCTAAAACCCCACCACCAAGACTAAACAAAAACCCCATGTACTCTCTGACCAGCTTGAAATGTGCATAAAAATCAAAGGCAGGACAAAAAAGGGCTCTGTGTTGGGTACAGCACTTTGAATCTCAGAGCCTTTGAGAAGTTAACACTTGTGCAGATTTAATGGGGGAAAAAAAAATTTAAAAGGGGGTAAGATTTCATTGGCCACTCATCAAAAAGTGGAGGGAATGGAAGGCAAGAGGCATTTGTGCAGTGACCCACCCAGGCCACTCTCATCTTCCCAGCCCAGCCTTCACCTTTGGACCAAATTAAACACCACCACCACCCTTTTCTTTTTAAAGTCTGGTTTTGATGGAGTTCGGGTTTTTGTTCCATTAAATCTTTGCTCTTTCAACCCTGTGAGTCAGTGGGATGTTGTTTGCTATCTCAACAAAGCCATGGTAATTTCTAACAAGTATTCCATGATGCTTTTGCCTGCCACTGTCCAGGCCCTGGGTGTTCTTAGGGTTTCAGCAGATTAGACATCTCCCTAAGTAAGTGAAAAAGACCGTGAATTAATTTGGCAGGGCTGAGTGGGGTATCTAATTCCTCACTCAAGTCACACTCTGTAAATATTTGGGTACCTACAAGAGACAGGCTTTCTATTTGAAATACTTAGTGGCTGATCTTGGGTACATATAAAACTTACTTGGTTTACAATATTTGTACATATTTAAAAATGTGTATAAACTAGATTAGCCTATGGTAGGCTTTTATTGGGGTTTTAAAAGTTGGCTTCCCAAAACTTTCAGAGAAAGATTCCAGCCTTGGCAATTGCTGCAAGAATGAGCAACTCTTGCAGCCAACTTATATTGTACGTGTATAAATATATATATAAATATATAAATAAAATTTAATAACCCAAAGAATAGAAGTATTTCCACATTTCTGCCATATCAGGCATGTGCTGTCAATCAAAACAGAGCCCAGCTCTGCACCAGCACTGGGTGTATCTGAAGGAATCGTAGGAGCCTGGTCAGCTAAAAAAATAATCTCAAGGGGCCAGATCCACAGCCCAGTGTCAGCCAAAATAAGGATCCTACTGCAGACTGGATCAAGCTATTAAATTAGGATTTTTAAAGGTCTTGAAAGCATCAGTGAGGTGCCTCCATCCCAATGTTTTTTGACCGAATCTGGATATTTGAGGACCATATATTCACTAGGACAAGGAGACAACTGGGCTCACCATCAGCTCTGCTATTTTATTACCTGCACAGTTTTAACTGTTCTTCACCTTGTTTCGAGCAGTCCAGCAGACTGATCTGTGCATCTGCCTGTATTTTGGAAACACATCTAATATCTTTGTTTGCAAAACAGATTCCCATTCAGCTCGATTACAGTTCCACTACTCTCAGCTACACAGACACATGAGCAGAAAAAATTCTCCACACAAACAAACCCTAGACTTTATGGTAAAACAGGTACCTGCTTTAGAGTACTAAAGAACCTACAAACAAGGATCAGTATATATTGCATTTCTCTGATTTGACCTGTTTGGAAAAGTTCTTGGGCACAATGGGTGGATTTCCACCAAAAAAAAGAAAAGGGAGAAAAAATAAAGGAAAAAAAAATTAATTTTCTACTTGCTGTAGGTTCATTCATGTAACTCCCATGAATATTTGCCCCATTTGTGTTAATCTGTCTGGTGTCCTTCCTATGAAGAGAGTGATAATTTTGCCCACTTTATCATTTTTATTTTTCAGCCAAATCGTAGGAACTTCAAAGCAAAGGTCCATTTTAGGTCCACCTATGCTATAGAGTATAGAGATGCTATAGAGTCCAAAAGACTTCCTAGTGGCAGACACAGGTTCATTTTGACTTAGATTACTTTTTCTGGGTTCTTACTTTTTTGGGGTTTGTTTGTTTGTTTTAATAAGAACTAGCTAATCAGGAATGATTAATGCGCTAAACATCTTCCCATGCCTGCTAGTGCAACAGCAACCAAGAAGAAAGCCAAAAATATTTATTTTCTATATGGACAACCCCATAACATTGATGACTCCAGACTGCAGAGGTATTTGAGAAGTGCCTTTAAAAGGAACCAAAGGTGGTGTCAGAAATGACAGATGTCTCTACCCGCTACCCAAACCCATCCCTGGATGTGTCCGAGGCCAGGTGGGATGGGACTTTGAGCAATCTGGGCTGGTGGAAGGTGTCCCTACCCACGGCAAGGGGATTGCAACAAGACAAGATTTAAGGTCCCTTCCAACCCAAATCATTCTAGGATCCCATGACACTCATCCTTTGTGGTTAATACCCCCCTGTGCAACCTGGAGCATATTTGTTGACCCAGCCATCCTGGGAGAACATTATTCTAAAAAGGTTTTTGGTCACAGATACTTTAAGCCAAACGCCAAATTATCCTCATACACTGCAAATTCCTCTGGATTGGAAACCAAGAGTAGAAACACTTCCTCATGTGGCTGGAGCCCAACGTGCCAGCCTCACGCTCCAAGAGCTCCAGATGAACAGGAATGCTGCCATTGTTTTTTTCTGGGAGAAAAAGTGCTTTTAGTGAGTACCTGTTACCTATTTTCAAAGATAAGGACCACATACGAAGGAAGTAAGAGAAGGGAATTCTACAAAGAGCGTTAAGTTGTTCCTCATGGGAGTTTGGCGTGAGCTGATGCATTAAAAAAGCTTTCTATTAAAGTGCACATTTATTTTCAATACCTCAGAATGCATTAATAAGAACAAAAGTTCTTATCCAAGCCACAATATGTAGGTCCATATAAAATTCCGCATTTGTGGGGTAAAAGAGATTTAAACCAGACTGGCCAACCAGCAGATTTGGAGTGGGTGAATATAAAAGACATTACCACAGGAATCCAGAGCCAGCTCCAGCCAAACTTGATGGAAACAGCAAATTTGGAGAGGGTGAATAAATAAACACTACCAACAGGAATCCAGAGCCAGCTCCAGCCAAACTTGATGGAAACAGCAAATTTGGAGAGGGTGAATAAATAAACACTACCAACAGGAATCCAGAGCCAGCTCCAGCCAAACTTGATGGAAACAAAGCCGTCATTTCACATTGTCTACAGCAAGGGATAAAATGCAACACCCATGTAAACCCCAAAGTGTCAACACCTTTTGAGGCACCTCTGCACATCCATGTGCTTTGGAAGCCTTACAGATATGACAAGCCTGACCTAGGATGATCCAGCTTGAAGAGAGAGGGAAAATTTAAAAAAAAAAAGATGTGCCTGTGAACTCTGCAATGGTGAAGGCAAACAGCTCGTGTGAAAAACACGCTGTGGTGACTATGATGTTTTCAATTCCAAAAAATTGAAAATTCAATTCCCATGGAGCGAGCAGGGTTTGCTCTGCTGGTCAGCGGGGTTTGGAACGAGCCTCTCACCACCACTCCTCTGGGCTCTGCCTTCGAGGAAGGGCTCGGACCACTGCCCAGCCCACTGCCCAGCCCCAGCAACACTCAACACCCTGTTTCTTTTGAGGGGAATCGAAAAGATTTCTGCCAAACCAGTGAGTGAGCAAAGCAGTTGCTCCCCTTTATCCCCATCATCCCGCTGGCTGAGTGAACACTAATATTTCCCCATATTAAACAACTCTGTTCTACTCATATGGAATCATAGAATGATAGAAAGGCTTGGGTTGGAAGGAACCTTAAAGATCACCTAGCTGCAACTCGTGGGCAGGGATGTCACTCACTAGATCAGGTTGCTCAAGGTCCCATCCAACAACTTCATCACCCTCTATTCAAGAGGAAAATTTTGTGAGCTGTAGGTGCTGTTTTAATACATAAAATAGCAAGCAAAAATTCCTTATCTCAGCTTCTTGCCCCCAAACACCCCAACACAGAAGCCCTGGCTCCTCCTCTTTGCACAGACACCCCAAACCATAACAAGAACAGGTAGAAATATAAAACTCTAGCTAATGTAATGCAGTCAACAAAATTCTATTATTTTTAAATCAGTAAAGCCACAAAGACTATGAAGGGAAAATGAAGCCAGTTAACCTGGTCAACATTAGGTCTCTTAAATAAAAATTCATCAGTTGAACTTCCCAAGCTGCTTCTCCTCCTTCCTGAGCATCCCAGCCAGGCAGCGATACTGTAATTAAGCACATTTTTGGGAGCAACTGCCCCTGTGCAGGAGGCACAGAGCCCCTGGCCATAGCCCTGAGCCTGCCACCAGTAGCTTTTTGACCCAGTTCTGTCAATGTACCTATTGTAAATGCAAAATCCTTCTTCGGATTTGAAGCAGCAGCCACCTGCACAAATAAGGCCGGGTTATAACTCTGTAACTCAATACAAGCACTGGAAGCTTAAAAAGTTTGTATTCCAAAAAGCACTTCTGACCTCTTCCTTAAAAGTTCACTAATCACTTTTAATTCATAATTTATTTCCTCTTAATATACTTGCTTTATGTAATACCCCCTCTTCTGCCCCCCTTCCTCTCCTCCTTTCTTTTTTCTGGAAGTTCCCCAGGAGAAAATGGTATTACACAACTCTCTTGATTAACTGGAAATGAAGCTTTTCCCCCTCGGTAGTCGTGATTTGGTAGAGTTTCCAGGACATAAAGCACGGCCCAGAGTGCTGAAAGGCAGAGAGACGTGGGTGGAAGTGATCCAAAGGCCCTTAAAGTGATGGGGGTTGATCTTGGTGGTCCCCAGAGCAGAGCTCAGTAAGGCTTTGCCTATTTATCAATGGGTTAAAAAAGTGTAATATTACCATTCTTCTTGTTCCTCTGTATTTTGACTGCACAGTGTGGAGTCCTAATATATACAGGATGCAATACATGACATAACTGAGATTGTGCTGGTAGCCAGGTAATACTAAAAAAATAAATAAAAATCATGCTCCTAATTAAAATAGCTTTGTATTACAGGGAAAGGAGACTTGGCAGGGGAAGAAGGAGGTATGACAACTGCTGCCTTGGCCATGCTGACACCTTGCTGCCCAGAGAAGTTTGAGTTACTTTGGTGGAAAGCAGCTGGGAATGGGGTGTTTTGGAGGCAAGACATCACCTGCAGTGACAGAGGTGTCCACCCCACGCTGCACACAAGGACTTACTTACCCTGGCCCATCTGCCCCTGGATGAGATCCTGTGAATTATTTGTGCCCCTGAAAGCCAAGTAGATTTTTTTGGGACAGCATGGTTCCGTGCTGCACACCATCTCAGACTTCCGGGTGCTTTTATCTCTCTAAGAAACTGAAAATTCTGCAAATCCAGTGTAACAGTAACACTGAAAACTTCACCCCGCTGTTCTGCAAAGCACAGGGCCAGCCAGGGTGGGCACAGCCACCTTGTCAAACATGCACGGCCCAAACCTCCCCCCTCCCCGGCTGCGTTTGGCAGCCAGGTGACATCTCATAGCCCTGCTTCTTTAAGGGACAGGATGAACTGGGCCACATCCAAATGGCACAGGCAAGGGCCAAGGCTCTATTCACAGTGACTCGAGGGACACAACATGTACCATGCCTTTTAAAAGCAAAAAATGGAGAACTCCCAATTTCCATTTCCAGCCTCCTGCAACAATGCTGTGCCCTGCTG
This sequence comes from Callaeas wilsoni, assembly GCA_013398955.1. Classification (NCBI taxonomy): domain Eukaryota; kingdom Metazoa; phylum Chordata; class Aves; order Passeriformes; family Callaeidae; genus Callaeas; species Callaeas wilsoni. The sequence continues at coordinate 413,415 of VWPU01010580.1, forward strand.
TCAAGGAACGTGTGAATAAATTGAGGAAAAAAGGTTAAAGAAGCCCAAGGGAATAGGAGTCCCTTTTTCTTTATTGCAGTTAATTTTGACAAAGGCTCTTCTGTTTCCTCTCCTCCCCCCCTTATTTTTTTTGGAAGGGCTTCGTGCCAAGCTGCATTATTCCTCTTCACCATGGTACTGCCATGAAACCCTCCTGGTATGTTTGCCTGAAAATCGCAGGTTTTCATGGAAATTGTTTTTATCTCAACAACTACTCCCTTTGTCACCTCAGACATAAAGAGAGGAGGAGAAGGGCTCAGGCTCAAATCCCATCCCAGCAACAAAGCATCCATGAAAAAGCACCACGACCTTCCAAACCCAGCACCATGAAAACCTGCTCTCCCAACGGGGCAGAAACCCTCCAAAAACCCTTTTACCACCTCGCTCAGAACACCAGTGCAACGGCAAACCCATGAGAGATGCTGCGCACAGCCTCAGCTTGAAACACTGAGGCTTGGGGAAAAAAAAGCATCCCATTGGTGCGATTGTTTTGAAGTACTTTTTTAAAGTGGAAATAGTTTCTTTTCTTGCAGCCCATCGTGGCAACCGGAGCCCTCTGGCTCCTGTCAAGGAGGCAGAAGCTCGGCAGCTCCTCAGGGGTGTCCTCTATTTCCAGCCTATTTACTGCTGTGCTGAGAAAGGAGCCTATAGATGCTCCAGTTCTCAGATTTGGGACTTTGGAGGGACTGGGTTATTCAACAAACCAACCCTTTCTAAACACTGTCAAAGGAGTGATTTGATGCCTTTCAGTGCTTACCATACAAAACGCTGAAAGACCAGCGGACTTCAAAAGCCGCAGAAGCGGAGCTGGAGTTTGGCAGGAGTTCATTAGCTGCCTGTGTCCTTCTGTGTGTGGCTTGTAATTACATGCAGACCTGGTGCCAAATCCTCATCTACTGAGGGGTACCAATTAACGTGCTGCTGGATGATTCACAGGTAGCTAATGCTGAGATTTATACACCCGGCTTGCCAAATAGCCCATGCTTTTTTATTATTAATATTACTAGTATTATTATTTTAAGCTGGCCTTTTTTTCCCTCTTTTCAAGTTATCATACAAAAACAAGGTTTTGGCAGTAAGATTGGGATTGTCCAACCTGTTCCCAGGGCCACACACTGGTGGGCCTGATGCTGCTGACACTGTGTATCACATCTGCAAACGCACATCTCCTGGAGCATGGGCCAAGGGCTTGCAACTTAAACCACCTACTGTGTTTTCCCTTTGTAAAAAGCAGGTATTTTCTGCTCCAAGGAGAAAAATGATGAAATTGAGGTACTATTTGCACTCCATACTTGCCTTTCCTGCTTCTTCCACCCTCTTACTCCTACAGGTAGCAAAACAATAACAGCAGGAGCTCTAACAGCAGCTGGGGGAGCTGAGGAAGCAGGTAACTAAAAGTGATAATTTATGTTTTGGAGGGGAAATGTACACAAAACTGCATATCCTGTAGGAAAACATAACAGTTGTTAGTTTCGCTGACAAAAGATTAAAAAAAACCCACCACAACAAAAAAGAGCCTTTCTTCTCTTACTTGAAATCTGCATCCCTTTGCCTCTCTTACTGGAGATCTGCATCCCTTTGCAGCCAGCTGGCTCCAATGCAGCCCTTGGCAATTAAAACCTTGGGAAGTCAAACACAACAGCATGGAAGTGAACCTTTTGTTTTCCTGTTTTGTCATTCCTGTCTTGTGTTTGATCCCAAGATTTCTCAGGCTAGAGGGAAACCGTGGGCCCAGTGGAGCATCTTGGCACTGACTGGGCACAGGTCTCCAAGCTCCCTGGTTTGCCACTGCTGATGGTTTTCCCATGGGGAGCATGGAGACCCAGGCCTCCTTTTCTTCTGCTAGACTTTCTCTTTTCCAAAAAACACTACCCCTCAGCCCTGGGGAATAACAATTCCAGGAGGGCTGCAAGTACAACCCAACGCTCGCACCGCTTTATCCTTCTCTAATAAACCTTTCACTGCATTTGACACGATACAGGTCTTGTCCAGCCATGAAAGCTTTCCTGCTTATCAGGAGAATTTTTAATCAACCAGCAGGGAAAACATGGCCTGACATTTTATTGCTTCCTTGTGCTTTGCTTTTAGATGTTTCAGTTTCTTCCAGCTCGTACTCTTCCTAACCTCTTTAGCCAGGGATCAGTGGAACGCCTCAAGTTTTCCATGCCCAGCAGCTTCCCCTGGATCATTTGGAGTCAGGGCAGGCAGAGGAGCGTGGGGACAGTGGGGGGCTGATGGTGGGATGGGAGAAGAAGGCACCAAGATCTCGATTCACTGCAGGTTCTGGAACAGGGTTTTGTCCTGGCCACAATTACAAAACAACAAACAACGTCTGTGGGGAAGGGTCATAAGAAGTTCAGCTTTCCTCTATTAAAACCATCTGGTGCCTATAAAAAACCCCAACTGGTTGGTTGGGATGGTTGGTAGCACCTCCTCCCCGCTCGGCCCTTCCTGGCACCTCACAGGAACGTGGTGGCACCAGAGGTGTCACAGTGAGGGACGGGGCTGCCGTGGGAACAGGGGGCCTGGCAGACACCCCGTGCACTTTGCATCCCTCCTGCTGAGAAGAAGGTGCCCCAGCATCCACCTCATTTCACTTCTTATCTGAGCCAGAACTTCTTTACGAGGTGCCTGTCCCCTCAGGAGCGCCAGCTCCTGCCAGAGTGCCCTGGGTGAGCCCCTGAGAGGGCTGAGCTTTCTGAGCAAAATAAAACATCCCTGTGAGGCCAGCGTGGGACCCTGCAAAGGGTTTCTCCAGGTCAGAGCCACCAACGGGTCCCCCTCCAGCATCAACAGCAAGAGGCACCGCCAAACCTGCAGGGGATGGGAACCTTTATTAAAAAAAAAAAAAACCCTACAAAAGCCTAAACCTCTCCTTTGTTTCCAACAGAAATAAAAGAAAGGGGGGCGGAAAAAAAAAAGGAAAAGAAAGGAGAGGAGAGCTTACAGCCAGTTCCCCAGCCTGTAACACAAAACCAGGCTGTGCTGGGAAACCTTACACCACGCAGCATCCAGCTCATGTACTCCTGCTCCGCTCGCCGCCTCCCGGATGCTTCCCCAAGCCCAAACTGCCCTTGAGAGAAGCCAAGCCTCAGCCTCTGCTGAAAAGCCTCTTTGTTTGGATTCCCTTTCCAAATCAGCGTATCCTGAGATTGAACTCCCTTCCACCCCTCTGCAGGGCTTTTTAATGTTGGGATGCCTTTGGCAGCAGCCAGATCTGCCAGCAGGTTTGCGGTCCCGTAACAGCGCTCAGCCCGCGGAGCTGGGGCACGTTCAGCGCGAAGAACTTTCTCCACGATAAAGGAGAGAAAGGCAGGGAACAAGAAAGAAACGCAGAATTACTTCAAAAGATCCTTTAATCATGAATTGTGAACAGAGGAGCTAAGTTCTCCTTTATTAAACAATGGCTTTAATCAGCCTTCAATAGCTGGCATTACTCAGAGGGTGTGAGGCCCTGGCACAGGTTGCCCAGAGAAGCTGTGGCTGCCCCATCCCTGGAGGAGTCCAAGGCCAGGCTGGACAGGGCTTGGAGCAAACTGGGATAGTGGAAGGTGTCCCTGTCCATGGCAGGGGGTTGGAACAAGATGAGTTTTAAGGTCTCTTCCCACCCAATCCATTCCATTGTGTGACATTAAGGCACACCAGTGACCTGGAAGTTTTGTCTTTCTTAAACTGGAATAATTGAAAGGAAACCAGACAAGGCATCAGAGAAACCCAGGCACGAGGTGTGGACCACACATCATCACCAAGAGGGTCTGACTCCAAGTACTGCCATGAGCTTCCCGTGCAATCCCAAGGCCATCACTCACTGAGGCCTCAAGTCCATCACTCACAGCACACAGAAATAAAATGCATTTTCTTGCACTGCCTGCTCTCTCTGCAAGCTTAGGGCACAACTCTGCTATATCCATACAGCCCCTGACAGGGTCTCCTGTCTCTCTTGGGACTTGCAAATGCCCCAAAATCCTGCGTTCCCACAAAAGGCAGAGGTATGGTACTCGCAGGGCAGGACCTCTGCTCTAGCACTGACCCAGCTGACACCCACAAACAGCACCAAGGCAATAATTTCACCCCTCAGAGAAAACAGCAGATCTTGCAGCAAAGGAGTTAACAAGAACATCAGCCCCACACTTCACCCTGACAGTAAAGGGAAAACCCTCTTCTCCAAAACCAGCCTCAAGCCTGGGACCTGAAGCAATTTCACAGGGGAAGAAGCTGTTTTTCACTTGCAGGTAGCTTTAATTGACCTCAGTGTTACATCTTTCCCTGTGAAAGCAAAACCCTGAGCTTTAAGCAGGTGGATTTTCAGACTGTGGACTCAATACCCACTTGTGGCAGAAAACTTCAGTGAGAGCAAAAGCAAAGTATCTGTTGTTATATCCACAATCCTGGTGTATCCCAAACACTATCCCATTTGTCTGGCAATTTCAAACATGCTGCATGCCTAGATTCTGCAGTGGATCTGAGAGTTTTACACCCTGGAAAAGTTCTTTGTGCCCACGGTGATTTATCAAAACAGGCTTTCTCCAAAATGCTATCTGGCTTTTCCACGGGTTTTGCATTTGACAAAGATTCATACCAGCTCAGTCAGAAAAATAAATGCCACAAAACTTCTCCTTTAAGGAAAAAAAAAAACCAACAAAAAACCAAACCACCCAACCCTCACAGCCCAATGCTTTAGAAATGCTTCCACATGCTAATCAGCCTCCTATTCAGTTCCAGACTGAATAGGACTCCAACAATGACAAAGAAATACGCTGAACCTATCCCACATTTCACCCCCTTCACTCAAAATGTTGCTGTTACCTTGGTTTTCAGCCGCTTTGTGGGAGCTGCAGCAGAATGACAGCTGCATGCTAAAGCTGCAGGGATGGTCAAGAAACCAGGAGTGCTGGATGAAAAAATATCTGGTCCAGATTACGTGGGAAAAAAAAAAGGAATTATTTGAGGAGATAGTAACCGATGCTGCAAATTTTTATAAGAATTAATAATAAAAAAAAACTACAAAAAAACCCCTGAATCCTCTACTAAAAGCACAGCCTCTTGTGGCCAGGCAGCAAAGGGAATTTTTTCTCAGCCTGGAAAGTATGAGTAGGATAAAAGCCCCTCCAAGCCCTTCCCTTTGAGAACTATCCATTTTTGTTATGCATTATCAACTGGCAGATGCCTTACTGTGCCTTTTGCTCCAAAACCTTAACCTGAAAAACTCCAGCTCTTATTCTGGGAAAGGACAAGCCCGCTCCTGCTGCAGTGGGTGACTTCAAGGTTGTTTCCCTTTTCTGCAGAACATGGAAGCACCAGAACAGAGGCACCTGGGGAAGTTTTCATAGGAATTAGGGTGAGAAGCTCCAGGACAGGTGCACACACGTCCTGGGGACACACTTCAGCCCGAGCCCTGGCAGTCACAGACTCCTCCACAGTCGCTGAGGATCTGATTTCAAAAGATGGCCTGGCAGGACTGGCAGAGGCACTGAAGTTTGCAGCTCCAACGGGGAACTCAGGAAGGAATCAGAGGTACCTCAGTAGCTCTGGAAGGCCCAGTGGGCACCTGGGTGCCTCCATAGTGGAAACACTGCCTTCAAAGTGTGCCCTCGCCGGGCTCCAGCGCCTGCCCACGCACGGAGGGCACGCTGCTCCTCCATGCTCCCTGTCTCCCCAGATTAGAAACTCCCAGAGGCACAAACCTCCTGTGACGTGCCTGGGCAGGACCAAGGGCAGCACGGCCTGGCACGGGGATCCTCGACCCAGCACTTGAATTCAGGGAGAAAGAGCTCCCCAAAAAGCAAGGGCCATCTGATCGGTGATCAAAGAACCGCTCCAGAAACCTGCTAACACCAAACTGATTCACAGCTATCGACTTCAAAGGAGTTTTGCTGCCTGCCATCAGCTCACCAGCCATCCAAAATTACTCCCTGAGCATCACTCAGAACACAAATGCACCCAGTGGTTACTGACCAGACCTGCTTATCAGCATTTTACCACGCTGTTTGTGACTTTCCCTTTGGAAACCAGCACTTTAAAGGGTGGTGGGCCTTGCAGAAAAGCCTTGGAAGCCCTCAAAATGCTTGGGATGTGGGACTGGTTGCCACGGCTGCCGTGCTGCTACAAAGACCAGAGCAAAGACCTCGCTGTCAGCTGGGTGGGAACGATAACCAGGGCTGGGCTGGCGGCTCCCTCCAGGCTTAAAGGAAAGCCCATCACACCACTCCCCCAAAAAAGTCATAAATAACCTGCTGAGTGTCAAGGAGACAGGAAGCGCAGACCCCATTTGGCACATTGGCTTTCAAATTCAGTGGCTGGGCACTTGGAGGATGTGATGAGGTCCCAGCTTCACATGAGCACACACTGAATTAACAGCAATGTAATTAATATCTGTGTGCACTGCCTGCATGGTCAGACACAGGGGCACTGCTGGCTGGTCAAAAATGACAGTCATTTTTTGTGATTTTTACAGGTGACAGCAGCTCATTTCTTCTTTTGTGCAGCACCAGGCTCACACTGCTGGGAGACAGAAGCTCTCTGAAGGAGCATCATTTCTTTCAGGAGGGATGGCTGCCCAAAACCACTCACCACTAACTTTTACTTGTTCTCTTTAAGGCCATAGAAGGAGGAAACATGCTGTTCTCAGCTCCAGCAGCCAGCAAAGGTGATGAGGCTCCAAGAGGAGCAGTGTGACATCTGCAAGCTCCCGAAGCAGTGAAGGACAGCTCTGTCCCACAGCCGCCTTTGGCGTTCAGGGCAAGGTCTGGGTGAACCCAGCAATGCCAATTGCTCCAGCCTCAATTTGCTGTGTTTTCCAAGCATCTTAGGCTATGCCCAGTGGTGTGTTTTATCAGAAAGCTTAGAGGCATCTCCCAAGCCCCTCAGTGCTATGATCAACACAATTTCACGTCTTTCTGGGCAAGGGATGCAAAACTATGGGAAAGTAGTAGAGAATTACGAACATTGTCCATTGAATCGGTGTCACCATCACTGTCAGACCAACTGCAGCTCCATCTGGGCTCTGGCTGGCAGCCCCAGCCTGGCCCTGATGGAGGGCAGCATGTGCTCAGAGAAGACAAGGTCGTGTATGGATGCAATCTGCAGGCAGGGAACAGCCAGGGCTGGAACAGGAACACACAGCACGAAGAGCACAGGCATTTTCAGAGCATCACAGCCTCTGGAGTTCAATTACATGTTCTGCTTGTGACTTTACTTGAAGCAGGGAGTCAGTTTTCAACCCTCTGTCTCTAAGACATCCGACACATGACCCCTTACGTGACCGACTCCAAAGGATGGAGTTCCATAGAAATTTGTGATATTTCCAAACCTGCCAGGACAAAGCTAATTTTCAAACTCATTCATGCATTCTCTTGGTAACAAACTTGTGCTTAAGGCTTGCTTTCAAACTCTTTGAATCAAAACCCAAAGGGAGACACTTCAAATTCCCTGGTTTTCGTGGCATTCTGCTTCCTCAGGTCTAACTGGAGGAGCAGCTTCTGCTGATCGCAATCCCACTGTTGCAACTTAGCCCTAGCTTGCAGCTAAGAGGTAGGAAGGGATTCTGCAGCATAACTTCCCAACAGCTGCTCCAACACATCCCTGGGCACAGACACCCGATCCACACGAAGGAACTTTCCACCTGCTCCAAAACTGTGGAGCAGGTAGTGCCCTTCCAAGGCGGATGCCATGGGAGAGAGCGAAACAGAGACGGGGTAGCTTTGAAAGGGATACGAATGCCCTTCTGAGAAAGGGGTCCCACTGATCCATGGAAAGATGTGACACACAGGGCACCCTCTTCCACACTTTTGGCAAAACCCACCCAGCTGAGGTATCTGGAAAGGCAGATGGGAGGTTGGCCACAGGCCGGGCCTCCAGACACATTGGCAAGGGGGGAAGCACAGAAGTGCCTTCAGAACACTGACTTCAGACTTTTATAATTACAGGATAAGTGCTGGATTACTTTAATTCACCTCCTTCATTGAGGTTTTATCATTCTCTCTTTTTTTTGGTTTGTTTGTTTGAAATATGAAACCTGACCTATCAGAAGAGCCAAACAAGGCCCTAAGACAGAACAAAAAGAAAGAAAAGTTAAAAAAAAAAAAATTAAATAAATATATGAGAGCACTCATCAAAACCCCAGCTGGCAGGGGGGGAAGCCACATCCTGGGAGGGGGTTTCCCTGCTTCCTTCCCCCGCTGGGACACAGCCCCTTGGGATGCCAGGGAAGCTGCCGTTCCCAGCGCCGGCTGTGTGGGCGCTGGGACTGGAGGGTTTGAAGGCTGCTGCCTTTCCCCACGCTGCCTTCAACAGGCAGGCCCTTGTTCCAGGCACAGGCAGGCCGGGAGACCACAACGGTCCCTTCTGGATTACTATGGATGAAGTGGGAGCATTGTATGAAGGGAACGGGGAGGACGGAGCCTGCTCCGCCAGAGCGAGCCACGCAGCAGAGCTGGGCCTTTGCCTCCCCCTCTTTGGAGGCATTTCAGGCAGAGATGGAGCCATACAAACACCCTGCCTATCTCAGATGCTGAAGAGGGGCCCTGGTGTGCCAGAGGTTCCCCAGCTGTGGTATGCAAACCATTTTTGGGTGGTACACGGAGCACACGCATCTGGAGAGACACCACCAGCCTGTACCCAGACAAACAGAGTCAGACCAAAGCAGCCTAAGAAAGGCATGCATATTAAATTGAGATTTAAAGGGTATAAAAATAATCCGTTTGATCTGGGAGTGATGTTTATATTATTTTCTGTGCTCACTACAAACAGACAATTAAAAAAATGTCATCTGCTGTAATTGTGATTCCCATCTCCTGCCTGTCTCAGCAGCAGGTACACAGGAATCAAAGCACTCCTGGCCATGAAGCAGTTGCACATAATTCTGCTTTTCCTGGAGACACATCTTCAGGCTGGCCAAGTTCCACCAACTTGGGAAAGCCAACAGATTTATACCCCTGAGGACTCAGTCTGCCATAGGTACAGCATTTGCTTGTCTGCAATTAACACCTCAAGTATAATTGTCACTAATAATCTCTTTTTGATAGGTTGGTTGTCTTTTTTGTTGTTGTTGTTTGTTTGTTTTCAAAAAGCAAATGCAGAAAAAGTGGATTTCAAACACCTCCAAATTATTTCTCTTGCCTTTACTTCCAGTCGTCTTTGGCTCCTTTGGTCTTTCAAGGGAGGCACAACAGATGGGTATCATGCTTTACATGCTGACTGTTGGTTCAATAAGAAGCTTTTCCAGGTTCAAAAAAACCAGCTCCTTTACTCCCAAGTTACGGCAGAGACCAACTGCACAGCAACCTCATGCCAAGGTGCCACTTCTGCCAACCTGCCTTTGCCAGAGCACCTCCAGAGCAGCCATCCCTGGCCAGGAGCTCGCTGCCACCAAGAGATCCTACCGGTACGAAGTGATACATAAACATCAACGGCCAAACCCCACCTAGGGATGCTGAAAACACGATGACGACTCTCCACCCACACAGCTTCTCCCGTGTGGTGTGGGCTCGGTCCTCCGCGACACGGAGGAGACACAGCGTGGAGGAGGCAGCACCAAGGGGCTGGGACTGTCCAGCTGGTTTGGTACAGTCAGGTCTTGGTGTCCCTTGCTGAAAACAAGAAATGGTTGGCTCAGCATCTTCTTCGGGTGCACAGAAAGACGTTACCCACGCGACAAGTGAGCGCTGCGCAGCAGGGTAGTCCTAAAAATAAAAACAACAGCCCCAACCCAAACAAAGCAAAGTTGCTTAGCTCATCACATCCAGCTTTACACCATCCGAATAACTCTAACCTCACCCCTCATCTCCAATTCCTCCCACTCCTTACACTTAAATGACAATCCCAGGCCTGTTTGCACCAATTTTCATGATGAAGCGACAGGGCCCCTGGCAGAGCTCAAATCCTTTTTGCTTCTGAGAGCTGCAGGACGACAAAATTTTCTACACAGAAGAGGAAAGTCAAGAGTAATCTAAACTGTTAGCCCAAATTATAAGATTATATCCCCACTCACATAAACATGTCAAGGTCCAGCTAGCATAAATATTTACTTTCAAAGCTCATTTTAGCATCAGGCTCGCTACAGGAGATGCCAAATTTGTGAGAAAGATGCAGAGATATTAAGGTTGTAAGAGGCCTATCCATCTGTTGCTTAAAAAAAAACCTCCCCAAGGCAGTAAAACTTGTGTTGTACAGATTAACTGGGATAGACAGAAGAGAGAAAATTAAATTAGAGGCAGAAAAGAAGAAAGGCAGTAAATTATGTGCAGTTTACATCTCACCAGCCTGAAACATATGCTCCCATAAACCCGATTTCCACAAGCCTCAGAAGCAGGTATGCCAGATGAAATCCTTCTATTTTATGGCACAAGCAGGACTTTTTGGAAGCTGTTTTACCTGCACAAGCTGCACAAATACAAGCTACTGAAGACCCTCATCTGCCCTATCACCCTTGCTGACACAGCCTTCCCCTCTTCCGAGATTAAACGCTTGACTTAGCACCCGTCAGCAGAGCACAGGTGGCTGCTCAGAGCTTGCTGAACACCAGGAGTCCCTGCCAAGGGAAAACAGCAGGTCTGAGAGGAGTAAATTTAACCCTAGATGCTACACCTGTGAGGCCAGGCTCCAAAACATCCCACCTCAAGGGTCAGGGCAGGAGGCTTTTCCCTACCTGGCCACGTCTCCCGCATCAGCAGGAGGTTTGGTGGCTGTCGCAGCAGCTCCATGCAGTGCTGCATCAGGACAGCAAAACCCCATGGCACCAGGGAAAGTTGCCCCCCGAGATCTGTCCCAGCCAGGGTCACCCCAGTTCCCCCCAACAACATCTCTATGCTCCAGGCAGGAGGTGCAGGAATCTCCTGGCAGAGGGATGGGCTGCGGATGATCAGATGAAGGTGGAGCGAGGTCCACCCATCACGCCTCTTGTTTTGCTGCTCAGAGAGTTCCTCCACCACTCTTCAATGTGAAGACACCAACCAGCTCAGCAGGGGGAACTTCAGACCTGCCCAGACCCCCTCGATCACATTTTCAGATATTCTGCCATGATCAGGAGGCAGGGACAGGGCAGCGGGGACTCTTCCACACCACCAAGCTTGCCTGTGGCCCTAACAATTTCAGGAAGCATCTTCCAATTCTCTAAACAGAGCCCTCCCAAGAGAAGGAAGCAGATGGAGAAAGTTATTTTCCCCCCTTGCATGACCTGCTTTAATAAATGCACACTCAGTTCTTTTCTGCCTTTTTTACTGAGTTAAGCACGGGCATGGAATTTCTGGGAAGTTCACAGTATCGGCGGTCAAACCTCTTGTTCATGCAAGAAACCAGGGATTTATGAGTGCCAAGTGCACTCATTAGAGAAGTGGGCTGGTCATTCAGCAACATCCAACTCCCTGCCAACTCAGCTCAAGCTGGAAATGCAGGAGAAACGGAGAGTCCGGGCCAGTGGATCTTCATCCAACTCATTCCACCAGCCACGCGCTTCTGCCCATGGCTCCATGACTCTGCTCCCCAAGATCTCCAAGGAAAGAAGATACAAATCTTCCTCTTACGCATTTGCTATCAAGATAACCATTGTACTGCTTAAAGATGAAAGACGAAAGTGGATCTTTCTAACGAGTCTCACCAAATTAAAGCTGAAGGAAGCTCCTGATAGCTCAGCTTTACTAATTCAGACTTTCTTAGATGTTTATGATAATTGTCTTCTGGGTAATTTGTTTAAATTTGTGTGTAAACAAAGGATTTGTACACATCTACAGCCTCACAGAGAGAGTGCCATTTCTGAAAAACATTTCAGCCACACTTCACTCTTTTCGTTTTCCCCTCATAGAAAACCAATTCAAGGCCGAATTATGGCATTACCTGCAGCAGGAGCCAATGCAGCGTCACAGGCCTCTGCAAATCAAATGGCCAGTTTTAATATTTCCTGAAGTGGTCCTCAAATGAGAAAAAGCCTTCTGTTTCCCTGCTTCTCTGAATGTCTTTGGGCAGCTGCTCAAGAAGCGTAACTCAGTGTGACTGCACTGGAGGCCACTGGCCATGTGCCTACATGCACCAGCAGAAGACCTCTGCGGAGTCCCTCCACCTCAAAAGAAGTCATTTCACCCAATTCTGCTCCTCATTATCTCATATAGGACTCCTTTTTAATTTTTCCCCCCACTGAATATGTAAATATCCATCAACTCGTACCTGTCCAGTTTTCTCTTACAGGAGGGATTCCGCTACGGCACCTTCTTTTTCCACTTTCCAAGTGGTTTTTAGGGAATTTTTTTACAAGAAAATGGGAATCAAGTGCTCGGAAACTATAAGCTCGTAGTCTTCCCTAGCAAAAGGCAGAGGGAAGAGCAAACCAAGCCTCCCACGAGTGGGGCAGCTTTCACAGCAACTCATGGCCAGTCATCCACCGGCAGGTCCGATATTGCTGGTCTGGGTGTATTTGCAAAGCCCATCCCCAAACACACATCATGAGCTATCCATCCCCAAACACACATCATGGGCTCTCCATCCCATAATCACCTCCCTCACCATGTCCCACCCATGCTTTTCACCTGCCACTGATCAGCCAGATCTAAATTTTCCTTCAGCTGTTGCATCCATGCTCTTACTTCTAAACGCTCCTCACCCTAAAAAAAAGACCCAACAACAAAACAACAAGGAAGAACCCCAACAAAAACCCCTAAACAAGCCAGCTCTGGTGTTTACTTTCCGATTTCCACCTGTAGCAACCTGAAACAAAGCAGCAATCACAGTTTTGCTGTATCACATTATTCCCTGCTAACAATACTTTCCAGTGATGCTTGGTAAGTCCTGTTTACCCAAACTAGTGCAAGTAGAATAACACATGTGAACCAACTGTTTTTTCATTTAGGACCCTCAGCCTAGAGAAGGGGAAGCAAAACCCTTTCCCCATTCAAATAGCACCTACTCATGCCAGGAATGCCTCAAGTTAAGAAAACTTGTGTAAATAAAAGTTTAAAAGTTCTGACTCCTAGGAGCTGTTTTACTGGGAATTCGGCTTTCTGCTTAAATAAGTGAGGTAAGTCCAGCTAGTTATGTTTCTACTTATATTAGTTTCATATATGGGATATCAAGTACTTTTATTTTTTCCAGATCCGAGAAGATGAAGCTTTCTGCACTGGCCCCTATTCTTGTGGGAATATAAAGAGAAAACCATGCCTCTCCTCTTAATGTATTAGTGCCCCCTAATACACACCAGATGATCAATAAACTGCATAAAAATTAAATCAAACTGACAGTCTTTAAAAAATGGGCTCTAAGCAGAAACAATTGTTTTAAAGACTGTGGTGTCTGGAGTATTAAACTCACGTGCTGTTGTGTTATTAATCTCTTTGTTGGAAGCCAGTTGATTTCCCCTGCCTGTGTTTGTCAATTAAATATTCAGCATCGCAGCCACAATGGAAGGGTTGATGTTTTGGAATGCAAAAAGTTTTTTTGAGAAGCGCTGTTGACAGTTTCCTTCCATGCCACAGCATCTCCAAAAGCCATCGCATCTCCAAAAGCCAAGCAGGCAGGCAGACCCAGACCTCTTCCCAGAGGCTGCGAGAGCGCTCCGGACTTTTAAAGGAATGAGTTTAGCGAGATGGGAGAAAGAGAGGAGCGCTGGTGAAGCCGCCAGCAGAGCGACGCGCAGTAACCAGAGCGGCAAGAGTTGCTATTTTCCATTATTAACCAAAACACGAGCCGGGCTGACCGTAGAGCGCTGCCTCCACCTGGAGCTGGCCCCGGCGCCGCCGAGGTGCCGCCGACCCAGCGCCGGCCGCGGGGCCCGTGCCGGGGGCACCCCCGGGGCGCATCCCCGAGCCCACAGTGCCCCCTGCGCACCGCCGGCAGCGCCCGGGCTGCTCCCCCACCCTCGGGCAGCGGGGCCGCGGGGGCAGCGAGGCAGAAATGAAAGCATCGCACCGATAATGAGTGGATCGGGGTGCGGGGGTGCCGTGCCCGGCTCTCCCCGCGGGGACCCCCGGCTGCCCCCCGCGCTCCCCAGCCCGGCCCGGCCGCTCCCCGGCTCCCTCGCTCGCTGCCCGGCCCGGCTCTCCCGGCGGCCCCGCTCCGCTTTTGTTTGGGAAGCGGCGCGGCCGGGGCACGGCCGAGCTCTGCCCGCCCGCCGCCAAACTTTCCCAAAAGTTTTTCCCGGGGAGCGGTGGGGGTGCGGGAGAGGGGAGAAGGGGCGCGGAGCCCGCGGTGCTCACCCATGACGAGACAGAGGCAGTCGAGGCAGATGAGCAGGGCTTTCTTGCTGCTGCTCTTGGCCGGGTTGTTGTTGAGCGCCGGGCTGCCCCCATTCTTGCTCTCCGGCGGGATCGCCTTGTCGTACTTGTAGCTCTGCATTATCGGGGGCGAGCGCCCGGGACGAGCCGTGCCGAGCCGAGCCGG